>PVIA01000058.1:600000-761361 GCA_004024845.1 Tonatia bakeri
TGAAGACACAGAGCCTCCTCTGACCAAATTTAATACATTTCGGCAAACACGCTGGTGAAAATGTCACAGGCAACCTGTGGCATCAGCATCCCTGAGAGGGACCAGGGAACCATGAGTGGCAGCTACTATTCCCCCAAGTACCTCCTGCCACCTCCTCCTCTCCTAATTTCCCCTGCTTGGCCCGTGCCTTAATCCCCGACAGCCAGGGAGAAAGTGTAAAAATCAAGCAATAACCTTCCATATTTTCCTTCTTGGGCCCACCCTGGGTTCGCCACTGCTCTGAAGATTTCTGAAATCATCTCCTCCCCACTAGCCTGTGCAGCAAACCCAACGGGTTTGGGAGGGTGAGGATAGAGGTGGACAGGAAATCAGCAGATAATACTCATTTGGTTTTTAAACTAATCAATCTCCCACCCTCATCCTAAACAACAAACAAAATAATACAAAGTAACCAGGCTTAAAAGAAAAGGAAACAACAGATATAGAAACAGAAGATAGCAGCATCAAATGTGGACCACTTTTCAGTTTTTGAGGACCTACCAGCCCTGTTGTAGAATTCAAATTTACTCAAAAACACTTCAGTGGCCCAATAAGCATGTGTGGTCACTCGTTTACAGAGATCAAGTACACCTTCGTTCAGAGTGTGTTTCTTGAGGTCTACTGGCAAGAAACTTGGTACTAATCAATTCTGTTCTCTGAGGCGCCTGCTTTTAACCTATTAACTTGAAAAACAAAATGTCCTAATTAATCATTTATTCTGATAAATATTACACCATCCGTTAGGTCTAAAAAAGGAGGATAATTGTTTTCTGTCTTTGCTAAGTTAAACAAGCAGATGGTTTCCAGTACTTCTGTTGCAATCCCTTTGTTGTTAAAGTATAGGTTTCTTGGGATTACGTCATCGCTTACATGAATTTAATTAAGTAGGGGACTGTGATCCCTCAGGAAATATCTTTTCTGAGGTTGCACTTATAGCAGGTTTTTTTGTTCCACGTATGAAATGATGTTGACGGAGCCTGTGTTTCTCCTAAAAGCAAATGTGTGCAACACACTATTTTTCTCTCTCTTTTATCAAGAGCAAAGGCTGGAATGACGATGCCACTCCCAGAAGGATGCAGCTGTTTCAAAACCCTTCGGAATAAAAAATGAAAACATATTCCAGCATCTGTGCCTGACAAGTAAAACACGGTACATGCGTATTACTTAGCTGCGGGGCCTCCTTTTCCCCGCAGTCGAGTCCTGACTCCTGGCCCACAGAGCCCTGTACCAGCTCGGAAAGGCTCTCCATCCGGGCATGTCGGCATGGTAACGCCGCCTGGCTGGCCCGCAGAACACCACCTGGCATTCCAACCAACCTGGCATCTGAAAAGGGCTTCCCGGGTCTGAGCTGGTCGGAGAGTGCGGGTAGGTGCTGCTGCTGCTCCCGGGAGAGTTGGGGTAGCTGCTGCTGGGGGAGTGAGGGAACGGGTGGCTGTTGGGCTGCTGGAAGGAGTCTGGGAAAGTGGCGTTGAGCGGCATGTGAGGCTCATTTTGCCCCAAGTTGCGGAACTGAGCTAAGAGGCTGTGCTGAGGATTATATTCACTGTGTCTTGGAACCAGCACTGGAGGAAGAACTGGAAAAAAGAAAAGAAAAAAAGACAAAAATGAGAATGATGAAAATCTGTAATTAACATCACAATAAAGTCAAAACATGTTCTGTAACAACTTCTCTGAACCCTGCGCACAGCCAACTCCAAAGCACCATTCAAATGAAAAGCCGTTTTTCACCCAGGAACGGATGCAGTGGAAAACACCGTCTCTCTGAACCACCGGTGACTCAGGCCGAGAGGAGCAGCACAGACAACCTGCTTGGGGAGAGTCTGCAAAGCACATCTGTTAGGTTGACATGTTATGGCTCCTCTATTCTGAGTTTTGTCATTCACTACAAACCAAAGCACAATTAAGAACACACATCACCACTGACAAGTCCACTGTACCTCCCTGGCTAAGAGTTTACATTTCAGAGTTAATAATACTTATCGAATGATAATGACTTTTCCACCATAAATGTTTTAAATTGACACAACTCACTTTAAACCAAAAGGAAGCACAGTAAATGAAGTTGAGAGGGTACATACAGTGAACAGAATAAAATCCAAATGCCAATGCAGGCGGTGAATTAGACAAAATAGGATGTGTCGTGGGACAGACTTTCTGTTGTGTGCTAGTGGTCATACAGTCATGGGAGCTTAATGGCGGGGACAATTCTAAGGAACGCATGGTTAGGCCACTTCGAGGCTGTGGGGACAGTAGAGCGCACCTGCACAGACCCACAAGGGACAGCCACTTCTGCACCTGCACGAGCAGGGGCGCCTGCCCCAGCATCAGCACGAAGACATGAGCCGTGTGTCACTGCGACGCTGAGACTGCTGGACTTTACTAGGCGATCAGAACCTGTAATCTCCATTACAATCTCACGGGACCTTGACCAAAAAGTTGTTCAGTGGTGCGTGACTACACCTTACGAACATCCTTTCTCAAAGGACCTTATTGTATTTATTTACCCACTTTCCAGGATCCTTATCACTGTCTGAATACGTTTAAAAAAAAGGAATAGGTCATACAACCCGCATTTTGCCAAGTGAATACTTAAGGCCAAACATGTTTATTTATAGCAGTAAAGAATGAAAGAAAACAACTCAAGCCATTCCTAAAAGCACTACATGTTAGGAACTTAAGGAGTGAATAATTAGCACGGTCAGAAACCTCCAGAGGCAAAGCCACTGCCAAGGCCAATGAGAATCGAAGGCGAGGTCTGGCTCCTGGAGCCCTCGCCCGGTTCCGTCCTGCACTTCCTGCCAGGCTCCCCAGGCGCTCTCCCAAAGACCAAGGGCTCTTGGGATCCCTACTGCTCTTGCGGCCTTGGCCAGAAAGACTTCAAACAACCCCTTTGGTCAACTGCATGAGAGGAGAGAGGAAGTGATTTAAAATCTGTTATTGTTGCTGGGAGTTAGGATTCAGAATTTATTTTCCCAGTGAAACAATATTCAGTGGCATTAGGAATTTAGGAGATTTTTTAGTGCTTTCCAGGAAATTTATCCATAGCTTCTAGCATTTCTATAAAACGAGTGCTCTTACCACTTGGATTATCACTTATTCGTGAGCTGAAAAGTGTTTAAGTAAAAATAGATTTCTGAAGACATTAAAATTTCTCAAATACGCTGTAACTGAAATTTTACATAATCCTGTAGCAATATGACTTCTCTGACTCTGTAGAAATAAATCTTTTTAGTATAGTAAGTAATTGTATTTTCTTGTTAGCGCAGTGATGGAATCTGCCCAAACCAAGTCATCAAAAGAGTAACTGCTCCATCTACCTACCTTTCAAGAGCCACCTGAAATGTACACTGCTTTGTTTGCTAAACAAAAACATTCCCGATAGGCATAAAGCCTCCCCTAAGGCCAACAGAAATCTATACTCCAAAATAAACTCACACTATGAAATAGTTCAATGCCTTTAAATTACTTCTGCAATCAAACATCCTCTTTTTCTTTCAGCTGCTGCGACTTACGTTATTACCACTTTCCAACTTGCCTTTTTTGGTCATCTGGCTATAGCCTCCATGCTGACTGGCATCTTTAAAAGGGGGCAAATATTGGCCTCTGTACCCCTGCCCACAAACACAGCACCACATGGCAATGTAAATCAATTCCCCATCTCCACCCTTCAGAGGAGCCCTAACTCCCCAACGCTCGCCCGTGTGCGTGTGCGCGCACACAAACACACAAACTGTCACCTTCTCCCCCTTCACCGTATCCCGTTCTTAGCGACTCCTACTGTCGAGGAGCTTTAGACGCGGAAGTCTACCTCTTCCCACGGCAGGCAGCTGGCAGCTGGCACCTGAGCTGCTGCAGTGACTGAGCTGCTATGTGGCGTGTGTAGGGGTCTGGCTAGCAGGCACAGTGCTGCCCCCAGTGGACATTTCAGGTGAGGTCAACCCCTTCAGTCAATGACCTGGGAGAAGGGAGCCACCAGCTGCGACGACTCACCTCTGATTATCAAGATGAGTTTGCCACTGCTGACACAGGTACAGGTGTCTTTTAATGAACTTAAAAATGTATTGAGGATCACACATCTATAGTAAGGTGCCCGCATCTTGGTATAAACGGGGTCGTCTAGACTCGTGTCTGGCTTCTCTGATGCAACAGTATGTCGGTGAGACTCACCAATGTTGTGTATAGCATCTTCTTATACGTGCACATCACAACTTACGCAGGCCCCTCACCTAACCTCCTCAGAGGATAGTCAATTTCATTTTTTCAGGCTTATCCCTCCTGTTTCTTCTTGAAAAAATACGCGCTTTCTTATTTCATTTTCATTAGTAAAAAATACACACACATATAAATATATACCTTACACACACTCTTTTTCCCTTGGCTTTTTTCATGCTACCCTAGAATGAACGCCACTTTCGTTTATACAGATCTTCATTTGTTTGTACAGCTAACTGCACCATAGTTTATTCAACCAATCTCTCATGTCTGGGCCTCCAGGTAGTTCACAATGTTTTACCAACACACAATACTGCAACGAATAACCCAGTCATATAAGCTGTTCTGTTAAAGGTTGATCTCTAGGATCAACTCCTAGAAGTGCAAGTACTGGGTGAAAGGGTAAACACAGGTATTGTCACCTTGTGACTGTCAAGTACCCCTTACTCAGGCCATACCATTTTGCAATGCCACCGGCAACATATGAGAGTGACTTGCCCACAGCTTCCAGAATGGACTATTTTGTCAAGCTTTTGATTTGGGGGGGCATTCTGATAGGTGAGAAATGGTATTTTCATGCAATTTTAATTTACATTCATCTTAATATGGTGAAAGTGAATCGCCTTTTCTTGTATTTTGAAGGACATTTTAATGTCTTTGTTGTGCACGTGTATGAATTGTCTGCTCGTGTCTTCTGCCCATTTTTGGTCTTTCCATTCTTCACTTAAAAATGTATATTACAGATATTAGCCTATACTATACTTGTATTTTACGAATATTTTATCACAATGTCTTGAGCTTGCTTATTGCAAAGTTTATGTTCTAACTGTCAAAGTTATCAATATTTTCTCTTATGGTAAAGGGATTTTGATTCATAGAAAGCTTTCTCCTACACCCAGATTGTATAGAGGAATTCACCCCAGTTATTATTCTTGGGAGTGCATATAAAGTTTCTCATTTTCTTTAGATCTCTGATCCATTTGGACTTCAGTTTTATTTATAGCAGGAGGCCCAGATCTAATTTCGCCTTTTTTCAAATGCTTCAACAGTTGCCCCAACACCCAGTGGCAACACCCAGTGGGCATTAAAAAGCCCAGCTCTGTCCCAGTGATCGGGGACACCACCTTTCTCATAAAGTTCCATACGTATTAGGGTCTATTTTTAGACATTCCATTCCATTCTATTCTAGCCTGTGCCCCGGGAGCATTCTGCCTTAATTATAGAAGCTTTATAGTATGTTTTAATACAGACAGGGCTCGCCCCTCTCACAGGTCTTCCTTTTCAATGCTGCATGCTTATTTCTCCACATGAACTTCACTTATCGCCCTGCCTACCTCCAGGAAAAAAAGTATTATTAGCACTCTAATGGGGACACTACATTTATACACAGACTTAGTGAGAATTAATACCTTGATTATGTTGAGGTGTCCTACTCAAGAACTAGGAAGGGCTGCTGAAGTTTACTTCTGTGCATTTCCGGAGCAGCCATGGCCATGGTCACGGGCTGTGTGAGTTCGCTGGGCCCGCCACCACAAAATACCACCTCTGGGGGCTTCAGTCACAGAGGTTCATTTCCTCTAAGTTCTGGTGGCTGGGATTCCAAGATCAAGGTTTCTCCGGAGGCTTCTTCTCTTGGCTTCCAGATGACCACTTTCGTGCTGCGTCCTCACAGAGCTCCTCCCCCCAGTATCTCTCTGCATGTCCTAGGCTCCCGTTCGTATAAGCACACCAGTCAGACTGAGTCAGGGCCCACTCCAGGGGCCTGCTGTAATCTTCTTAAGGCCTTGTCTCCAAACACAGTCACATTCTGAGGTACTTATGAATGAGGCTTCAATATATCAAATTTTGGGGGAGGGTCACACACTATTCAATCTATGGCACTTCATAAAGGTTTAAAGTTTCTCATTAAATTTATTCTTAAATATTTTACCTTTTCTGATGCTATTTTAAATGGGATTTTCTCTTCCATTATCTCTAACTAGTAGTGATATATTATATATATATGTATATGTGTGTGTGTGTGTGTGTGTGTGTGTATGAGATTATTGATATTCCTATGCTATTTGTATATCCTACTACCTGGGTGACTTCTTTTGTCATCTGAGTGAGTGTTATCACTGATTCATTATAGAGTTCTCCGAGTAAACCATCATGTCACCGACAAACAGATACAGTTTTAATTTTCCCCTTCAATTATTTCCTCCTGTCTAATTGCACTGGCTAACAGTGCCAATGTAACGTTGGAAGGCAACGAGAGAATTAACTTCCTTGACTTATTCTCAACCGGGGCCGAGAATGCCTCCACCGCTGCCACACGAGCAAGCTGACTTGAGGACTGAGGGTGTGTGTGTGGGGGGGAGGGGGTGTGAGTATCCAGTTGTAACAGTGTCACTACTCAGCAACAAGCAGGGATGAAATACTGATACTGAAGGCTGGCGAAGAGTGCAACTGTACAATTTCCTGCGCACGCAGGCTGACGTAAGGTGAAAGGAAGCAGGTTGGCAGTTGCTGGGGATGAGGCTCCGGCCAGAGGCAGAGACTGCATTGGTGCGGGAGTGAACTTGGGTCAGGGATGAGTCAGGTTCACTGTCTTGATTATGGTGATGTCTTCAGAGGCATACATCACAAAACTAGCCACATGGGACATTGCAAACAGGTGCAGTTCATTCTACGTCAATCATTCCTCAATAAAACAATCAAAAACAAATGTAAAAGGGCCATTTAAAATTGCCCTTACCAACGTTTTAAAACAGCTAAAAGTTTTTATTATCCATCCCTTTTCCAAGCTCATCTCCAAGGTGTGGGAACCATTACTCTGAGCTCTCAACAGTACATTCATTCCCAAGTGAAATGGTCTTGTGCTACTGCCTCCATTGTGGGGACTCTGAAATGCCCACCCCCCACGTGGAACCCCCACCCGGGAAAGGGGTTCCAGCTCACCACCACCACAGCCACACCTGTGCTTGCAGGGAACACCACCGGCAGTGAAGAGCTGCAGACAGCCTCACGCTGAAGTGGCGACATTAAGAAACACAATGTTTTGTAGGAGCCATTAGATGTTAATAAGCATACAGCAAGATACACTGCCTTAGAGACATTGCCCCAGTATTTCTCAACATTTCCCAACAAAGTAAGTGTAAGTTAACTTAAAACAATTGTAAATAACTTACAATCGAGGAAGAGTGACATGCCAGGAAGACATTCCACCGTTACCTTGGCTTTAGGGGCATGGCACGGCACAGTGCGTCCAGGTGGTTTCCTATTTACTCAGTGTCACCATTCTGACAAGTTACTCATTTCTCAGAAAACTACAGTAAAAAAGTGGCTGGTAACAGCAAGGAGGGAGGTAGATACCAAACTAAACTCTAGAACTAGGAGGATTTATGCAGAAGCAAGGAAACACATACCAAGTTGATTTTAGCTGATCACTGTACTCCACAAAACTCCCATCAACACGACTACCAGCATGAATATTTGCTATGAGCCTGGAACCATAGCTTTGCAAGTAAGAGTGCAGAGGGGTGACTGCCTCAAGTCCCAGAGAAAGCATCAGGAGTTGGGAAGGCAAAGCACACTACTCCTGACCGTGCGTTCTACTTCCCCGAAGACTCCACGTCTGTAGGAATGTGAGATCATGTTCTGTGCGGTTTGCTGAAGAGATGGATGAACAGAACAAATCCCAGAATGTCTCTGGACAAATTACAGTTAAGGTCCCTCAAGTTAAAGGAGAAAACTTGAGTGAGTTCAGTCATAAGAAGTACCTAACTCCCTGATCACGCATAATAAATGAATCACGATCCAATCTGATCTCTCTCGTTTGACCTACAACTTGTCAGCAGGGTGCTAACGCGCCCCGGCTTGCCCGGGACAGTCCCAAGGTGTACCTGTTGTCTGATGGAATTATTAATAGGTGGCCCTTGTCACGCTCAACAGTGTCCCGGTTTGAACGATTAGTTATATGGCAGTCAAAACAACAAACACTAACTGACAAATTTCAGAGGAGGAAAGCGATGGGTCTGGGGCAGCTGCAAGCCCTAGAAAGAGGCATTCACGTGGCAGAGACACACGGAAGCTAGTTAGGCAGGGCTGAGCCCACACGTGCAAGTTGCTCTAAACTATTCACAAGGGCCGGGCTCCCTCACCTGCGTGGGACCCTACAAGGCCATGCTGCTACTCTCTAGGGCATTTCTCTCCACCCCCAGTTCTTGTCCTTTCAGGTCAGCAATATTTCAGATCAGACAAGAGATAAATAAGATGCCTGCTTTCCACTGGCGGACAAGGAAAGAATAAACGTCCAGACCAGTTATCTGTGTTTAAACACACCTACGTGTGATTCTTACTTCTTGGGGTAGAGGTGTGGGGGGCAGGTCATTGCTCGGCTGAGAGAACGAGGATTTGGGTGCCACAGGGCAGCAGCTGGCTGTTTTCCAATACATTTGTGTCGACAAACACACGCAGGGCCTGCCCAGGACAGCACAGGGGATACAGTTACTAATACTGTAAGAACCACTAAAAAGAAAACAGCAAGGATATGCACACTGGAGGCCTGACTCAGGTCCGAAATAGGGAGGAAGAGAAGGTGAGGAACGTCTTCCTCTTCCCCCTTTATTTCCACGGTTCAGGCTGTTTCTCTTTTACAGAAGCAGAACCACGGGCGCAGGCCCTCCTGGGGCCCACGCGATTCAGGGCCCGGAAGGAGAGCCCCCTACTGGGCAGCGTTGGGGACCGGACCGCAGTGCATGGCTTCCCTTTCAGAGCTGCTCCTGCCGGCTCATCCGAGTGAAAAGGATCTGCTTGAAAGGGGAGGCCAATATTGAAACCCTTTCTTTACACCCAGACATTTCTTTTTGGTCTGAATCACTTAAAAATCAGACTGTGCGAGCCATCCCTGTGTCCCTAGGACTTCTAGCCTGGGTAAAAACCCTAAGCTAGCTCCATACCACCTCCTCCGATGTTATTCTGCAAAAAAAAGAAAAAGTCTTCTCCTGGGGATTTCACCACACCTCCCTCCAGTCACTTGAAAAATCTCACACTGCTGTAGGTCTTTAAAAGGAGAAAAAGTGCTCTTCCCTTCCTTTTCTGGCCTCTCTGGAGGAGAAAAAAGATTTCTGCCTTTTCTCAGTGAGGCACCTCGGCTTTTCAAAGTATTTATGCATCTCTTTCGGTTAAAAGAAATAAAATCCCTTTTTGGTTAGAAAAAATAACCAAAGTTAAGTTTCAGGAGATACTATCGTTTCAGGGAGCGAGTGTCAGGAGACATTTGTGATTCTGCAGCAGGACTCGGCTTCTCAGCGTTGCCAGGGCACAGGGAGGAGGAATGAAAGACAATCGGCGGACTCTGGACAGCGGGGCTGGGCCCCTCCAGGTCCAGAGTTTTTGTGAGAGTTGGAAAAACTGCTTGAAATTCAATCACCGCGTTTGTCAGTGGTCAAGTCATCTCACAGCCAGACAGAGGCTCACAAGTCCACGTGGGTTGTGACCCACCAGTGTTTGTGGACGAGGTCTTTTTTAAAAAAACACAGAAGAGCGTCCTACAGCCAAGTTGACAGGCTCCTGCCTGTGTTTGTGGACACAGACATCATGGGAAAAAGCTAGTGGTGCATGAATGCTTTTTCGTTCTGAAGACTCGGAAAAGGCGTTTAGGTAAGGAAGGAGTCAAGACCTCCGAGCCCCAGCCCTGGCTGTGATGATAACCACTTTTGTGACTTAGAGCAAATCAGAACCTCTCAAGAGTCTGCACTGCCTCACACAAAAAACCAAGGGACTCCAGGGGGCCCCCTTGCTGTCAAGTGTACACGTCTCCTGACTGACGACAGGACTGCCTTATGCATGTACATGCACAGCCTTGCTGCGCACCAAGTTCAGTGCCAGACTTCTCTCCGCTGGGTCTCAGGGCACGTCACCGAGGTCACCCAAGAGTGGGAAGGTGGCCCAGGGCTAATCAAGCATGGCCAAGAGCCAGTCCAGCTGCAGCTGTTCTCATGTGCAGACAGGCTGAAAGGGGGAGGGGCGGCCAAGTTGCCAAAGCAGCTGTGCCCGGTACGATACCTGTACGAGACAGATGGCCCCAGATCGTGTGTGTCCAGGGACCCAAAGAGAAACGTTTCAAGTAGAAAGCAGTGGAGAGGACAAGACCACTTAAAAATAGTATAGGCACTTACAACATAAAATTCCTATCTCAGGCAGGACACGTCAGAAAAACTTCACACTACAAAGGATTCTCAGAACCTTCGATGGAGGTTAAGTTAAACATTGGATGGATACATAACCAAAAATCCAGGAGTGGTGTCATCTTGTCTTTTTGTCAGCTTACCGGTGGGGAGGCAATGGTGGCGAGGGTCTGAAAGACTATTGGCTAACACTCCCTGAGCACTCCACACCCACCCACAGACACCGACCATGGGTGAAGCTCTGCGTGGGCGCTGTGGTGCAAAGGCCAGCGGGACAGCCACCATCTTGACCTGTGTGGAGTTCACAACAGATGTCTGGACACTCTCAACAGATGAGGACGCAGACTCAGCCCAGTTCAGTAACACATCCCAGGTTACACAGTTGCTAAACTGTGGGCCAGGGTCTGAATCAAGGTTGTAACCACCAGACTGCACTGCTCAGTACTACAAAGTGGGAAAAGGTTGTGGAAACTGTTTGTAAAGTTCTTTTTCAATTTTTTTGTGGGGGGGTGGTGGAATATTTTTTAGAGTTAAGATACTTTTGCCTAACAGTAGCAACTCTGTAGTATTTTTTTCTAGGGATATATCACTCTTGGGCACAAATACATTAATAGAAGACAAGTATGAGAACACAATTTGAATATAAGCAGAGACATGAATTGTATTCAGTAACAGTATTTTGAAGTTTTAAAAAAGCCATTGCATTCACTTAAAGAGAGCCTAAATCAAACTCGACTTCAGAGAACCCAACTTCCTAGATCACTCCAGGCCAGAGATTCCTTTTTGGACACCACAGATGCCATCCTGGAAATAGCCCCTGTCCGCGAGCTTATGCACCCTCAGCGCCCCTGCTGTGGCTCCACCACCTCGTCCGGATTCTTGCACCCATCTCTCAACCCCCCACAGCTGGCCGTCCGGGCTCCTTGCAGATGCCATCTGCTGGTTTCATTCATGCACTATACCCTTTGCTCACGTGGCCACGTTCCCAACTGGTTCTTTAACCCCTCACTTCTAACCAGTAAAACTGAAATAACAGTACTTTTCTTAGATTTTGAAATTTATCCCTTATACAATGCTTATATGTGCCTAGTGCCATAGCAAATATTAACTCATTTAATCGTCCTAAAAACTCTGACCAGGGCACTGTAATTACCTACGCTTCATGCTTCACATCATCTGCTTTCCAGAGCCTTTCTTGGTCTTTCTACCCTCTTCCAGTAAAGGTGGGTTCCTCTTTTCCTTGTGCTCTACTGGGCACCAGGCAGACTTCCACCAGAGCATCTGCAACATTTTACTGCCAACCTGACTTTGCCTCAGCCAGGCCGTAGCCAGCCGCCTGACTGCAGAACTGAGCTTTCCTTCTTCTGTACCACCCAATATCTGGCACATAACAGGTCCTCAATACATGTTTTTCCATTAGTATCTATTTGTGAATTATATGACTACTCTTAGACTGTTATTCTATAAGCTGATTCATATAAACTAGTCTTTTTCAAAAGACTACAGTGCACAGACTCGCTGTATCTGAAGTAGCAAGATGCCTGTTTAAACAGGCAGATCGTTGTACCTCAGCCCGGACACAGCAGCTCAGAACCTCCAGCGTCAGGGTGAAGGCAGATGCGGGGTTCCTGCCTTTGCTGGTAACTCCGCGCTAGGCCTCTTGACCTACGTATCTCTAACTAGCCATGGAACTTGAACTTCAATTTTCTCACCTTAAGACAAATTTCTGGTGATCACCCCTTTCCCTGAGGCACAATCACGACCCCACTTGATAACAGTGGGTGTCGAGGTACAGGAAGAAAGTGCCTCACTTATGTGTGTGTAACCAGTGGAGACAGGACTCAGACCCAGGCAGTCTGCTTCGGAACCTTGGTGCTCAACTGACCACTGGACTATGGCATCTGTCCCAGCGGTGCCCAGCTTCCTGGACTATGGTGAGCACAGAGGGAGAGTTCCTAATGCTGGCTGGCGGGTCCGGGGTGCCTCACCACCTGTCAGACACCACTGATACAAAAACGGCCACCCCCAGGGGTCACACCAGGCAGCACGGCTTAATTTCCAGCTGCGGCTGAATGGAAGCAGTTCCCATGCTTAGTTCAAATTTGATTCCAAAAATATATTCCACGAAAACAGACATGAGTTATCGATAATGAAATAAAGCCTCCATAAACACTGGAAGCACAGGTGTGGCCTCTCTCAATTTACCAGCATCAGCCCCAAATTCATGTGTGTCAGGGCACATGCTCTGCTACTAAAATCTGTGCGCCCCCATCCCCTTGGAGAAAGAGGGAAAACTGACTGAGGGTGGGGACTGCTGCTTATTTGGGAAGCAGCACGGTGTGGTGGTCAGGTGCCTGAATTTTGAAACTGGACTTGAACTTGAATTCCGGCTCTCCAGTTGCAAGTTGTGTAACAGCTTAGCTGCACCTCAGTGGTCCTGCCAGCTCGCCTCCCTCTCCCAGGTGTGCTCAGGGTTAAACGAGAACACGTGGAAAGTGGTAAGCACAGTGCCTGGCACATTGTAAGCATACAAAGTTGCTGTTTTAATTTGTATCATTACTATTATTTTTATTATAGCTATTCTTAGTTTTCTGATGATTTGTGTAGTGAAAACTTAGTTAACATTATACAAATTTTGTTTTTATCTAAAGATGTGCATGGAAGTTACAACTTGCACTTTACTGTTTGGGCCACATTATGTTTCAAGAATGCATAAAGTCTTTTCACATACATTATTTAATTTAATCCTTCCCACCACTCTGGACAGGAGGTATGTTTACTCCCAAGTCACAGGTTAGCAAACACAAATCCAAGGAGGACAAGAAATTGGCCAAAGGTCAAAGATATCAAGGGTCAAAGTTTTAACCCAGGCCCTCTGCTCTGAGATTCTCCCTGACCGTATTTTAACCTTACAACTAGAAATAGACATCTCTTTTACATGGTTTTATTTGTCCTGAATTTCCTGAGAACTCCACTTTTACCAGCTGGCAGCCAGCATTCTACTGTGAGCAAGAGCATCCCCCCCACACACACACCATTATTTATTATCAGCAGGGATTCTTGTTGTGACCCCTCAATGGTTTATAATTCATTTCTGTTCTTATTTTGTTGATCAGATCGTTTGAGTGAGCCAGGGGCAGTCCCTTCAAAGCTGACCCCTGTGTCCTTAATAACATACTTCTGCCAGTTTTTGTTTTAAAAACAACAACTCATTTTAAAATTAGTTGTTCTTTTCCCTATTTAAAAGTTACAAGTTATCTATTTCAAAAGCATTTATCCACAACTACTTCCTAACTTGGTCTTCCTTAAAAACCTGTCTGGTACACTACTGTACCCTGGATACATTTACTTAGATGCTCAAAGAAAGATACAGTCACAGAGGAAAAAAAAAAACACTGCTAAATCGGCTACCCAGCTAGTTAGACATAATTTGGGGAAATTACAGGGAAACATAAAGGAAAAAAACAGACCAGGCAATTCCACTTGGTTGTCACATACATGTTTACTTTTTGTTTACAAGCGGCTGCCCGAATATCATTTATAAAAATCACAGACTCTCCTCCTGCCTGAGTGTGACTGAAGATTCCAGACAGGCAAGCAGGCTGGTGGCCAGGTGACGGTGGTGTGACTGCATACGCCAGACCACTAGTTAGACAAGAAACGGCTTTTTCGTGTGAAAGAGTGAAGAACTAAGGACAGCAGCATCTCCGGAGAGCTGTCTTACAACCCAGGCCTCCATCTTCCACCGTAAGATCTGCTAGGATTCCAGAGCAAAAAATGACGACTCAGAGAACTGGAGGGAAAAACTGCCAGACACTCCTCTGCTGACCTAGATCTTTTGATTCAAACATAGTCCAGGTTTCTTTCCGGACTCTGGATCTTTTATCAGGGAAGTCACTTCTGATTGCATAACCCACATCAGCTGCAGCAGTTTATGGGAAGCAGGTCCGCACTCGAGCGGCACAGGCGGGCTCCAGGACTGAAGGTCACGGGCATGGACAAAGCCTGCCCAGGGCACCGATCGAAGTGCAGTGGGTGAGACGCAAGCCAAGGGCTCGTCTCCCCGTCTCATACCCAGTGGAGGAACTGCTGTTGACCCAGGGGACACCCTGGCAGACGAAACGCAGGGGAAACAGGCATCTGCAGCTTTTCAAACTACCACGCAAACCAGTTTCTAGGAACTGCACTATCCCCGGCCAAGCTGGCAGATTAACAAAATGTGGGCTTTCCAGCTCTCCCATGCTTCAGGCCCTCTGAGACTGTTAACATGCCCACCTCTTTAAAATGAATATCCTCTCTTCTCTATCTCCTTCCCAAACTAATCTGGTTTTCCCAAATACCAGGGCAGAGGGCTGATGATTCGGCTAATTCCTGATTGTCAGACATGATGCTGAGTCTTTCAAGAGAACATATGCATTTGGAAGTGGAAAAAGACAAGAGGTGGGCATACATTTCAGGGCAAGAAATCTCGTCTTCTGTTTGAGTCTTTCTAGTACCAAGGAGGCTGGAAGCAACACCAAGATAAAGCAGCCTGAGATCATCACATACATCCACCGTGCTTTCCATGTCTCTCCCTTTTGCAAGTGTCTGCCCAGAATAGAGGGCATTGTGGACACAGGGCAAGTCCCCTGCGACTCCACTCCCAAAACACGGAACACTCCCAGACCTTCAAGAAGTCACTGTCCAAGGGTGACTTCCGCCTGTGGGCAAGACAGGCCAAAAAGCACAACTCACAGGTCTCAGTATTATGTCACCCAGAGCCAGTCCTGGGAGTACTAGCTAGGTTTTCTTCTTATTTTCACACAAGTGCAAGTAGTGTGTATATGTTACTTCTTTTGTTTACTATGACAAACATTTTTCTATGGTTTTCGACATTGTTCTTTCTCATCAGCCATGCTTTTCCGTGTTCTGTCTGTAACACAAGCTGGCTAGGGTTCCTTCGACCCTAAGACTAGCCGACTAGCCGTGGTAGATGGGAGAGCACTCAACTTGAAATCAACCAGAGAGATCTGAAAACAGCACCTCCTGCCCACCTGATGTTGGAGAGACAGGAAAAGAAGGAAGTGGAGGACAATGGTCAGGAAAGCAATCCTTTGTATAACCTAGAGAGCACAGTCTTCAGATTTCAAATTGGAGGGGATTTAACAACTGAAAAATTCGACTCTAAGACAAATCATGTAATTGTCTAGATGTCTGCTTCCATGTATGTAATTTACATTAAAGTAACATGGAATAAATGCTAAAACTTTCCATGTGTTCATCAATTAATACAACACACAGAAGCAGTGCCCTATTTTAATGCGCTATAAATCAGAATAAACTTCACATTCTGCCTCGGATTTAAGAATATGGAATCCACTAAAAAGCTGGGTATAAATCCTACTTGTGATTACACCACTTCACCTGCTGTAGCATTATTGTAAGTGACAATGATGAAACGATCAAACACAAGCCAAATACCAATCACAGCATCTAGGAGAAAAGTTCGCCATCCAAACTCCACGTCCACTTGGCTGTGTGTCGAGCTTGGACAGAAGCACGAACAGTTACCAACTGCTTCTTCAAGACAGAACTTCTCCGGGGAGAGAGACTGGATCCAAGAGGGGCTGTGCAGGGAGACTGCACAGGCCTGGACATCTCCCCACCCCGAGGCAGCTCTCCAGAGGAAGCCTCTGCTAAGTGCCCCAGGCTCTTCCCCACCACTTGCCCTGAAGGGACTGGTGCCTGGATTTGTACCTCTCGGAGCTTTTAAAATAGTCTTCCTTCACCTCAATGTTCTGTATCGATATACGCCCCACACCAAAAGTATCAGCGAACCGCCCGGACTAGGACTAGAAACCGTGTCCACACGTGGCAGTGTGTCTGTACTGCAGTAAATTCGTAAGGAACGCACACGTGCTCCCATTCCTCTCAGTCTTGACCTTCCATTTGAATTTGCTTGCCCTGGTCTACTTTAGTAGTAGTAGTTTCTACTGTACTGTGTGTCTCCTTTGACTTCCATCCTCATACAATGAAACAGACACGTATTCTCTGCACCACCATGCAGACTGGACCACAACGTACAGATGGTGAGCACTGAGTGAGCTCTTCTGCAGCCACTCTCACGCAGGCATCCAAGTGAGAATGAGCCACGTCCCCATCCACGCTTCTGTTCTTCCATGTAACACCCAGGGCGGTGCTCATACGCCAGTCTTTCCTGGGCAGACTCAGTTCCTCAGGAGTTGTATTTGCGCCAGAAACGTTTCAAGAGAAATTTAGATGTGCATGAACACAGAATGATGGTTAATCATATGTGTCAACGTGACTGAGCTGGAGGACGCCCAGATAGCTGGTAAGCATTACTTCTGGGTGTGTCTGGGAGGGTGTCTCTGAATCGGCAGACTGAGTCGGAGGTTGCCATCGCTAACGCAGGAGGCAGCATGCAATCAGCCGGGGAGCTGAACGGAACAGAAAGTCAGAGACAGCGCAGGGCCGCTTTTTTTTTTGAGCTGAGATACCTGTCTTCTCCTGCCCTCGGCCATGGATGCCTGGGACTTACGCCACCAGCTTTCCTGGTTCTCCGGCCTGCAGACAGCAGACCACGAGATGCCTCCTCTGATATCTCTGTCTGTCAGTCTGTCCCCCCGTCTGTCTACCTACATCCTGTGGATTCCACTCCTCTGGAGAACCCTGACCAATATGTATGTCGTAATGCTTTACATTAATTTTCATGGTTAAAATTGCTGCTAATTGAGCCCGAATCTTCAAAACACTTGCAGTGGTCATATTGTGGCATCTTCTTTACAACTGCAGGTATCAGACGCCTAGATACTGCCCCTCTGATGAACCTCCAGCACAAGTCAACACTTCCCCCATCTCCACCCTCCAAACGGGTACATGAATATAAGACTAGCAAAAGCTTGAATGAGGCCGCCATTTCTGTCACCACTCAAGTAAAAACATTCACAATATAAAGAAATACATCTTTTTTTTTTTTTAAAGATTTTATTTATTTATTTTTAGAGGGGGAGAGAGAGAGAGAGAGAGAGAGAGAGAGAGAGAGAGAGAGAGAGAAACGTCAATGTGAGGTTGCTGAGAGCCATGGCCTGCAACCTAGGCATGTGCCCTGACTGGGAATCGAACCTGCGATGCCTGGTTCGCAGCCCGCGCTCAATCCACTGAGCTACACCAGCCAGGGCAAGAAATACATCTTTTAAAAAAGCTACTGCCTTGGCTAGTAGAACTCAGTAGACTGAATGCGGGCCTACGAACCAAAGGGTTACAGGTTCGATTCCCCGTTGTGGCACATGCCTGGGTTGTGCCACATTGATGTGTCTCTCCCTCTCTTTCTCCTTCCCTTCCCCTTTCTCTAAAAAAATTAAAACAAAACACAAAAATAAATTAAAAAGATACTGATCTTTGTTTTTGAAAAACACTAATTTGGTTTTGAAAAACATTAATTTATGATCATTGATTAGGTTGCGATCCTTGAGCATACGACGTCTTGTTACTCGTCTGGGTGACAAGTGAGAAGTGTGCACAGAGCGCCTCTGCTGCGCATGCGGGCACCACGGCTGCTGGAGGAACACGGCCTGACTGCTGGAGTCGTGGGCTGAATGAGCCTTCTCCCAAATCCGCATTTTTCACATGGAGGTCATTGTAGGTTCACACGCAGCTGTAAGATCTCACACAGAGGAGTCCTGCCTACCCGTTAACAGTTTCTGCCGATGGTATCATCTTGACATCATGAGCAGAACCTTGACATTGATTACGGTCAAGACAGAAAATTTCCATCAGCCCCAAGGTCTCTCCTGTTGCCTCAGAGCCACACCCACTCCCCTCCTCAGCTCCCAGCCACCCCCAATTCCCTCTCCATTTCTATAATTTGAAGAGTTTCTTTTTAAGGGAGTCTTGTCAATTTATCAAGTGACGCATTACATGGTGACTGCAGCAGCCAGAGTCAGAAGCTCGAACTCAGTCAACAGGTGAAAGGATTTTAGGTGCGTTTTGTTTCTAAGCAGCTGGGAGCCATTATGTGGAAAATGAAAGCACCTGGAAGCTGACTGCAGGGTGTTCCTTTAAAGATCAAAACCGAAATCTCAGAATTTCCAGCTCAGGTTCAATGTGGCCTTTCAAGTTGATTAAGTTCAAAGTCCAGAAGATAATTCTCAAGACCCACGTGAAAAACATAAAAAAAAAAAAAACAGCCAAATGACAGGAAGTCTCCATGAAGGCATTTTAATAGCATCAGATAGCAACTGAATGGTCATCTCCAGACCACGGTCAGATGACCGACTTTACCGCTGTCAGCATTTCCTTTGGTGAAGAAAAGGAAACCGACATTTAACCCAAACACTAATAAGAAGCCTGGATTCTAAAGGCTACTAAAAGTCCGAGCAAAGAGTCACCTGTTACAGCGTCAGAGGGGTCACAGTCTTCAGAAGCTGCACGAACTCTCTCTTTCCTGTTAACTGTCCACACATTTGCAGAAAGAGAAATTCTTCACATCAGGAACCTGAGTAATTCTAGGCCTCACTTAACGGGACACATTCTGAGAAATGCATCGGGGGGTGGTTTTGTCACCGTGTGAACGGAGCGAACCTACACAGACCCAGATGCTACAGCCTACGACACTCCTAGGCTGCATGGTCCAGCCTGTCACTCTGCGTCTGTACATCTTGTTACTGTAAGAACCGGGTAGGTCAGACGTGTAAAAACTAGAAATGTCTAAGTAGTGGTATCAAATGATTCCACAGCAGATCATAATTCGTTCACATCCTCTACACAGAGTATGTCAAGGCAAAATTCCAGTGCAGATGACAGAAGGTGTGGCCCTTAAGGACAAAGTGATACAAGTCACTGACAGCTGCCCTTGAGATGCATTTCTCTCAAGCAGGTGGACAGCAACACTTTCCTTTGCTAATTTTCTTCCCTTGCAAAAAAAAAAAAAAAAATCACAGCTAAATTTGCCTAGAGATGCACAGAACCAATGGGAAACATAAAAAATGAATTTAGAAAGAAAACAATTTATTAAAATTCCAGGTATTAGTGCCACTATGATAACTTCATCCCCCTCTTCCCACAGAAATCAAGTTAACAAGGGAGGACTAAACTGTTAAGAGTGCATGAAACAGTCACGGGCTGACAAACATGTTTTCCCCCTTATATTTAAAAGTCACAACTAAGCCCTGGCTTATGTGGCTCACTGGACTGAGTGCAGCATGCAAAGGAAGGGGTCGCTGGTTTGATTCCCAGTCAGGGCAAATGCCTGGGTTGCGGGTCAGGTCCCCAACTGGGGGTGCATGGGAGGCAACCACACACACTGATGTTTCTCTCCCTCTCTTTCTCCCTCTCTTCCCCTCTCTCTAAAAATTAATAAAATTTTCAAAAAAACAAATAAATAAGAGTCACACCTGAAAACACAGAAAAGGAATTACTTGGATATTTTTAAACATCATGAACCTGTTAAACACAGCAACGTGAGAAGACTCACTCACCAGGGCTTTCTACCCTCTTGTAGTGGTAGGGGTTGATGCAGACCTCCTTCTGCTTGGAGCCAAAGGGAAACTCGCAGCACTCCAGAGGCTTCAGTTCATGGTGGCTCTGAAGGTCGGGCCAGCGCCACACGCGGCAGTAAATGACATGAGGCAGTCCCTTCCGGTGGGACACCTGCAGCCTGCCGTCCAGGGAGCGGGGAATGGTCACACAGTTACTGGGCTGCCCTGGGCAGCTCAAGGCCTTCTCCAGTTCCTCCATGGCCCCTTTCTTCTTCTTCAGTTTCTTCACCAGAGCATCGACTGCTTTCTCTGCCCACTTTTCTTCTTCGTCGCCCTGTTTCCACCCAAGGAGCCTCTTCACGGCTGGACTGGTGAAGGAGAATAAACTTGTCACGTTCATGGTGATGGCACTGGTCACACACACACTGCTTCTTGCTGGCTTACGGCAAAATAAAGGCGTCTCCAAATGCAAACAGACAACCGAAGAGCTTTCCCTTTATTTACAGAGGATTCTCTTTAGCTTTAGTTTCGAGATGCTGCAAAGTAGAAATGACCATTCCTAGTATTTCAAAAGGTAACCCAAAGTCAGCACCTAGAAGAAAAAAGGGGGAAAAGTGTTTAAAATCATCTCTACCACAAAACCACAATTCATTCAAGAATAACTATGAGCCAGGTACCATTTTAAACGCTTTTATGTATTATTTTTACGATGGGAGCCAAACTACGTACCCCGTAAAACTCCTGCTGAAATCCTAACCCCCGATGCCAACATATTTGGAGATGAAGCCTCTCAGGAAGTACTTAAGGTTAAACGAGGTCGTGAGAGTGGGGCCCTAACCTGATAGGATTTGTGGCTTTGTAAGAAGGAGAAGGGAGAGATCTCTCTCTCTTCTCTCCCCCATGCGCCGAGGAAAGGCCGCATGAGGACACAGAGAGAAAGGTAGCCATCTGAGCCCAGAAGAGAAAGCCAGACACCCGACTGTCTGGAACCTTGACCTTGGACTCTGTAGCTCCTACAAGTGTGACAAACAAATTTCTGTTGTTTAAACCACATGATCTATACTACAGTAGGTCCTCACTTAACAATTTCAATAGGTTCTGCAACTTTAAGCAAAATGACATATAAGGAATCCAAGTTTACCGTAGGCTAACTGATATAAGCCAGAGTTCTACGGCATCTCATTAGTGTTATAAGGAAACACTGAGCAAAACAGCGTTATTCAAGGACCTGCTGCATAATGTCATGGCAGCCCCAGCAGACTGATACATGGGGTGTAGTGTTCTCCTTTTGGCTAGGCAGTGAAAGGATTGCCATTTTACAGGTGAATACACTGAGCCACAGTTTAAAAGGTATGCTACTTTTTACTTGGGTTCTGAGATAGAAGCAACAGATACCTCAGCACAAAAACAGTTCAAGTTCTCACCAGATACTATGTTTTCTCTTTAGATTCATTTATAGTACTAACAATATTTTCAGACACACTTCAATCAACAAAAACTGAAAGCACCAGGAAAAAGAATTTAAATGTTTTTAGCTTGTTCCTCAAGTATCTCTTATGCTAAACGTGGAGGCGGTTCTATTCCTACCACAAAAATGTAGCCGCATTTTAGGGTGTTTATTCAGTGAACAAGCCTGCAGGTAAGGTAAGAAATTCATTTTGCACTTTTTCACATCTAGTGTTCACGGACAGGGATGAAGGGATGTCCATGAACATGTACTTCATTAAATTCTCCAGCCGTGTTGTCTCCTTTCAACCTGCCAGTGGCCCTTCATCAGGTGCAAACACGGAAGGCGAGAAAGATGAAAAGAAAGTAACATGACACAAACTCCGCTAAAATGCAGTAGCATACATCAAACCAGCCTCCTCCTAAAAATAACTACCAAGGCGGAATAAAATGCAAGTAAACCAGGGCTGGGGATGGGGGCAGGGAAGCCTCACTTTTTAAAGGCATCAAAGAGCAACCAAGGTACTCCGGTGGAGAGGGGCCAAGACAATGGACAGAAGGGAAAAGCAATGAAGTGAGCTGAACATTATTCACTGCTTTTCTTCTCAAGGCATTTGCAAAGCACAGGCTACGAGCAGCAAGAGGCCTAGCCGTCAAGCTAAACAAGGCTAAAGAGCCACACAGTTACTTGGGCAGATTCATAATACAATGGAGCTGAGGGCCTGCTGGGGAGGAGGCCCTGGAAAATATTCTAGGCTTTCAGTGCTGATCCATAAAGGCACACGTGACATGGAGCGGTTTTATACGGAATCACAGCCTAGAATCATCTCAATAGTAAACGGGACGGAGGGGACGTGAGACGAAGAGGAAAAACTGACCAAGGCAACACTTGTAGACACTGGCCAAGGCTTTTCTAAAACTGACAACAGACATCTAGTCATGGACTCACGAAGCCTTATCAATGCCAAGAAGGACAAATATAAAGAAATCTGCAAGTTCTTCAAAAACATTACTCTAAAGTAAGCACGATAAGGCTGACGGCCAACATTTCGAGAGAAACAATGGAAACAAGAAGACAATGAAATAATATGTTAGCAAGCCAAATGTAAATAAATGGCTGGTAACTTAGAAGTCTCTACTTAGTGGAAAAATCATGCAAAGAAATTACTGTGAAGTAAAGATGCTTTCCAACAAACAAAATTCGAGAAAACTGGCTTCTAGCAGGAATTCGTCAGGCAGAAGGGAAAAGATCCTTGAAAGAAGCAAGGAGCTGCAGACAAGAAGGAAGAGTGAAGAATTCCAGGAGCATAAATAAGGGTAAATCTAAACCAATACTGACTTTACAAAACAATAATGGGAATCTCTTCGGTGTTTAGAAATACAGTTAAAATGCATGACAAAATAAAAGGCAGAAAGGGCTAAATGAAGTTGGTATTCTAAGGTCCTGGGATCACCCAGGCTATGGTAAGAATTAAATTAATATTATTGATATAAGTTTTGAAGCCATGTCATAATAAAGCAACCACTGAAAGAGTAATTTAAAAACTATTAAAAGATAATAGGAGTTTAAAGATATGTAATTATTTTTAAAACATCACTAATACAAAGAATATAAGAAAGAGGGGGAAGGAGCAAATAATGGATAGGAAAAATTAAAAACAATACAATTTAGTCCTAATCCCCAAAGTATCAGCACTTACTTAAATATAAGCAGATTAAATGAAGTAAGAGACAGGGTGAGAATGGGGAGCACCACCCAGCCGCAGTGCACGCACCAGAGACACAGATTAAATACAAGGGCAGAGAAAGGCGGACAGAAAAAGATGGAAAAGGATACCTACCGTATTCTAACCAAAAAGCTAGCAGAGCTATCCAGTCTGACAAAAGAGACTTCAAAAGAAGAAACATCATCAGAGGTAAAAAGAAACATCCCATAATGTTAAAAGAGTTGATCCACCACGAATACATCACTATTCCCAACATGACTACCAAATTTTCATGAACACAGTAACAGTCTCAAAATACATAAAACAGAAACTGACAGAATTAAAGTTGCAAAGAGACAAACCCACAATCCAGTGGAAGATTTACACAGTAACTGAGAACAAAAATCAATTGCTATAGAAGACTAGCGACATGCTGAAAAACTCAATCCAATTCATGCGCATATCTCACTAGACCCAACAAATGCAGAATGCACAACACTTTCTAACACACGTGGAATGTCTATCCAAAATGCCCACATGACAAGGCATGCAACAAATCTCTATACATAGCAAAACCACACAGAGTATGTCCTTTGATCATAGTATAACTAAGAAATAAATAAAAATTTGTTATTAAAAATAATTATACTTTTAAATAACATATGGATTAAAGAAGAAATTACAGGGGATATTAGAAAAGCTATTTAACTTAGTGATTATAAAAATATGACAAATCAAAACCTGTGAGATATGCCTGAAGCCATACTTAGAGGAAAGTGTATGCTCCTAAATGCATATATTAGAAAAGGGGGGGAAAGCCGAAAACTAATGTTCTACATGTCCGCCACAAGAAAGAAAAGAAACAGTAAGTTAATTCCAAAGAAAGTAGAAGGAAATAAGAGCAGAGATTTAAAAAAAAAGAAAAGCGTAATAGAGAAAACCCATAAAAATCAAAGTTGGTTCTTTGAAGATACTAATGAACTTGGATAAACCTCTAGGAAAATTGGTTAAGAAAAAAGAAGGCAGACTACCAATAATGAATGAAAGAGGGAAATTATTGATCCCCAGAAGTTAAAAAAGGTAATGATAATGAACAGCTGTCACAGCAAGTCACGCATGTCTGTCTACTCCTGCCATGTGGTCATTGACATGTCTCTCAAGAGAAGAAAATCAGGAATTCAATCTTCCCCCTTCCTGTCTTTGAGTCCAACCCCGTGCCTGGCACTCCGCAGACTCTCAATAAATGTGTAAAGACTAGTTCAGCTCCCTGAAGAATCAGAAGGCCTAGTGTGGAGCTTCAACTTTACTCAATATTAAGTATGAATGTTATTAAATACAAATGTTATTCAACAGCCTGTGTAGGGAGTCAGTTGTTTCCTTTTTTTTTAGAGTAAGGAGGTTTACCCAAATTGACCAGTTCTTTTCAAGCTGGTGTTATTTTCATTTCACAGAAAAGGAAACAGGAAATGAAATTATGCTAGTATCAAAAGTCGCGCTTGGTCAGCACGTACCTACTGAAATGACCATTTACTAAAGGTTAGTTTTGCAACGGAACAAGAAAGACAACTTCTATCTAGTCCTCCTCTCGAGTCACAATTTACGAAGGGAACAGATTTCCTCTTATTCTATATGTCATTTCCTTTCTACTCCAAAAACTGCGTTTTTACATATTGTAGCCAATGATTTTCAAAGAGAGGGGAGGAGATTATACCACAATCACCAGGGACTACTGCGAACTCTATCCGTGATGGGTGTGTTACATGAATAAGCAAGCGTGTGGAGGGGCAGGGAGAGATTTAAAACCAGGATTTCAGACCTGCGTTTCACTTGTTCACACGGACACTCACTGAACGACACTGCCCTGAGTGCCTGCCCCGCGCCTGGCACTGTGTGGCACCGAGGTCCACGCACTGAAGGAGCTTGTGTTCTCAGGCAAGAGCCAGTGTGCAACTGCAGTGCTGGGTGACAAACGCTCGCACACGGGTGTGACTAATACACAGAAGCAGAAAAAAAGACAACAATTAATTCCACGGATTTCGGGAAGTGCCCCCGATGAGGACCTACCAGCCAGGCCTGACAGGAGGTGTAGAATTTTGTGAAACAACAGTGCTACCATTTCCAGTGACCACTGCCTGAGGGCCTGTTCCACGTGCTTCCCAGCTACGGAGGGTTTCGTCTCTGCAACAAAACCCTGAAAAGCAAACACTACCACAGCCTCTTTATTTTACAGGTAAGGAAAGTGAAATGTACAAAAGTTGAGTAGCTCGCCCCAAGTTTACCCACAGGGCTGTATGGCGCAGCCAGGGTTTGAACCCAGGTTGTGTGGCTGTGCAGCCTCAAGTTTTTAAACCACTTTTCTAAATTGCTCGTTTCAACAGACGGGTTCAAGGTGGTGGCTGATGTGAAGGGCCAGTGATCCACCTTGTCCTGCAGACGAGTGGCTGGTTTTAAATCAGAGCATTGGCATAATTAGATCTGTTTTAGGAAGAGAGCTAAGGTGATGTCCCTGATACAGGAAGTCTTCTGCACACCGAGAACAAAAAATAAAAACAAAAGCTATTGCCTCCAAACACTGCAGGGGCCAGTTACTGGGTGTGAAGGTCTCAATGCTACTCACAAAAATTAAAGTGACAAGATCGCAAACCTCAGTCCACAAACTGGCACAGATGAAACACAAAGGTAGGACGGTCACAAATTTTTGCCTTACTGAGTTAAGCATTTTTTTTAAAATATACAGTCAAAGAAGTCATCTGCCTCCCATTAGGAATTCAAATGAGCCCATGATGCTGTGGCCTTGGCGAGACAGCTCCTTTTCTTCCTGCCCCTTTTTGTACTTCCTGCTTTAGTTTATGTCAAAAGTTAAGTGGCCTTATCAGTTTAAAGTGCAAAATAAAAACATGAGTCAGCAAACAGAGATTTCCTTCCCTCTTCTCCAAACACAAACATTTCACACTGACAAAACACAGCATTCATCTGGGCAAGAAGCCTTAAAAATATTGAGATCTTTGTTCCAGAAACTTCACTTTTAGAAACTTACTCTAGGGAAATATCCCGAACAAGAAAAGGTAGAAAGCTTATGTACAAAGGTTTTCATCAGAGCATTATTTATTATAGGGAAAAAATGTCTAATAATCGGAAAGTAGTTAGGTAAGCTATATATGTACAATTCACTCAATGGACTGTTATATAACTGTTAAAAATTTTGTTCATAAAAACTATGTAATACCTTGGAGAAAACCTTAAGCAGAACATAGAATAAACAACTATGTAAATATAACAAAATATTAACAGTGGCTGTGTTTTGGAAGGTTAGTGTTATCTCTTTCTCCTACTTTTACAAACTTTTCAAACACTCTTTAATGAAAATGTATAACTTAATTTTTTAAAAAGCCTCTATATGTAATTTACTAATTACAAAACAATACAACTCAGTTTCACGAGCTCAAGCCACACACAAACTCTTCTTGGACATCAGGCTGGCCTTCTCCCCTGGCTGGGAAGGATTTCTACAAGCACCGCCAGAAGCCAAGGGAGCAGAATGGGCCTTTGCACTTGGATATTTCATGTTGTAACTTACGTGGTATTCCTTAATGTTAAAAGGAAGAAAGCAAAAAAAAAAAATCTAAAATACCTTTCACTGCTGTGTTACTCACTTTACATTTAAAGGAAGCCCAATTAGCCAACTGCACAACAACGGGCCTTTCTCCCGCTCGGTCTGCTCGGCTTCATCCAGTAAAGCGGCATGTAATTATCCAGCCGTGTGCATATCAACAAAGTATCCTCTCTGCCATTCACTGCCCTTCATATTCCAATTTCTCACATAAAGTTTTAAAAGGAAATTATTCTGATTTGTATCTGAAGATACAAATGTTTTTAAGAAGACAGGAGGGGAGGGCAGCCACCGAGTGTTACTCTCCAAGTCCCCTTAATAAAGGATTGAGAGAGAGAGGAGACAGATAATGACCAAATGAAGCTTCAGACTAGGGCCATTTTACAGTCTTGCACTGGCATGGAATTCAGCGAGCGAGACAAAATAAATGATCCCATTAAACATGGAGAATAATTAAATTATTCAGTAAACATAAAGTATAGGCTCCAAAAAGTGCCTGGGGGGAAAAATTCAGACTCCTGGTACCTTTAAAAAAGTAAGGGACAGAAGATAAATGATCTATTTTCAACAAAGCAAGCAACTCACTTTTTAAAAATCACTTCGTATTCTTTGGTTCATTACTCTACCTTCATTTGAATGGTAAAACATCAAAGCATAAAGATAGAAAGAATCAAGGAACCAAAATCACAGGTTTCACTTTGAAAAATGGTTAACAATTGGATGAATTATTTAAGGAAAAAAAGACAACTTTATAAAAAATTATCTTTCTATAAAAATGTTTGATTCTGCCCTGGCTGGTGTGGCTCAGTTGGCTGAAGGGTCCTCCTGTAAATGGAAAGGTCGTGGGTTCAATTCCCAGTCAAGGCACATACCTAGGTCACAGGTTCACAGTTTCCAGTCCAGGCACATAGGAGACGCAACCAATCAATGTTTCGCTGACATCAATGTTTTTGTCCTTCTGTCTCCCTTCCTTCCCCTCTCTCTAAAATCAGTGAGTTATCCTCCAGTGAGAATTTTAAAAAAAAAAGTTTGATCCTTGTTGGGCAGACAAGTATTTCCAAGTAAGTAAACTTCGTGCATATTTTCTGACTTACATCACTAGCTTTCTTCTTAAACAGATGATCTTGTAAACAGAAAGCAAGGCTTGAGCTTCCACAGTGAGCCACAACAGGGTTTTAGAGAAACTGTGAGCAACTGCTGTGTGGTTCTGTACTTTTGAATCTAAAACACACCGCCATCATGCCACGGGGATGCAGAAGACCCAGTGCGAGTTGTAAAACGTTACCAGTGGCAGTATCAATTAGTATCGTGAGACGGTCTACATCATCTATCCTAACATCCAATTCTAGACACGCGTCAAGCCTGGGTGAGGACTCTGGCCTCCTCTGAGAGGCATAGCTAAATTATCAAAAAGGGCCCAAAAATTAACACGCCAAGGGATATGTCCGGTAATTTTTCATTATTCCAAAATGGACCACTATTTTGAACTTACTGGATTTCATTTAGGTACCATGCTGACTACAGGCACTCCTACTGTGACAGAGGAATAAAGGAAATGCTCTCTGAAATCAGAGTGGGACAGCAAAGGCAAGCGGGGGGAGGGGGGGGTGCGCTCTCTGGCACACACCACTTATTCTCACTCATTTTACATATCCCAGCAGGAGAAAGCTTACTTTCAATACCCCAGAAAGAAGAAGGAAGATTTTCTCCTGGCCTAGCAACAACTCAGCCAATGAGAAGCCACCACAACCCCAAACTCTAGCTCTCCTCCAATGAACTTCTGCTCAAAACTGCCCCTCCCACCTTCCTCCCTTCCTAGATAAAAGCACCCTCCTCTCCTTTGTTCTCCGGATTTGCCTGTGGGTCACCATAGTTTGCTTGTCCTCACCTGTTCCATGATAACCTCCGCTGTTTATTTTTTAAGGTTGACACTAGCAAAGGCAGAATTGTCAAGACAGATCCTGATTTGCACAGAGGATAAAACAAAGATTCCCTAAAAATTCCTGGCACATGAAAATACAAAGAATCACACTAGACACTACAGATTAGGGTTTTTAAAAAATGCTTAAACAGATGAAGGCCTCAAAGAAAAACATTCCAGATAGTCAATGCCAGAAAATAGTTTAAAACATAAAGAACAATCCGTCATTAAACCAAGAGCTGCAATGAGCTTTACTGTAAGAGCAAAATGGAGAATTCACAAAATTGAGAGTGGGGATCATACCACATTTGTTAGGCCTAACTAAAATCAGACTTCAGAATTAATCCCAAGTCCTGGAACTCTGGGAACTTGCAAACTTTGATAAATCGACAGCACCTATTACCTAGAAGTGACCAGCAGGCCGTCCGCAAACCGGCTTAGCAGGATGGCCAAAGCAGAAGCCGCACACACAGCCACTTTTCCAGATGGAGAAACAACGCTCTGGGCAGTGGCCATGACAGCCACGACAGGAGTCCCCACCCGCCATCAGCTCTTGGAGCTACCGCCTATGGTGAGCCTCGGCCCAAAAGTACTACGCGGAACATTCCAGACATAAACAATTCATGTTTGAAGTTGTGCACTGTTCTGGGCAGTATGATGAAATTTTGTGCCTTTCTCCTCCATCCCACCTGGGACGTTACAATTTGCTACACAAGTATAATGCCATTACAATGACTAAAAATAGAGACAGGTTTTCTCTAGCTACAAAGGTATTTGAGTCTCAGAAAAAAACACCCTGAAGTAACAATGCTCTGTGATTGGGTTTCAATAAATAATCCATTCAAATGTTTCTTTTCCCCTGTAATTCCAACTAGGAACTAAGTTGGTTTTGAAATATTTGTATCGTAGGAGAAAACAGGTGAAGTGTCTCTGCATTTCTTTTCCCTCTTTCAAAGGAGTGGTTAGCCCCTGACTTCCAACATGTCTCCATTTCCAATGGGTGAAATGTAGTCCAGAATAACCAAACGTAGCCCACCACCAACCAAAATAGTGTGTGTGGGGGGGGAGGGGTGGCGGGGGGGGGGGTTGTCTTAGAACAAGAAGAAAGTGATGCCGGATAAAATCTCTCTCCGTTTCTTTTACAGACTCGAAAGCACTTTAGAAACAATCTACTTCACTGCTTGGGAGTTGGGCTAGAAGGAACTCGACTTCCACGGAGTCCTCAGAAAAAGGAAATGGAAACAGCATTCCTATGCAAGAAAGCAGTATGAAGACCCACTGGAAGTCACAGAAGAATTCTGACAATAACGAGAGAGAGAGAGAGATCGTGAAGTCCTGCTATCACCAACACCGAGAAGTCAAATTTCACCTTACAGAGCTCTTCCCAACTTTCTAAACATGTGATTTATAACACAATGGTTTGCCACTTTCTCGTTAAATTTTTTTCAGAGATTAATCTCCCAAGTCTGGAGAAATAGGGGGTTCGAGGTGGAGGAGTGGCCAAACTCTTGAAAGCCTCTGTTTAGTAATGCAATGAGGCAGCTACACCTGCCTTTGAAACATGTCTCCCTGGCTGTGCCTCAGGTGTGACTTAAGTGACACGCTGGCAAGAGTTGTGACGTGGTCTCCCAACAGTGTTAAGTGAGTGGGAATCTCGGGAATCTGGGTGAAAAGGGATCACTGCACTGACTTTTAATTCCGGCGTACCACTGGTAAGCCCGTAGTGAGTGGTGCCATTTCAGTCCAATGATTTCAAAAATAGCATCCCCTTGACGGAAGTGGAGCAAGGGATGTACGGATGTCAGAATTACATGCACCTCCAAGGACAGAGCTGCATGCAGCTCACAGATTTAGTTGAGCCATGTGTGCTACTGAATACAGCTTCACTGTGTTAGAAAATTCTTTCAGACACATTCTTCTGGGTCCTATCTGCACACACAAGTCCCTCCTTCCGCCCTGATAAACCTGGGCTGCTTGGAGGGTGACTGGGGCATTTTTCTTAGGCACTGAGATTTTACATAGAACAGCAAGTGTCCATTCTGTTTTGTTTCACCAGGTAACTATTTGTTGAGTTAAGCAGACTGAAGACACTTCAAGGCTTTCTTACTGTTCTCAACAACTTCAACAGACCAACCTGGCTTCTTTCTACATCTCCTTGCCACTTCTTCTAAAAGCTGTACAACAATTCCTTAATCCCACTTGAGTCCCCATTCTTAAAGTTCATGCTTGTCATGGAGAACTGTCCTCCAGCACATGGTGGCCTTTGGAGACAGCTTGATCCTAATTACCTCACCCTGATAAACTTTTGAGTCACTTCAACTCGAAAATTATACTGAGTCATTGACCCGTAAGTGCAGTCTTCAAACACAGAATACTGGAGACCAGAGGCATTTTAAGTTTTAATTTTACTGACTACAAGAGGGGAAAATCCTACAGTTGTCCCTTTGAAAAAACAACTCTCTCTGCGTCACTGCTACGTAGAATAGCAATTTTACAGATTGCAAAGTGTGGTAAATTTCCACAAGTGGCCAGTATGAATGATTCATCGTTAACAAAGGAATGAAATTAGTTTGAGCTATTACCTACGCAAGCATTCTATTGTTTGTCTTTACAAACATCTTCCTGGCTCCTTGCAGGACAGTTCCTTCAAGGTACGCATCATTATCTCAATTTCACTAATGAGCCTGAGGATCACAGGTTAAAACAACTTTCTCGAGACCCTATGCTAACTAGCATGTGGTAGATCTTACACTTTAAACCAGAACCGATAGTAAAGTCCATTACTCAGGTTTAAACAAAATTGAGACGTCAAATTCACAGATGAAAATGGACGAGGCCAGAGGAGGGGAAACCTACCCCTTTTATTTAAAAAAAAAATCCTGCTTTATTTCATTTTTGGAACATTTTTCTCTTGCTCCACTGATCTCACAGGTGCTGTTTATGACAACAAAAAAAAGCACATCTGTCGGGCTGCGCCGACCAGCACAAGGCAGGACAGCCTGAACCCTCTCCCTATATTTAGATCCTCCGGCTCCGAGCTTAATTGAATAATTTAATCTGGATCCTCTAGAAGGGAAACACATCCATATCCATCACAGGCATCAAAGGAAACATCTTTACAAGTTATATCCTTTTACAAACCAACATATGGTCTCACACCATTCTCCCAATTGTTGAACTCCTCCTCTGGGAAGAGCATGGAATTTTATTTCTTTTTATCACTTGAAAAAATCACTTCCCTCCTAATTCAGTGAAACTGGGTGGAGGCCACTTCCTGCACAGGTGAGAGAAATAAAACTTGTTGCTCTGTCATTGTCAGGAACTTTCAAGTTAACCATTTACTTCGTGTACTTTCAAAATGGAAACAAAAGGCAGACTAAATCTGGAGTCAGAAATCGGGGCCACTCTCCAGACTTTCAAAATAAAACCCCTACCAGTTCTCCATCGTGGGAAGGCGTCTCTAAATGAGAAAACAAGAGTCCTCCTCTTGGAATGAGAGGCGGGTTTGAATGGCGCCTTTCCACTCAGTAGCTGTGCCACGAACCAACACTTCTCTGAGCCTCAGTCTGCTTTTCCACGAAGTTCTGATTCCACTACCTACCCCTACGGGGCTGTTACAAAGATTAAATATAAATATGTGAAACTGATTTGAAGACTGTAACATGCTCCAAGACATATCGTATTAGAAGAGTAATGTCACAACTAAGAAAGCTAATTTTACTATTACATATATACAAAAAAAAAGCACGAATTTTCTGTGCCAGTTTTTATCTGATCAGTGAATGTCTCACTTTATTTTTAAAAAATGATAAAAAGAAAAGCCGATAAGCACCATGGTCATTCAATTCATTTGACAAACACCTACTCTGTGTCAGACACTGATCCCAGCACTGGGGACACAGCATTGAACAAAAGAGACAAAACCAGTAATTTTTAGCTCTGACCAGTGTGGCTCAGTGGGTTGGGCATCGTCCGGCAAAGTGAAAGGTCGCTGGTTTGATTCCCAGGCTGGGTTGCAGGTTCAGTCCCATGTGCAAGAGGCAATGGGTAGACATTTCTCTCCTCTTTCTCCCTCCCTTAGCTCTTAAAACACACACACACAGTAATTTTTAGAAAGTCCACACTTTCATGAGACCTACACGTCAGTGGTTACAGAAGGCACTCGAATGCAAGCCTGGAGAAGAGAGGGGCCAAGCCACGTGGGCTCTGGAGCGGCTCACTGCAAGCAGACCTCGGGGGCCAGGCCCCAAGGCAGCAGTGGGGCCGGAGTGCTCAGACAGCAAGGAGTCCAACCAACAGGGCAGGAAGGGAGAGAAGGGAGCAGTGGGAGGTGAGGTCGGAGAGGTGCCCGAGGGGACTTGGCTCTCGCTCTAGACCCAGATGGGAACCACTGGGGGATGTGAGAGGAAACGTACGTGGGATCTGACTGACAGTTTAAACAGGACCACTAGGGCTGGCTGGGGTGAGGACAAACAGAAAGGATGGGAGTAGAAAGCAGCAGGGAGACCCGTGAGGAAGCTACATATAACAACTGATACACTTCGAGAGGATGAAGGTTTGGATGGGTGTGGTGGAAGGGGTCAGATTCTGGATGACACATTCCGAAGGCAGAGCCATGAACAAATACACTTTCCTGCATGTGTAAGGAAAGAAAACAATTAACCGTCATCTTGGAGAAATCTGTTTCATTTTTAGAAATGAAAAATCCCGCAACATGGGACTACAAGACTGAGTGTGTGGGCTGGGGTCAAAGGTTAAGGACGATCCCAGGAGCAGCAGGGAAGGAATGAGGCCCAGAAGCTAGTCTTGGAGGTGGGAGGGTGGATGATGGCAGCGAGTGAAGGGAAGTGACTGGCACAAGCTGAGAGTCAAAGCTTCATGTTTTCACAGAGGCTGGTGGGAGGAAGGTTTGGGGTGACGATGAAGAGGATCCCCAAGCCTCCCGCCCTCTGGGATGAGGTTAGGAAAGGAAACAGCCCAGACCCAAGCAAGCTCCAGGGAAGCAGCGTCCTCAGCTCAGCCTCGTCTAGGCTCGCCATTATTCACGTTCCAGATAACCCAGATGTCTGACAATGAGGGAACGATTAAATAAATTATGGTACATCCGACAATGAGGTAACCGTTACAAAAGAAAAAAAGGACAGACTTTCATGTCTAACATGGAAAGAAAAGCATACCACAATTGTTCAGTTTTTTAAAACGACAGAACAATATACGGAGTGCGACGGCATTTTAGAGACACAAACAGAAACAAAACCTGTGCACGTGCGTTACAGGCGCATCTTCAAAGGCCCGGAAGGAACACCCAGAACTGAGCAAGTGGCTGTGGTGAGGAGTGACCTCGGAGGCGGGGAGTGCGAGACAGCAGACCCGGGTTTTAAATAATCAATTACCATTTTCAATGTTAAAACCCCAATGATAAAAACAAATAAAAACTGAACGTAGTAAGAGAATTTAGCCTACAAGGCTTCAGAAGACAGTACTGTGACTAAGGCAGCAAGATTTATTTTTTATAAAGAATAATTGAAAGTGTTTTTGTACAGAATGGAATACCACTGAACTGGGATTTTCAGAGAAATGTATTTCTGTATGCAGGGTTGGAATATATGACCTGATTCTGGGTGAATATGGTATGGGTGGGAATATACTTTTTTATTAAACAATAAAACTCAATTTTACAAAATGCAGTAACCTAACAAAAAGTACACTTTCCTTCCCCTTCTAGTCCCCTTTCCATTAACAATTCAAATATCCTTCAAGTTTTTTAGTGAATCTTACCCAAAACATGTTTCATACTACTCAAATAACTCAAGAGCAGTTTGGCCGTCCGTTTCCCAAAACACAAATCTGTTATTTAGAAAAGTAAAATAACTTCTAAAAACCAAAGTTCACACAATCACTCTCCCAATTATAAGAGAAATACCTTCTAGCTGAGATGATACAACATTGATAACAATGATGTGTCACTGCACAGCCACCCCCTATCAGGAAGAGTGCTTCTTCAGGGCGGAAACGACATACATTTATTTCTCTGTTCCTTCCAAAACAGAGCCCAGGGCTGGACTCACAGTGGGGAGGCATGAAACACCTGCTGAACGGATTAAAATCAGCTTAATAAAAAGCAGAACCCCCACAGTGGGGATGCACCTTTTCAAAAGGATGCCTTTGGCAACATAAACCAACATCTCCACCTGTGCAACTTCACAAGACAAAGCTCTTCATGTTTAAATGCAAATACAAGCTGGCCTGGGCCAGGTGGCCCAGGTGGCTGGAGAGCTGGTTGTCACCCCACACTCCACAAGGTTGCAGGTTCAATCCCCGGTCGGGACACACACCCAAGGGGTGGGTTGATCCCCAGTGGAGGCGCACACAGGATGTTTCTCTCACATTAATATTTTCCTTTCTCTCTCTCTCTCTCTCCCCCTACCTCTCCCTCTGTCCGTCCGTCCCTCCGCCCTCCCTCTCTAAAAATCAATAAACATATCCTTGGGTGAGGATTAAAAAATAAATAAATAAATGCAAATACATGTAAGTAGAGCCTGGATGCCGATCATTTAAATACGTTAGTTTTGTTCAGAGTTAACAAAAAAACACTGAAAACCACTCGCACATTCCCTCGAGCGTGAACGAACTAAACAGAAGCACACAAACCCGAGTACCGGGAAGAAGAGTTGTTATTACTTACGCCAACTGCAAAGCCAGCGACGCACAACCAGCAGAACAGGAGGCTGGGCTGGCTGACCGTCCTGGGCCTGAACAGGGCTGAATGTATCGTTTCTAAAGCCACACTCACGACACCATCGTGCTTCCTTTCATCTTCCTGGAGCTCATCTTCTCTCCCCAGCTCAGCTTAAAGAGTTTGAGGGTGGGTCTGAGTGGAGCGCCCCAGTGTAGGGTCCCGACTCCAGTCGGCCCGGGGAGGACATAAGAGTGAGGGGTGGCAGTAACTGGCCGCCGTGCTGAGCCCTCCCCACACCACTCGGAAACATTTACAGACCATTTGAAAGAAAGAAGAGGTGAGGCAGAAGACGCTGACAGATTTGAGTTTGCCCACTGGCTCCGTAGGAGCTCACTTACTGCTGGGGAAGATGGTGCACTCAGCTTAGGGAAGGGCCCCATCAGTCCCCAGCAGACTGTTTAATGGCAGCATATGGATAGCCTTTTGTATTTTTTTTTAATTTTATAATTTATTTTTTTAACCTCACCGGAGGATACACTTATTGATTTTACAGAGAGGGCATGGGGCGGGGGCGGATATTAAGGAGAGAGAAAGAGAGGGTGACATCAGTTGGGTCGCCTCTTGGATGTGCCCTGACAAGGATTGAACCGGAGACCTAGGCCTGCACCCTGGCCAGAAATTCAACCCATGACCTTCCAGTTTACAAGGACAATGCTCTAACAAACTCACCCACTGAGCCACACCAGCCAGGGCTGTAAAGCCTTTTTACACACACCACCCTGACCATTATTCGTAAAAGAAAATCTAGCAAATTAATGCTGATGCCTAACTTTGTAAATGGTTCTTGCTTTGTAAGAGGCTTTACTACATGGGAGAACTTTTCTCACTCGAACACCTCGTAAACTAGCCCATCTCAATCACCAGATCCATACTCCAAGGCCATCACTGGGTCTCATACGAGTACGAAAATGTCACGATAAAGCAACTGCAGTACTGCCACTCAGGTAGGGGAGAGCGAGGCTCACTTCCACAGGCTCTGTGAACCACCAGTGTCGTCGAGGTTCCTCGTTCATGCCAGCTGACTGAGAAACTGCACCTAACTGGTGGCCCCTGAAGTGCACCTCCTTGGAACGCCCGCTTCTGTTAACAGGCAGGGAAATTTTGGCTTCCCTTCCTGCAATGAGAAAAGGCCAGTTTTCCCAGACTGATACCTTCCAGTTCACAGACAGTAATACAAGAAGGTAAAAAGAGAAGACGACCTCATCCCCATTCCACTGAAGAATCAGATCCAGGACACAGCAAAACATTTTACGGTTATTAGTAGTTTGCATTTTGTTTGTTTGTGAATTGCTTGTTCACGTCTTTGACCGATTTTTCTACAGCAATGGTGTTCCTAATTCACTCAGCAAATTTCTTACAAAGAACAGTAACTTGCTATAAATTTGTTACCTGAAAGATTATGTTTGTGTCTACTTGGTCATTTGTGGTCACATAAATGCTGTCAAATCTGTACGTTTTTCCTTTCTGGCTTCCTCCTCCGTGGGAGCCCCGTTTAGAAGGGCTCTACAGCTGGTGATTAACACTTCCCCACCTCCTGAAATGGCACGAATCAACCCCCACTTTCCGTCTGACACTATGACAAGAATCCATGCCCGGATCTTTCTGCACTGAGTATATATTACTCTAATAAACAGAAAAGTTTTTCAAACAGTAATGAATGCTGTAAGAAAAGCCCTTGATAAATTTAGAATACTTACTTTTTTAAAGCTCTAGGCCAGCAATTTTCCACCAGTGTGCCACTAGAACTTTTAAAACATGCAATACCTAACTATTTAGTCAGGGGCATGGACCTCCTTTCCCTTAGATTGTCAAATTTAAAAAGTGACAACAACCAAAGCAACAATAGCCATCCAGTGTGAATCAAAATGGTACCTATTTTTTTGTCAGATCGGTGAAAAATACATGAGTTTTTTATAGTGTGCTCCAAAATTTGAGTAATTAGTTTATGCGTGCCGTGAGATGAAAAAGGTTGAAAACCACTTCCCTAGGCAATTTAAGTAACTTTTTAAAAGCATTTTCAGGCATTCTTCTCTTAGTTCAATTTCTACACTTTTCTTAAAAACCTTCATCTACAATTGTCAGGGAAATGCTCCATCTACAAATTCCCAAACTTGGTATTTTACAATTTCATTACCGGCATTCCCACTGCTTAACTCTTCCTCTCAATTCATTCGGCCCATTAGACGCCTTGTAACCTGTGACCCCCTTATCTAGACTGGATCCAATACTCTCTCATTAACATTCTAGACTCTAAAATCACATTGATTTTTATAAATAGCTAGCATTTTCCGAGTGCTTACTGCATGCCAGCCCCCGTGCTCCATGCTCTGTGCAGTCGGTACTTCAGTGGCAGGAGGACGCACCTCCTGTCTTCACCTCCGAAACCAGGACACTTGTCATCGGCAGCCCAGCATGTCTGATGGACAGTTTTCCCATTAGGAGGACATGAAAGCATGCCTCACGGCTGGCAGCATCTGGGTCTCGATGAAATATGAAAGTGTAACTCATTTCATTTGCAATCAAATCCTGAGGCTGGCACCGTTACCCCTCTTTTTCAGATGAGGAAAAGGAAGGTATGAATGTTAATGGCAGGCAACTTTCCCAAGGTTATGAAAAGCAAGTTAAGTTTTGGGGGCTCGGCCTTAACCCCAAACATCCAGGTTTTGGGCCCCACTTCTCCACCAGTTCCCTGTCCCTCGGCCAGCATCAGCTCTACCAACACTTCCCCCAATCCACTCCCACGCCACCAGGTCATGCTGGGTGGAAGCTGCGATTCCCGCGTCTCGTTTATGGCCACGTCAAACTCCACCCCAGGCCTCCCCCTACCGTTTAGACTCTGAAGTCGCCAGTGGTTTTTCCCAAACTCCATTATTCCAATCTTCCAATACCATCTGCCAATTCCTCTGCCTCCCTGTCCCAACGGAGGGACCTGCCTCCCCCACTACTGGGAAACCCGGCACACGCTGGACTGGGCTCTGCCAGCTGCTCCTTTCTCAGGCTACTCTCTGGCTCCACCACGGCTGCTGTTCCCTCACCGGGGGACCGCTGACTCCACCAACCTCTGTTTCTGTCCATCACCTTCTTTCCCTAAGGGAATCGGAAGAATTTAGTCCTTATTTCATAGCACACTAAGTCTCTTTGCCTCCACTGCATTTACTTGATCACCCTGGCCTTTCCTCCTTCACCTTGAACTTGATGTTCCCTTCTGAACTAGTCCTGGAATCTCTCTTCCCTTGGCTTCCTGGTTTAACTGCTCCTCTGACCCCACACCGTTCTTCCAGTTCCTTCTTTTGTCTACCTCAAACATACCACTCCCTTCTCCTGATTCCCAAGTGTGGGTTTCAATGGAAGAGTCAATCATCATTCTTTGTTTCTCTGTTCATGATTCTCTCAAAATACTTGCCATTCTCAGAAGTTCAACCATCATTTCCAAAGTCAGTCATGGCTGGGAATCTATACTTAGAGCCCCAAGCCCTTCTCTAAGCTTCCGCTTAGTTTGTGTCTCCAACCTGCCCGTAGAATACCTAGATACCCCCTACTGAACCTTAAATTCAACCCATCAATTCTAAAAAAATTTATTACTAAATTCTAAAAAGCTTTATTACTTTTCTAGCCACTCAGGTTGGAAGCTTAAGAATCTCTGCCTTCTCTCTCTCCCATTACTTCTATCGCCAGATAACCAGCAAGTATATTTTTACTCACAAAACCCACCTCATAAGATACATAAATCAAATAGCTTTCTTATAATCTCCTAGCATATGGTCTCTACCCCACCCAATCAATCCAAACGGCATGTTCAAACACCTTCAGTGACTTCCAATGTATCCTTATTCTGGCACTCTAAACCCCCCCGAAATTGTCACCCCCATCTTAACGTTGCTGAATCTCTCCCCACCTCACCACCCTGGCCCCTCAGGAATATCTACTGTGGTCAGGGAGAGCTGCTCACCAGCCTCTTGATCTATGCTGTCCAACAGGACAGCCACAGGTGGCTATTTCAACATAAACTAATTAAAACTTAAATGCAGTTCTTGGTGGCACTAGCCACATTTTAAGTGCTCAATACCCACGTGTGGCTCGTGGCAGTAGTGTCGGACACTGCCAACACAGAACATGGCCATCAATGCGGAAAGTTCTACCCAGCAGAGCTTCCCTCTGGAATCCTTACCTCGGGAGCCTGCCACGCCAGACTCTGCCCAGAATGTCTCCCCGTCTCTGTGAGCACCGACAGGCCCTCCCGCGCCACGGCAGTCCTCACGGGAGCTGCCCGTACAACTCGCTCCTCGATTACCTCACACCAGCTGCTGCAGTGTAGTTGCATTTAATTTTTTAGACTTATCTTTAAAAAAACAAAATCCGCACCTGATAATGTTTAACCAATTTTAAAGAGGAAGAGAGGGGGAGGGGTGTGGGGAGGGGAAGGGGAAGAGGAACGTGGGTGGCTGCCTCCCAAAGGTGCCAGACGGGGGATCGAACTACAGCCTTCGGGGGCACAGATCGAAGCTCCAACCCACGGAGCCACCCAGCCAGGTGCATTTAGTCTTTCATTTTCGCGTCTTCTCGCCAATGACTCAATCGCTCAGAACTAATAAATATTCATTGAATAATGAAGCATGTACTCCTTAAATACTACATCAAAATTATCAAATAAGAATGTTTAAAATCCCTTTTCCATTAAAATGACACATTTTCTTTCAATCTAAACAAAAGATCATGCATTCACCTAACTAATTTAATTTAATGCCTAATTATAATACTTAAGATAATTAGTTCCCTTTTCCTTGTGTTTGAAACTGAAAGAAAAAGACAAAGGTCTGAAATGCTTCCACTCTGCATCACAACACTGCAAAGAAACCATGAAAGACCGACAAGGGAGGTAAATCAATGAAAAGTCTGAGTAACTACCCACTAACTATCTCAGACTGTAGGGGAAAAATGTATAGTACAGAGGCCCTGAAATTAAGAGGAAACTACAAATAAAGCATTAAAATAATGTCTATAAATATGCTTTTGACTCAAAAGCTAGACTACTCTATCCTCCTCTCCCCAAACACGACACAGCATCTACTTGCTTTTTGAGCTCAAATGCAAACAGATGTGTAACTAACTGCTGTTTGTGTATGCGTTTCCTTAAATGTGGGCTTGCTGTCACGAAAATTACTTCAGAACCAACCTACCACACCACAGACTCAGTTCTCCCAAGGGAATCAGGCTCCGGGGGTGAACCCGAAGAACCAAGCAGAAAAGAGATTAGGTAGAATCGCCAGGTACCCATTCCCATGAACTGTGGATGGTTTGTTGCTTTATTTCCAAAAGGGACTCTTCCCTAAAGTCCTGATTTTAGCTTGTAACAAACATTACAAAGACACTAACAGGCTCACATACCGCAGTTCTAGTACCTCCCTAAAAATCTGAGGTAGTCACGGGAGTTGAACCGTTTGTGAAAGTGCTGGGCTTCCCGTCTGAAAGATCGCTTCCCTTATGCAGATGACTCTTCTGCGGAGCTTGCTCCTTTCTGCAAGTCAGCCACCAGTAGCTGTAAGCATTAGGTTTTCACCTACAGAACTAGCTGTATACTATCCTAAACAATGTACACCAAAATGAAGACTAATTTAGTGGTGCAGTGAGTACATTTGCACTACCTAGCTTAGCTATTTTTCCTGAAGGAAGCTACTCCAGAAAGCGGGTTAAAAAAAAATATTTCAGGTGTTTTGTGGCAAATCAGAAGACAGACCACCAGACTGGACCGAAGAGCTGCCCTACCGGGTAAGCGCAGAAAAGGAATATAAAGAGACAAGAGGTTTCAGCTTGGGGGGCAAAGGAGACGCCTCCCTTCGTCACCAGGGCGCACCCCACTAAGGCCGGTAGCAGAAAGTAAAACCAGGGCTTCAGGGCACAGGTGTGGTGGCAGGTGTGGTGGCAGCGGAGGGCCTGGGGAGGGCAGGGACGCTCTCCCCATGCTCCGACCTCGCCCTGGACATCTCTTCCGCCTGGCTGTTCCTGAGGTGCATCCTCTATAATATACCAGTAATAATAACTTTTTTAAAAATGGAAAGAGAGAAACCACATAATCCAAGTACAATCAGAGAGGGCACTTCAGCAGCCTCCGTGTCATTCCATACTTTAACATTAAACTTTTCTACCTTGTTATATTTATCGTTTTTCTCCTCAGATCTTTCCAACTCTTTCCCTAGTCACCCCGAACTTCAGCTTTTGGTTAAGGATGCGACTTGTGTTTGAAAGTCAAGGCAGGAGACTCATATAGAACTGCCTGACTTAACATGAACTCCGTACAATCCTGAACCAGCCATTTTCCGGTAACGTCCCACTGATTAAATCATGCACAGGACATTTCTTTCCTATCTCTAAAATGGGGAAAAAAAAAAAAAAGGCAAACCTATCTCCAAAGTTGTTGGACTTGATTCCTACTCAGCATAAACAACGTTAGGTACAAAAAGTCAGCAGCATACCAAAAATTCCGCATTTCTCCCCTCCCCAAATTAGTGTGCTGGGTGCGGTGCGCTCGGAACACAGCTTCAGCAGCGTGGCGGGAAAACGTGACACACGCGTGGGAACGGAACTACACGACGAAGGACCCAGGCCCTGGCTGTCCCCCCTGGCGAACACAGGATGAGTGACTTTTAGACACCCATGGTCTCTGGGCTTCCGACTGCTCAACTTGATAGGAACCCACTGAATTAGAAAGTCCTCAAAGCAGCTTTTAACATTAAATAGCTCTATTCCCTGTAAAGGAAATTACAAAGCTGAGTGTTTACGAACGAACTTGGCAAGGCAGGCCCATGGTGTCCTTCACCTGAAGTATCGCGCGATCTGTGGACTTCAGCGAGCACACGGGCTCACCATGGCCACCACGAGCGGCAGCTTTTAACTTTTTTGAATTGGAGCACGGGAGTGAGAACGTACAGGATCCCTGATTTCATTACATTCTTAAACAGCCCTAACCAAAAAAAAAAAAAAAAAGTTAAAAGCAACTGAACCGTAAGACTATACAAAAGCAGACATTAAATGTAAAAAACAAAATTTTTCAAAGGAATTTGCAATGAACTATTCTCATCTCAAGGTGCAGTGTTTACAGGCTAAAGGAAGACAAACTTTGATGAGACAAACTGAACTACTAGAACTTTCTTCTTCAGTACCACCAGCTTGTGGCTATACAGGAAAAACATGAGAGGAAAGGGAATGATGCAGAAAAGCAGAGACCAAACTAATTTGGCTTTGAAACCCATGAGTTTTACATCAGCTGTATTCTTCCAGTTATGTTCTGCTCCCATACAAATTAACACCATGTTTCCTTTCTTTCAAATACTGAAAAGGAGATAGCCAAGGAGAGCACAGCAGCACAAACTTTGTCTAAAGGCCTAACAAATAAAAGCAAAGTCATGCCTATAATCGAGTAATTAAGTCCAGTAGAACAATAATCATTTGGGTATTCTAGACAAATATATACGTGGATATATAAATATAAATACATATATAGTTACAAGTTAAGACTCTTATTAATCACTAGCTATGTAGCCTGAGGCAAGATAGTGAATCATCCTGAATTCGGTTTCTTTACTTGTAAAATGGGACTTACAGAAGTACTGAGGAAAGTTCTGAGGCTTAAATGAGACAGGAGTATTTAAAACAAGGTAACAGCACCGGCTGGTATGGCTCGGCTGGCTGGACCTCAGGTGTGAGGCTGGGGAGCCAGGTCAGGGTGGAGGTGTTTTTGGTGGTGGTTCTCTCCTCCCTCCCTTCCCCTCTCTCTAAATCAGTAAGCATGTCCTTCGGTGGGGATAAAAAAAAAATAAAATAAAAACAAGGAAACAGTAAAAACTCGAAAAAAGCTAGCTATCATTACTTTTCTAAATCAGATGAGAACGCATGACACCAGTGAGAAATGTAATACACAGAAAAGTCAATCTCGTTTTACCCAGGAGCTTCCCCCAGCAGATCTAAACAAGTAGCAACAATGGGTTTCGACCCCACAAACTCACCAGCAGAGGTATCGAGCAGAGAAGTAACTACACAATAAGCAGAAAAGGAGGAAGAAGAGAAACAAATTTCCAGGGCAGTGCTGTCCAAAGGAGCCTCCTCCCACGTTCTATACAGTATTATCCAATATGGCAGCCAAAGGCCACACGTGGCTGCTGAGCACTCGAAAGGTGCCTAGTGTTCCTGAGAAGACGGGCTTTTTTTTATTTAATTTTAATTAATTTTAGTTTAAATACCCACTTGTGGCTAAGGCTACCTTACTGGACAGCGCAGCCCTAGATGACCCACAGACTGAAAAGGGACCTCCAGAAATCTAAGCAAAAACTCGGGTCTTTCCCTGAAGTGTTCGTGCGTTCGGTTCAATTATCTTTGTTTTCAGTGGAGACCTGGGAACTACGACTAGTTAAAAAAAAAAAATAACATGTCAGCTGATACATCAATACACAGCAGCTCAGTGCTAATAAAAGGATCAGAGATAAGAAGTATGTGGTCCTCTGATATTTTAGAAGGTCCCAAAGGCCAAGTTAGATTCAAGCGCACATGAGGCATGATTCAGTACACGGAGCAGAGTTGCAAAGGTCCTTCCTAATCAGCACCTCCCAAGAATCTGTTTCTCCACCACCACATGTTCAGTCTGCTTTCACCTGCAGACTAAACACCCATGCATTTATCGTCAATTTTTTCAGAAATTCAGAGTGCCGTAAGCCTTCTAAAACACCAGCATTCCTGGCTGGTTCAGCCTTTCCATCATAAACAAAACCTATGTACCACCCATATGTGAGGTATAATGCCAGACTCCTGCTTAGCTGCCCCTGTAATATGGTTTAATTATGATGACTGAACTAATAGGCTGACATCATAGACTTTTACAGGCTGACCCCATGTCATCCTGATGTATCATTTTGCGCCAGTTCAGTGCTGTAAATCAATTTAAGATCTCAAGCAGGTTGAAAAGGCTGGTAATGATGCTTTCTCTGCTGCCTCTGGAGACTCTACATTATACACAACTTACATTATTTATAAAGCCTCAATGATGCCTCCATTAGCCTTGTAAGACTACACAAATGAGATCTTTTATACACACACAACTTGGCCCTGATCATGTCGGCGACTGCGGCTTAAATACACTCGTCTAATTACACTCAAGTTCATTCTTTTTCCAATCTAACCAAGTTATTAAGTTTTATCCTTAACCCAGAATTCCTAGAAATCAAAATCACAATTGGAAATTTAGTTTTTAACTAGTAAATGCATTTGGAAGATGAGACTTCCTCTTAATGCTTTAATGAACTTAGTAGAAAAAAATTAAATTTTGAGAGGTGTAAAAGGTTAACATTTTCAATTGCCTAAAACTCATTTTTCTAATGCAAAGGTCATCTGCTCCTCAAGGGTATAAAACCAAAGGATAATGCAAAAAGGAAAAATGGGTTTGGTTACATACCTATGGTTGGAGGGGACAAAACTAAAGCAAGGACATATCCAGACCCTCAGAAGAAACCCGATCCAGCCTGGATCCCTGGGAGGCTCTGGCATCACCCACCTCTAGAAAATCATCTCTTGCGACCCAGGTTACAGTTTCCTAAGAACTGCAGTATTACACAAATGTACACCACCTGCACAGAAATATCAAATAACTGCAAATGGGAAAGAGGGAGGGGGCAGAGAGGACAAACACACTTAAATCAGTACAGCATATTTAAGCCTGGCACCTACATCACAGTAACACTGATGCAAAATATTTATAGTAATTGAAAATGCTGGGGCAGGACACCTTGCTTCAGCCTCGGTTCGTTTTCAACAGTAGTTCCAATACAGCTTCACTACCTCCAATAAAACGTGAAGTGGTAATCATCGACAAAGCGAACAATCACCATAGGCAGAGAACAGTTTCCTCATTGTGTCACTGAATGTAATAGGCATGTTATCCACGCCAGGTCGGCAGGCAGAGCGAGATATGTTCTGAAATAAAGGCATGTGTCAGCAACAGGAAAGACAATACAGAAATCGTACAACTTCTGAATCATTCCACCTACTTTGAAACTTCCGATACAATGGAAAGCAGAGACCGCCAAGAGGAAAAAAAAGGCCGGTTGTCACAATACTCTAGAAAACGATGCTTTCTCGGGAGCTGGTTCTCAGACGCGCCTCATTTTCGGAAGGGAAGCGCCTTCCCGGTTACCTCGCACAGTGTATTTAAAAATCGTGTGCGCCTCCAAATAAACAAAAGCCGCAGCTACTGCAGTTGTGAGATCCGGCAGGCATCTGCTACTCCTCCCTTCCTAAGAACATCAAGGAAGCGCTCTGCCTTTAAGCCTTCATATTTATTAAGCAACTAGAAAAACAAGCCCACATCTCTCTCAGTCTCACACCCACCACCCCCACCTTCTGCAGAAACAACCCCGAGAAACCTTCCAAAGCCAGGGAGTAGAGTAAATGAGCAGTTGTTCAACAGGGAACTCACAAATACACTTGCAGTGAGGCAATCGAATCCGGTCAAGGGAAAGGAATGAGACGACACTTGGAGGTGCAGGGGGGTGTAGGCGGAAGAGAAAAAAAATTACGCGCAGCCGCCGCCGCCAAATCTTTGAATAAATTAGAGGGAATTTCGATGCGAACTTTCCTTGACCTCCACCCAAGAGGTTCGTTGGGGCAGAGAAGGGAACAGGTTGGGAAGCGGAGCGGCCCAGGGCACTGGGTGTCCCCCCCCAGTGCGAGATCGGTTCCGAGCGCCTAAAGGACAGCGCCGACAGCCGCCCTCCAACTCCCGCAAGGGTGGCCCGACCAGCGCGGGACACAATGGGCCCGCGGGCCGCAGGGACAGGCCTGGGCTAGGCTGCAGAAAGGGAAAGAGAAACGGGGAGCAGGCAGAGGGGGAGGGGGCCGGGGAGGTCCTGCCGCCGTAAGGCCGGGGGCGAGGCAGGAGCGAGGCTCGGGCCAAGGAACTCGGCTTCTGCACCGCAGCCCCAACAAAGAGGAGAGGGGGATCCCAGTTGAGCCTTGCCCAGCTGGTTGGGGTGACCGGAGAAGGTAGCAGGTTCGTTTCTCAGAGCGGCAGGGAGGCGCCATCATGGGGGGGGGGGGATTCCCGATCCGCCCCACGCAGGGAAGAGCCCCCTCCCCACCTCGGCTCGCGCCGACCCCGGGGACCGCGGCAGTCCTGCGGGCCCGCGCCCGCCCCAACTGAGTCAGCGGCGACACTGGAAAGTCCAGGGTGCCGAGGGGAAACAGCGGGAACACAGCAGAAGAGAAAGTTGGGTTTGGGTCTGTTTCGTTTTACCGGGTTGGTGGCAAGACTGTCCACGGTCGCTCAAGTGGCCAGAAGAGTGGGGTCCCGAGGCCCGGTCGGGGCGGCGGGGCGCTGAGCCGCGCTGCGCTAGCTGACTCCTTCCCCGCGCCTCAGCCGGGCTGAGCCGCTCGGCCTCTGCTTCCTCCTCCCGCCTGCCCGCTCGCTCCTGGAGCCTGGATTGATCTGGTCGCGCTGGCGTCAGGGAGTCGGAGCCGCCCAGCCTCCACTCCTCCGCTGCCAATACCCGGCGCACTCGCCCGCCTGCTTGCTCACACGCGCACCCGCGCTGCCGCGGTGCGACCAGGGATCCTCTCCAAATTCCTGGCCCCGCCGGCCCCAGCGCCGCAGGAGAGGGGAGCGGCCCCCAGGCCCGCCCCCCCCCCACCCCCCATTGATTCCAAAGGGAAAAAAAATACTCGGAGCATTCGGACTTCCCTCCCTCCGCCTCCTTTAGTACTGGTGAGCAGACTTGTCGCATTATCCTTCATTGGATCGTGGATTGGGAAGCTATAAAGTGGCGTTATAAAGTTCTGTGTCTGTTTATTTTGTGAAATGCGCATCCACTGCTCCCACTGCACCCACCGGAAATAAACGTAGAGTGTATATATGCCAATTATCTTTCCAGAGTCTCCTATTTATCTCTAGCTTTCATTGTCCCTCACCTACTCCGCAATGATTTGCAAGCCCCAGAAGTTTCACGGACCTAGAATTGAATAGCCTAGTAACTATTGCATGTGCTTATACCAAACCCTGAATCAATACATGTGTTTCGTGCCAAGTCAGGATCTAATGATTCCAGTAGGTAACCTCTTTGCTCCAGAGACAGATGCCACAATGTCACTCTAAACTTTTGATCTGATTCCACAATCTTGTAGATGTCACCATTCCCAATAAACAAACTAGCTCTCATGTACCTGGTCTGCATAGACACTGAAAATACTTTTTTGTTAAGAATTCATTTTTCCCTTGGTCAGCTCTCTGGGAGCTGGCATGAAATCTTGGATAATTATCATAATGTCAAGTTATGTTTAGAGATGAAGAATTATTCTGAGGAATAAATTTTATATGAACCTCAAGAATCATTCCCACCCAAATAAAGAGAATATCAAAGACCTTTGTAAAATAATAGTACTGTCCAGTTGTTCACATATGTTTCCGTGTCCACACCCCATTTGAAATTCTTATTTATTAACCACTTCATTCTTACTGCATTCTGTGTTCAATTATCCAAAGAAAATGCATCAAATCTCATAAAACACCAAATACCGCTTATAAATTACAGATCAGAATATTTCTGCTAACTCCTTAGTTAAACTAGTCTAGCACTTACTGATCAATTCTTGGGCCTCATCTTATTTTTCCTGAAAGCAGCGTTTGACACAGTTCATCATTCTCTGCTCCTTGGAACAGCAGCTGGAGTGAGCCTCCTTCAATGCTGCTCAGATCAGGTCACTGGCCCTGCTGAAACACCCTCCCTTGATAAACAGAAGGTGCTATCTCCATACAGTGGAACATTATTCAGTCATAAAAATGAATTAAATACAGACACATGCTACATGTCCAAACCTTAAAAACACTGTGCTATTTGCAAGTCTCCAGAAATTGTATGCTTCCACTCACTGTAGATGCAATACCCAGGACAGGCAAATCTGTAGAGATGGAGAAAATGGTGGTTGCCTGTGTTTCGGCAAATGGGGGAAGTTAGGTAGTGGTAGCTAAAGGTTATGGGGTTTCTTTCCGAGGGTAATTAAAATTACAAAATTAGTTTGTGATGATGGTTGCATAATTCTGTGGATGTGCTAAAAAGCCATTGAACTGTACACTTTAAATGGGTGAATTATATGGGATGAGAATTTTAGTTCAATAAAGCTACTTTTTTAAAGCATGATATCTAAATGCAGTGTATGATCCTTCATTGGATCGTGGATTGAGAAGTTATAAAGTGGCGTTATAAAACTGTTAATTTTTTAAACCGACAGATGACCTTTCTTAGTGCAATCCTAGTGGCCCCAAATGATAATTATTAATACTACACATGTTATGAAATTTGATTTTTCCTATTGTGCAATTTATTTTTTTAAGTAGTAGTAGAAATTGGACTTTTTAAAAAAAAATTATTGGAACAGTTGTGAACACTTGAAAGTGAATTGTATGTTAATATCATTGTATCAAAATAACAAAATTGTCCCTCCCTGTTTCACTCAAAATGGAAGTTCCCACAATGTGTACAAGTTCCTACTTGATCTTTCTTCCCCACCCACTTTCACCCCTCTGCCCTGTCTCCAACTCTCTCCCTTGCTCACTTCCTCGAGTCACCCTGGCCTCCTCACAAGTCCCCGAACAACCTGGGTGCACTGCTGCCTCAGGACCTTTGCACTCACTGTTTGCCCCCCAGAAAGCCCTTCTAACAGATGTCCACATGGGCCTCTCTGCCTCACCTCTCTCAGGTCTTACTCCAATGTTTCTCTCTCAGTAAGGTCTAACCTGGCCACACTATCTAAAACATATCACACACTCCCCGCACACCCCTCCCAGACGCAAATTTTGCATCCTTTTTCCCTGCTTGGCATGGATGTTTCACTTCTCACTACCTAACTATTTACTTAGCCAGAGGAGCAGGGTTTGGTGGCTGTTCTGTTCGTTACTGTACTGACTCTCAGTGCCTAGAGCAGTCTGGCACCTAACTGGGACTCCTCAAACATCTGTTGAATCAACGAATCAAGCACTGTTTAAGGCACAGGGGATATGGTAGCAAACAAAACAGATAAAAATCCCTGCTTTCATCAAAGAAGACAATGAATAAATACATCGTGGACCAGAGAAGGGCACTTCAGTCACTGAAGCACTTCATGTACAATAGGGGGTCTCGGGAGATTATAATGGAACCGAAAAATTGCTCTTGCCTAGTGATGTCACAGCGTGTGTTTACTCGTGTGTTTGCGGTGACCGCCGTGCGCAAACCTGCCACACTGCCCTGCCGGCCACTCACAGTCACGCACGGTCCGTAATACTTCATAACGGTAATAAATGACTATGCTACTGCTTTATGTACTTACTACGATATACTTCCTATCGTTATTTTAGAGTGTACTCTTTCTACTTACGAAGAAATAAAAAGTCTGCTGTAAAACAGCATGTGATGTGACTCCAGCAGCAGCCTCATACGTCTCATGTTTACCGAGTCTCTTGATTACATCATTTTCTCTTGTGCTTGATTTAATCTCGTGTTGTTTTGTACAGTGGTGGGCTGTATGGGCTTGTAGCCCAGGGGCAACAGGCTAGACTGTGTAACCTAGGTGTGTAGTGGGCTATAGCACCTCGGTCTGTGTGCCTGTGCTGTGTGATAGCTGCACGATGATGAAATCGCCCAAGAATGCATTTCTCAGAAAGTATCCCCATGGTTAAGTGGTGCATGCCTGTACATCAACATGCTAGGCAGTAGTACACAGGATGGAAGCGGCGGGATTCGAGGGATTGGGAATGGGGCGGGGGGGGGGGTGGTATTTCTATAGGGGCAGGGGAAACCTCACTGGCAGGAGATCATGAAGGAAGAGAAGGAGAATGCCACAAGACCAGGGAGGAGGTTGCCTGTCTCCCCAGCAGAGGGAAGAGCACAGCTAAAGAGCCTGGAGCCGACTCTTCTTCACCCATTCACCACAGAGCCAGGAGCCAGCCAACCCCCCCGGGTGGAAGGCAGAGTGTGTGGGCCCAGGTGCGCGGGGGCTGCAGAGCTGCAAACACAGGGCTGGAAACACGGGGCTGTCTCTCCTCTCTGCTTCTCTTACCTCGGTGACATGGCCACAGACCAGACTCCCTGAGATTGGGGAGGGGGAAAAGATGTTGGAGGTTGGAAGAAAAAGGAGCAGATAGAAAACAGTTATCTTCTGGGAGAGTTGAGAGCACAGGAACTTGAGAACGTGGTCAGATTGCCTGGCAGCACTTTCAAATGCCTATTTGAGGTTAGTGGTCATGAATTCAGAGCAAACCAGTCAGCACGGCTGTGGGTTTTTCTCCAGCCCTTTTAACTATCAGGGGCAGAGCTGGGTTTGACCAGGGCTGGGGGTTTGCAGAAGGGTGTGATGGAAAAAAAAGGGTGTCAGAGGGCAGAGGGTGTGAGGGACTGTGGTGAGGAGGGAGCTGAAGACAGTAAGGAGTGAGGACAATGGAAAGGTGATGGGATCAAGGTTTGAAGGTCCCCGTGCAGCCCAAGAATGGCTGGAGTTGGGAACAACTCCCAAAAGCTGGGGAATAGACTGAGAATAGGATGCTTGAAATCGGAATTATGGAGCTGGGACAGTTGGGGGTAATTCCAAAATCTAGTGGTGTGACCAGAGAAAGCTGGATGTCTGAGGTAGGCAGGGATAAGATCCTGGCACCCAGGGTCCCTCAGAGCCTGGCTCTGACCCACATTTCCACCTGGTCTCCTTCATACTCCCACACAAACCCCAGCAAATTTGCAAAGATGTTCCCCCAAAACATTTAAATATGATCTCCTTTGTTCATTGTTTGTTCATACTTGGTATAAGATCCTGGCCTCTCCAGTTTTCAAAATTTGGCCTATTCTTTAAGGCCCAAGGTCATCGCCTAGATATTAAACAAACAAGCAAAACTACTTGTTAAAGCTGGGATGGGTGGGCTTGTTGAGCTCAAAATTCTCATTTTAACACATGGAGGAAATGAGGTCTAGGAAAGTTAAGTAATTTGCCCAAGTCAAAAACCTAGTGAAGGGCAGAACCAGGTCTCCCACCCAGAGTCATCTCTTCTCTGTCCTAAAGCCTCACCCCTGAGGCCTCCTCTGCTCCCTCCCTCCCACTGTGCCTCACACACTGCATCTGTACCTATGGCGTGTCCCATGTCACCCATCACTTAACCCATTAATTACACATTAGGAAACCCTGTGAGCACACTACAAAGATGGATGAGCAATGACTAGCCTTCCCTCCCACAAAAAAGCTAGTTTTTCCCCTTCACTGACACAATATTTTGGCACACATCTCACTAAAAGAACCTCATCGGAGCACTGTCATGTACCAAGCTCATAATAATACCTATCAAACGCTTAATAGCTAGAGTTGACTGAGCATTTACCTGGCACAATGCTAAACACTTAAGAGGCACCTTCCCTTCCTGGTCTCAGAACCCACTTGTGAGATGGATGCCATTATCCTCATCTGCTGGTAACATCAGTGCCTACCGAATAGGTTTGTGGGGAATAATAATAATGACAATAATAGTAATAACAAGAATAGTAGCGAACACTTATTTAGTGTTTACTATTTGCCAGGCATTGTTCTGAGCACAACTTTACCCTTCAAACAACCGTATGTTAGAGTCATGCTATCAGCACTTTAACAGACGAGGAAACTGAAGCACCGAGATGTTAAGTAACTGTCCCGAGGTCACACAGCAAGTGTGTAGATGCCTCTGAAGTGTGTAATATGATATCTGGTAGATCATATGGGTTCAACAAAAGTAGCCAAAATTCTTTTCACTGAATGCTCATAGTGCTGTGCTGAGAATATGATTTCTGCCTCCAAAGTCAAGTATTTGAGGTGCACTCACACTGACAAAATATTTAGTGGACTGTTCAGTTTTTTTAAAACGTTTGATGACTATAGAACTTCCAGGGAAAAAAATTCTTCAACAATTTTCTTGTGGTAGCAATTTCTCTTCACTAGACCTGCCTCTGTTGGCAAGCTTGCCCAAGTTGAAAGACCAGCTTCAGTTACCTTTAATACAGAACCTAAACGAGAGTAGCTTAAGCGAATAGGAATTTATTTTATCTCTTGAAAACAGGAGATCAAAAAAAGGAATTCCAGGAATGGTGAGGCCACTCAAAGATATCAAGGCCCAGGTCTCTGTGACTGCCTGGACTCTCCCTCATTGTTGATTATAACATGGCTGCTATAGTTCCAGTCATCACATCTGCATTCCAGGCAGCAAAATGAAAAGGATAAGGACAAAGGAGTGAACTGAGACTAAAACCCCTTTAAGGAACACACTGCTACCAGCACCATCTACCATGAGATCTGCCTACTTCTCATCATTAAACACTGTCTTGTGCCCTCTCTTATTTGCAAGGATGGCTGGGACATGTCATGCTTTTTTTGTTTTTGAGCTTCGAAAATTGCCAGTGCAACACAATGGAATTCCTGCTAATGAAGAAGGGGAGGACAAATGCAGTGATGTGCTCCAAATGGTTCACTCTGGCTTGTGAGAGCTGATGGTCAATTTTTAGGTTTTTTGCGAAGTGGTTGTTAAACATATTGGTAGTCTGAAATTGGTCACAGTGGGAGTATTTACGCCGCAAAAATTGGCAAACACCACAAATTAAGGCCCTTTTTTTCCCCCTCTAAAAGCCAGTTGTTAAACATTTACCAGCACACCACTGAATTCTGGATAAGTGACTGGGAGTCCTTGCTGCAGAAGGCTTTCCACTGTCCGTGTGATGTTCCACATGTCTTTGTCTCTGCTGTGACGTTAGAGACCTGGGGGCACTGAGCCAGGGAATCCTTTGAAGTACTCAGCATATTAATAATCCCCCTCTCTTTACCCCATGAAGATGCTAGGCACTTTCATTTATATTAGGTTTTAGTATTTCCCCAGAGAATGCACAAGTAGTTTTGTGATATTCAGTTAGGCATGTCACAAACTGTTGTGAATTTTTGTTCAGGAACTTGAACTAGTTTTACATAAAGATGTGCTGTTTCTACGAGATCCAGACCTGTGCAGAAGCAGCCTCTGCGTCTGTGTTTGCCTGACGCTGCTGCTCACACAGGCCACCTTTTCTAAGTCAAGGTACAACTTTCCTCCGGTACGAAGAATCCTTTAAAATAATTTCTCCTTCCAAAACGTATTCCTGGAAAATGAGGAAAGTGGAACGCTTTTACCTCTGGTGAGAAGGAGGAATCCACGGTTTTTCACTCATAAGGAGGCGACACCCTAGGTAAGTCTTTTTAGTTTTTCTTTTGGACGCAAACCGGCACTTGAAGACACAGCAGTGATGGGGCAAAGAACGCCTTCCCCTTGGTCTGCAGGGAGGCAATAAGAAGAAATTTCAGGAGCTGGGCCAGAAACAGAGAAGTAGATCTCATGGGCTTGTGAACATGATTCCACCTAAGAAGTTTTGCCTCCAAAATAGAACGTAGGGCCCTTAGAAATGAGCACCAAACCCTGGCTGGTTAGCTCAGTTGGTTAGAACATCATCCCAATACACCAAGCTGGTGGGTTCGATTGCCAGTCAGGGTACCTACAAGAATACACCAATAAATGCATAAATAAGTGGAACAACAAATCAATGTTTCTCTCTCTTTCTCTCTCTGTCTCCTCCCTTCTTTCCTCTCTCTCAAATCAATAAAAAGAAGTTTTTTTTTTTAAAATAACTGAGCACCAAAAACAAAGTCTCACATAAATTAGAGTTGGATACCGTACTGTACATTTTTCTTTGTGATAAATAGACAAGACTGAGCAAAAAAGAAGCCTTTGAAATTTTGCATTAAACTGTCCTTTAATTTTTTTTTCTTTGCATGGCAGGATTTTTTTTGTCACCATTAAAGTCCATTGTATAAATATAGTTAAGTCCTTCTTTTTGTCTGAAAGGTTTCCTTTTAAAAGTCTTGCTTTGCGTGATCTGCATGAGCTGCACCACCCAGCTGCAGCAGCTCTGATGAACAGCTTCATCTGGACCCACAATGATGACCCAACAGCAACAGCATGTAAGGCTCAGCCATCCCGCTGCAGCAACCACGTCCTAGCACTGTCTGTGTCAGGACTTTGGGGAGGAGGGTCCGTAAAGAACACCTGCTTCCTCTCCTCAGTGTGGGGACAAAGAACCAAACCCAGATGTCATACACATAGAACTCAAGATACCATCTTTATGGTCTATAAAGTAGGTTGGAATATTTAGCTTTTGGATCTACGGCCAAACTGGCTTGCCCATACTTTACCTCCGCACTAGAAATTCTCAGGCACCAGCATAGGGGGACAGCCACAGGCTGCAGTATCCTTGAACTTGAGTCACAGAGGTCACCCCCTCTCAGAGAAGACCCTCCCTCTGCTTCTCCAGAGCGGTGCTTCCACTCTGCATCAGCACGGACCCTGAGTTGGCTCATCTTTCAAAAGAAAAGCTAAGGTTGCGCTTTTCCCCCTGAGACAGGTGATTGGGTTCTTTTCCAGTTAACCAAGGGATACTCCACTTTGCCTAAATAAAGCCCCCTAAAGTTTGCATTTTGTTCTTAAGGAGTTCACACTCAAATTTTGCCCACTTCCAAGTTTCTGCAGTTGTATGGACCCCCAACGCCATAAATTGAAATGCTTCGTATACAACCAAAGGAGAGAAAATAATAATAGGTAAAAATATGGGAAGATTACTATAGAAGGTCCTGGAAAAAGTCAAAGAACAAAACTGATTCTGCCACCGAATATATATTGAGGGTCTACTGTAAGCCGAGCACAGTTTCCTCACATTGTCTGTTTCAGTCAGTCCTCACTTGACACCTTCGCTAGGTCCTGCAAACTGTGACTTTAAGTGAAAGAACATAAAACAAAACCAATTTTACCATGGACTGATAGAAAGGAGAATTCAGTACCCACAGCACACTTCTGTTCACAGAAACATCCCCAAACTTCTCAAACGACCCCAAACACTTCTAATATTAAACATTGAAATAAATGTGAACTATACTACATTGAAGAAAGATGAATCGACACAAGTAGGAATTATTTTGCAAGCTCCTTGTTCCAGTTCAGGGTCCAGGTGGCCGGAACCTCTCCCAGAAGCCCAGGGTGCAAGGTGGCCATCAACCTGGACAGGACACCCTTCCATCCCAGCGTGCATCCACACCCACACCCATGCCCATGACCACTCGGACTGGGGTGAAGTGGACACATCTGTTCACCTCACCTGAGCATCTCTTGGGTATGGAAGAAACCAGAGGAAACCCACACAGATGGGGGAGAATGTGCAAAGTTCACACAGACCATGGACACAGTCAAGGAATCAAAAAAATTTTTTTTCTCATCAACATGATAATGAAATGATATTATTTGAGGACCTGCTGTACTTCCTGCACCCACATTACACAACACCAACTAACCCACCAGGGAGGCAAATAGACAATCTGAAGTAGGTCTTAAGGCTTATTATCTCCTTTCCCTGTCACTTTTAATGTGCGGGGGTACCCAAGCATCAGGCCCAGAAAATTGAGATTTACTTCCCCTTCTTTGAAACTCTCTGTTTCCTCTCAGTAGAGATTCCTATCAGTAAGCAATTGTTCTTCGGCTCAATGTAGTTTAAAGGGTCCTTGCATGAAGCCCCTCATCACACAAGCTTTCTCCCCAGTGCATTTGTATTAATGTGTTCCTTCCTCCCTCCGAGCCTCTCCCAGGAAACTTGTCCCTCCCTGATTGTGTTTTCAATGGACAGAAATGACCCCTCACCCATCTTCACTCCTCCACTGCAGTGTTTGGACACCTTCCTGTCCCTTCGCGCACGAGATTCATTTGTATGTTCAATAAATATTTACTGAGCATCCATCAGGCCCTCTTACGCGTCCAGAAGCAATGCTGAACTCTCGCTTTCACAGATGGCCAACCTAGTCACTCCTGCCAATGTCTGTGAGAGGGCTTGCAACAGGCAGCGCACTAGTGCGTAAGGAAGGAGAAGAGTAAAGCGCACACAGATTTCCTGTTCTCAGAGCCCTCGTCACATTACATGTAAAGTCCGTTTTTCTCATAAGCAGGCTGCGTGCTTTGCTTAATGTTCCCAGAAACACTGGGCGAACTGCAGGTGTTGTGGAAATACATTTAAGAAATTTCAAAAAATGTCATAAGGGAAATGACTCACTTTGCAGAAATCTGTGTCAATAGTGTATCTGGAATGGTTCTCTGCTAGGCCAGGGTACAAACACAATCACCTCACTTTTACAGCTCACTGCACCCACCTGCCCTTAGTGTCAGAAGTCTGCTTACTTCCCAAGGCCTCCCCTGAACCCTTTATGTGGGCAGGAACATGAGGGGCTTACTCCATTCAAAAGACATTGGTCCTGCTGCAAAAAGCCAGGAAGAGAGAGAAAGCCAGGAAGTGTGACCAGTTCACGAATGCTATGGCTTGGATCTCAGCCACAGGAGGTTACAGGTGGGTCCTACACATTCAGACATCAGGAAATTTGCTGGTGGTTGCTATGATACTCCTGTTGATCCATCTCTTTTCTTTCCATCAGCCCAGCAGCGTCCCCCCCGAGCTCTGAGGCCACATCTCTTTTAGGTCACACTCCCAAGCTCAGCCATAGCTGCCTAGAACAGTGCCAGGTGGCCCATAGCTACAGAAGGACCCCTGAGGAAGTCTTCCCCACGAAGCCTGGTTCAGTCCACAGGGCACCTGCCCTGCCATCGGGCCAGCTCATGACATGCCTGCAGGGTATCTCCCTGTTGCACGAAAAGGGGAAAGGCAGATGTTGCTAAGCAACACACACACACCCCTGTTTTGCACAACTACACCTACATCTATACCTACATGTACACACAGGCTAGGATTGCCTGTTTGCTTTAAATTTTCATAACTTGGAGGGTGTTTTAAATGATTCTCTCCAGTGAAGAAGCATCTTCCGAAGGGCTATTCCCAGCTGTGCAGTGGAAGTGGCACCCCATTCCAGCACCAGCTTTTCATAAGGAAAGATCTGCTTCTAGGGCTACGGCTTTTGACTGAGGCCAATAAACATCATTATTCAGTACCTGAATGCTAACGATCTGGGGAGGGAGGCAGTTAATTAGACCACTTTCAACCCCCGCCCCTTAACATCTAGTAGCTTTACTGAGAATTAATATTTTATTAACTGAAGAGAATGTTAAGGGGAAATGTTACTGTGTTACTTGTGTTGCTTTTTAGAGAATGTGGTATTACAAACCAATGCGGATGATAACATTCAAGATGCTCTGGGGACAGAACACCCACTTGGAGGTTCAGCTCTGCTCCTCCCTCCTTCAGACACCTCATCATCCTCCTGCTCACAAGGTCACCGCAGGAACTACAGAGTCAAGTCCAAAATCTGTAGCCAGGCACTCCAAGTCTTTATACCCTAGGCCTCCCCCACCTGTTCATCTTAATTTACCACTATTTTCTTAACCCAATTCTGAGCTTTGGTTGTATGTGTTCACTCACTACTTCATGAACTTGACATGCATACTTTTAAAGGTAAGCTTGAATTTAGAATCATTTTAGATTTTCAGAAAACCCACGAAGAGGGTACAGAGCTCCTCTACGCCCCTCACCTAGTTCCTCCTAACGTTAGCCTCTTTCCTTATCACGGTGCATTTGTCAAAATTAAGAAAAACAACATCGATGCGTGACCGTTAACTAAACATTAATTTTCCTACTAATGTCCTTGCTGGTCCAGGAGACAAACCAGGACACCACGTGGAGTTTCAATCAGGCGCTTTTGGGTTGCCGTTTTTTTGTTTGTTTTTAGCTCCTGCTCATCACCTTTTCCCTCCCTAGGATGTCATTTCCTCTCTGAGTTCTTTAAGTCCTACATATCCTTCAAGTTCATTCAAATCTCATCTCTGCCATGTCTTTCCTAACTGTTTCTGTCCTCAGTGATTTCCCTAACCTTCAAATTCCAGAAACACCTTGGTCCGGACCACATACTTGGAACGGGGCATATGCTGACCTGCATTGTTATGTATCATTTTATATTTTGCTTGCCAATTAGCATTTAAGGAAAGGATAATATCTTATTCATTTTCTGGCACATGTGCAAGCATGTGTTCTCCATAAATGTTTATTGGTAATGAATTTATGTTATTTTATCATTAGCATACACAGTACAGAGTAGGCTGCAAATATTAATTGAATTCTTGGAGATCTACGGTTACTGCATTTATATTTTAAAACATAGTAGATATAAATGTAATTTGATGACTAATAATATAGATGTTTACTGCATGCCAACCATATGCCAGGCATCCTGTTAAATGTTCGTAATTCTCATGAAGCTGAACAGGGCAGATGCTATGGTTGCCCCCAACTGAGGCTGAGTACTTTGTCCATGAGTATACACACCACCGAGATGGAGCCAGGACTCACACCCAACGCTGTGACTCCAGAGCACACACTCTTCCCTGCTTTTTTATAAAATGCTTTTTGTCCCACCGATGACTCCAGATGAGGGCTTTGGACTTAATGCCACCTTTCCATCAGCGCCCCCGTCTTTCCTGAATTTCTGAATCCTGTGTCCCCAGTAGCCCAGGGACACTGTTTTTGAAGGTTTCGAGTTACTTTTGTCTTATCAGTTCCAATGGCCTTACCGCCTGTCCCCTGAATGTTGCTACTGGTCCCCTGGGTTGGAATGTAGAAGCTATTTCCCACTGCTCCCCGAGGGCAGGGCTGTGTATCCTCAGGCCCAGCTCTAGCCTTTGAACACCGCAGAACACACAACTGTTTTTCCTCTTTGTGACCATATTCTGAAGTTCTTGAATTGTTTAAGTCACAAAAGTTTATATGCATGAAGAAATTATAAAGTATTAATATACATGTGAAGTAGTAAGTGACAGATACCTTCTTTCCTTTCTTGTTCTCGAGGATAGATTGTTTAAAAATGTGGCTTGGACACAGATTTTTAGTTATAAAAATTGTAGACTCATGATTAAAAATGAAAGTTTTTCCTACTTTTCAGAGGAAATTGCTCTTAGAAGTTTACTATTGTAAAACCTCCAGAAGTTTTCTATACATGTAAATTTTGTGTGTTTTACTTTCTAGACACGACCAGTTCTCTTCTTTTTCAGCCTCCCTCTTTCCGACTCCAAACAGCGAGTTTGTCTGGGATGTCTGTTCTTTATCTGAATGTCTCCATCCTTGGAGAATGTATCCACTCTCCAGGCCGGCTACGGCCTCCTCTCACTCTCTTCTCCGGCTGCCAAACCTCCCTTCAAACGTTCTCAACCCACACTCATTCCTCAACCTTGTGTGATCTGCCTCACGGCTGCCACTCCAGTAAGTTACACTGGACGGTTCCGGAGACATCTCTCGTGATCACTGACAGGCTCTCAGCCTCCCACCGCATGGGCTTCTGGGTCCTGCTTATTCGCCTTTGGCTCAGAAGCACTTCCTTCTGGCTGCTGAGCCATTGCAACGCCTGAGTTCTCCCTCCCTGTTTAGGATTGGAGCCTCCACTCCCCTGCTGTCCGCCTCCCCCGCCCCAGGTCTTCCGGGTGATCTCTTTCTCCCAGCGTCTCCTTGAGGAATGTCTTCCCCTGCCACAGTCTCAGACATCACTCACCTCCACATACCCAACAAGAACTAACCTCTCTCAAACTCCAAATCCATGTTTCCAGCTGTCTGCTGGTCGGATTCACTATTTCACCTCAAGGTTAACCTGCCGAAGCTTAAGGCCAGGCCTCCTAAACACAGGCCCTCTTCCTGACTTCCTGATTTCTGTTAAATGGTACGGCCACTCTCTTGGTCAATGAGGGGACAATATACTGGTCATTTTTGTCTCCAGTGTTCTGGGGGTCCCATCAGTTGTCTGTGCCATGAATTCCACTCCCATAGGCTTTGCCTGCTTCTCCCATCTGGCCCCACCACCTCACTGCTTCTGGCTGCACTCTTGTAGGCTTCCGACTCTTCTATCTTCACACCCCCATCATTGTCTGTCGACCCCTAAATTGCCAGATAAGTCTTCCCAGGAGCCTGACTCTAATCTTGCGCCTCTGTGCTCAAACAGAGCTCCTCAGTGACGGGCACTGCCTGCGAGTGACACATTCTTCAGCATAGTTTTAGGGATCCTCTCTAGCAGCGATTCTCAAAGATTTCTGTGCTCCTTTTCACCCTTCAAAATTATTCACCCGAAGAGCTTTCATGTGTATGGGCTGTTTCTATCACTGCTTACTGTCTTAAAACTTATGACAGAATAAAATTTTATAATGTCTACTAATATACTTTATAACAACAAACCCATTACATGTTAACATAAACACCACATTTTATTTTAAAAAAACTATTTCCTAACGCACAAAAAATTGGTGAAAAAATGACATTGTTTCCTTTTTGTAAATCTCTTGAATGTGTGACTTAAATGGAAAATAGCTATATTCCCCAATCTGCTTCTGTATTCAATCTGTTGTGATGTCACAGGAGATGTAACCTCTGGAAAATTACACTGTGTACTTAGAAGGAGTGTGAAAAGGCAAATGATGGCTCAGTGTGAATGGGCAAAGCAGCTTGGGGCTCACAGACCCTTTAAAGGGTCCTGGGTCCCCAGACCACGCATCCAGAACCCCTGCTGTGCCTTCTCTCTCACCCCTGCTCAACCAAACCTCACACACCAATTACACCAATTAGTCTTCATCCTCTAGATATGTTTTTTTCATGGAACTAAGTATTCTCTGAATTAAGTACTTTGGTAGATCATTTATTGGGAGTGCCCTATGGCCTTGCCAGGATACATGGATTTAGTGGGAAAAAAAAAAAGAGAGAGAGAGAGATGTTTTGCCCCTCTCATTTGCTGGAAAGCACTCTAGACTAGGATCAAGGAACTTAAATGCTAGTGACAATTTTGTAACTAACATGTTATGTCACCCTGAACAAGCCAGTTAACTTGATTAACTTTTTGGTTCTCAGTCCTTCCCTTTCTAAATAGAGGAAATAGAAGAGTGGTCCCAGTTCTAAAATCATCAGTGACTTGGAATTAAATCACCTGAAGTCTCTTCTGAATAAGTAGGAAACACGTACCACCTCTAATCTTTTGTTTCTCTCTCCCCCAAGTACAAATGGCTGTCTTTTTATGAGTGCGTTCAAAATCAGGTCCCTATGTTTTCAGTGTCTAAGGACTGTCTGAAAGGGCTTCAAAAAAGTACCCCTCCCCGCCCCCACCACTGCACTGGAACTTTGGTTGATTTTTTTAATTAAAGTATGATTGACATGTAACATTATATAAGTTTCGGATGTACAACTTAATGATTCAATATTTGTGTACTGCAAAATGATCACAAGTCTAGTTAGCCACCACCATACATACTTACAAATATTTTTCTTGGGATGAGAATTTTTCAGATTCACTCTCTTAGCAACTTTGAATACAACACAGTGCTAATAACTATAGGCACCGTGCTGCACATCAGCCCCGTCATTTACCTCGTAACTGAGCGTTTGTGCCTTCTAACCATCTTCACCCACTTCACGACCTCACACCTGCAGCTCTGGCAACCACCAATCTCTGCTCTGTGTCTGTGAGTTAGGGATTTTGCACTTTTTTTTAAGATTCCAGATGTAATTGAGATCATATGGTATATATATTCCCTACCTGATTTATCTCACTTAGCATAATGCCCTCCAGGTTCATCCATGCTGTCACAAATGGCAAAAATTCCTTTTCTTTGTGGCTGAATAATATTTCATTGTGTGGGAGTGTATACACCACATTCTCTTTATCCATTCATCCATCGATGGATACTTAGTGAGTTTCTTGAACTGCAGGTAGTTTTATTAAATTGGGAATAAATTTCCACTATATTTCATGAAATCCAAAACATTGCTTCCCTCCTTGGTCCTCGCCTGCTGAAACTGCAGTTGCCCCACACGTACAGTGCTCTGTTCTTTTCCCTTTTTCTCTCTGCATTTCATTTTGGATAGTGTCTATTGCTGTCTTCAACATTAATGATCTTTTCTTAAAACAGCGTCTACTCTCTGTTAATTCCATCCAGTGTATTGTTTATCTTAAATATTGTATTTTTTATGTCCAGCAGTTTTACCTGGGTCTTTTTTTCTTTATCTCTTTCAAGCCTCTTGACATGTTCGTATTTTCCTCTACTTTCTAAACATATGGAGTATACTTATGATAGCTGGTTTAACATCCTAATCCACTAAGTCTATAATTTATTTCATTGGGTCTGCTTTTATTGATTGATTTTTCTCCTCATTACAGATCATATTTTCCTTCTTCTTTGGCATAGTTTTCTTCTTCTTTGTGTACCTGGAAATTTTGATTGGATGCCAGGCATTGTAAATTTCAGGTTGTACACAGTGGATATATTTTTATTCCTTTAACTATTCTTGAACTTTGTTCTGGGATGCCATTAAGCTACTTGGAAATAGTTTGATCTTCTAGGAGTTTGCTTGTAAGCTTGTTTAGGTGGGACCAGAGTGGCCTTCAGTCTAGGGTTAATTTGGCCCCGTTCTCAAGCAATACCTTCTGAGTGAATTCTCCGTTGCCCTGTGTAGTACCAGGTTTTCCCATTCTGGCTGCATTAGCCCTATGTGATCTCCGGAGGTTACTCCAACTGCTCCTTTCTGATGAGTCTTCCCCTGGCTCTCAGCACAGGAATGAGCTGATCAATCTGCAGCATCTGCTGAAGATTCAAGGGCAAACCTCTGCACATCTCTGGAGCTCTATTCACGTGGGTCTCTCCGCTCTTCGCAGCAATCTTTCTGGTCCCCTGACCAGCAATTCCAGCTGCCTCGGCCTCCCTGACTTCTCAACTCCGTCTCCCTAACTGTGGGAGCCACCAGGCTCTGTTTGGGTTCCTCCTCCCTGTGCTGCAGCCTGGAAACTTTCTTTAAGCACCAAATTGGGTTCATTCCAGGGCTCACTTCATGAGTTTCCATTCTCTCAGGGATTGCTGACCTGTGCTGCCTGATGTGAAATGTCTGAAAACTGTTGCTTTGTGTCTATGTTCATTTTTGGTAAGTTTTAAGGTTTTGTCTTTCACATCTAAGTCCTCAATCAAAAAGGAATCAATTTCTTAGAAAAGAAAACTGACACTGAATCACATTCCCTCCAGATTCATGTGTTGAAGTGCTAACCTCCAGTGGGACTGTTTTGGGAGATGGGCCTTTAAAGAGGAATGAAGATTAAATGAGGTCACCAGGGTGGGGCCGTGATCCAACAGGACTGGTGTTCTTAGAAGAAGATGAAGAGATACCAGGATAGTACGCACATACTCAGGAAAGGCCGTGTGAGGACACAGGGAGAAGGCACCATCTGCAAGTCGAGGAGGAGGTCTCATCAGAAACCAACCCCGCTGACACTCTGATCTTGAACTTTGGTCTGCAGAGCTGTGGGGAAAATTAATTTCTGTTGTCTAAGCCACCCAGTCTATGGTACTTTTCATAGCAACCCTAGCAAACAAATACAGTAGGGATCTAATTTCATTTACAGATCACCAGTTATCCTAACATGTTTATTGACAGTCTCATTTTCTCCCCATGGAACTGCAGTACAACCTCTGCCATATATCAAATGTCCTGTTTCTGAGCTCTCTATTCTGTTCCACCGGTCAATTTGTCTCTGCTTGCACCAAAAGAATACTGTCTTAATTATTAGAGCTTCATAACGTTTTACTATCAGGTGGGCAAGTGCATTTATCTTAGTCCTCTTCATTAGGAGTATTGGTGATTCCTGACACGTCGTTCTTTGGCATGCATTTTAGAAGCCATTTGTCAAGTTACACCAAAATGCAACGTAGGAATTTTAATTGTGCCGCATTGAAACAGTGGACCAGCCTGGGGAGCGAAGACATATTTAGAATATTGGGAATACTCTTGTTTAGAATATTTAGAATATTTCTGTTCGTGAATTTGGGATCTTCCTTATTTGTTTAGTTCTCCTTTAATGTCTTTTGAGAACATTTCATAGTTTCTCTGTAACGGTCTTCCACATTTCTTGTGAGATTTCCTCTTAAGTACCTCTTTGTTGGTACTGCCATTGTAAATGGGTGTCCGGAGTGCATTTGTTCCTTGGGCTGGCACATGCAAATACAGTTGGTTTTTGTATGTTGACCTTTTGGTCAGCCTCCTTGCCAAACACAGAGTTCCAATAATTCATCTATATATTTGTTTGGGCTTTCTATGTACATGTGTCATCGATGAAAAATGATTGATTTTGCTCCTTCTTTTCCTTCCCTTGTATCTCTTATTTCCTTCTCTCGACACACCATGTTGCCTTGGGATACTTAGTGCAATGTTGAATAGCAGGTGCAACTTTCTGTGTTTGATTTTGCAACTTTCTGATTTTGAAGGGAATATTTTCAATGTTCTCTATGTAAAACGATAGTTTAGGTAAGGCTTTGGTAGTTATTCTTTATCAGGGAAAGAAAATTCTCTTCTGTTTCTAATTTAATAGTGATTTTTTTAAATCCCAAATGAGTGATACATTTATACCATTTTTATTCTGCGTCTGTTGAAATGATCACATGGTTTTTCTTCTTTAATATATTTATGTTGCAAGTGTCATATATAGATTTTCTAATATTAAACTATTTCTTGCATACTTAGGATAAACATACAACTTAGTTATAGTATATTTTATATTCTTGTACATGCTAGATTCAGTTTGATATTTTATTTATAAATTTTGCATTATGTTCTAAATTAGACAGACCTGTAACTTTCTATTTCTGTACTATTCTTTTCTAATTTTAGTATCAGTTCAAATGTCTCCAAGAATGCATTCCTAAGTGTTTCCTCATTTTACACTTCTCTGTAAGTCTGTATGAGACTGAAGTTATTCATGTCATAAAGTTTGGTTCATGTCATAAAATTTGCCCAGCACACACATATAATAAACACATATTTCCCTTGAGTCAGTTTTGAAATATATTTTTCTAAGTGTTTCTGCATTTTGTCTTTATTTTCACGCTTACATTAACGTAAACTTGTTCACAGTACTCTTAATATTGTAACCATGGCTACCATGGAGATGTTATGCCTCCCTCTTCTGTCCTAGGGTTGATCACTTGGTCTGTCTCTGTCTCTCTGTTCCCTGATCAATTTTACAAGAGATTGATCTTCTAATAAACATGTTTAAAGAACCAACTTTGGTTTTGTTGAATTTCTTTTCTGTAATTGTTTTCTAGTTTGTTAATTTCTGTGCTTCCCTTTGTTATCTCCTTCAGGCAGACGTAGCCTGCTCTTCTTTTCTAACTGATTCCTTGGACATTTAGCACATTAATTTCAATGTCTATTCTTTTATACAACATGCCCTTAAAAGTACCATTTTTACCTCATTCCATAAGTTTTGATATGTTCAAGTTTCATTCATTGCTAGGTGTTTTAAAATTTAATTTTGATTTTTTCGAACCATGAATTAGTAGTCTACTTTTAATTTCTAAGTCTGTGGATTATATTTATCTTTTTGCTATTGATATTGTCCTATAAATTTTTAGGATTGTTATTTAATTTGGGAAAACCTCAATCTAGTTTCTTTTGTGCATGAGCTATAAAAATTCAAGGCACCTCAAGTTTTCTAGTTTAGGGCAGACTTTAGATAGTTTTTCAATTGTCGACACTTAATAAGTAGTTTGTGATGGAAAACTGAGGTACTTGTTTAGCAGGGCATTACAAATTTTGTGGAGTTTTTTGGATTATATCAGAATTTTGTCAAATCAACAAAGAATTTATATTTTTCCATGTTTTTAATGCATAAATTTCTTCATTAATTATATTACCAGATAATCAAATTACCTATTCATTATTTCTGTTTGAAATGGATCTATTTTTCTTAATGAGTTAAGACTTTTGGTATGATCTGAAAACATTTTTGTTACAATTTGCTTTATGTCAAAATAATTCCCATTGATTCCATCAATCATCTTTATCACTTTCCCATGCTACTAGTTTTAATTGAGTATTCCTTCTGTTGTTGAATACCGTATAAAAATCTATAGATGACAAAAGAAAATACTCTTTATATATGTTCAAATCAGGCATTTTTAATATTCCAAATGTCTGTGCAAATTGCAGTTAAAATGAGATAATTGGCTATAGCAGTTTTTTGAATGAACATTTTTTCAAAAAGAAAAATGGCTTTTAATTTGGGTTTCTCTTCAAAATATTTGGAAATACAGATTATCCTTAAAGAGAAAGGCTTGAACAGGCTTGCAGGAGGCAGACTATCTGGACACATTTAGTTTCATTCATTTAAATACATTTGGTGTGGCATCTACAAGAATGGCCTATCTGTTGTCTGGGTAATTTATTTCCTTTTGTACATATTTGCTGTTTCCTTTTTAACATATTTTCACATTGTTTTTGTTAATTCTTCATATACTATTCGGATAAGTGAGTCACATCGTGTTTTTTTGTTTTGACGCACTTCCGTGTGCCCACGGGGGGGTGGGAATGAAGTTCAACAACCAGCCTGATGCAGTCTGTGAGATGTCCACTGTTCTAAGTACATCACATTACACTGTGGTCTCAGGAAGGCAAGCTTTTTTGACTTAAAATGAAGTAACTGCAACTAATCTTTTCACTTTAAAATAAAACTGGATATTCTACCTGGTCTACTCATCTATCTAGTGCATCTTTATTTGATTTATGTACAATCCAGGGGAACTTGTTCCTCCCCACTTAAGATTTCAGCAACATCAAAATAGTTGACCCATCTTCTTGCAGTTCCCTCCGGGGTTTTCCTCTTATCTCCGGCTACACTTCTTCAAACACCCTCCTCGGATTTCCTTCTTCTACATGACCTCTAAGGATTGTTTTTCGGGGCCTACTCTAAACCTCCCCTGACACTTGGGTTTTAAAATCCTTCATAACCTTTCCTCAGCCTTTCTGTCCATCCACATTTGTCATGCCCAGACAAAACATGCTCTTCCTGCTGCATGCTGAATGCCTCGTGACATGCTGCCCCCATGCTGGCTCAACAATGTTTTCCTCGAGTGCCCAAATTTCCCCGTTCTAACCATTCCTGCTACTCATCCTACAGAGAACATTGGATGTCCCAGGACCTGGCTGAGGTTTCCCCAAATGTTCTAGTGCACTGCCAACATCTCCCATCTCCAAATCGCCCTTATAGTCAGAATGAGCTGCTTTTGATGCACTCATTCTACGTGTTATTCTTGGTGTGTTGGTCTAAGCTCATTGAGAGCAGCAGCCGGATGTTACTTCCCTTATACCCCTGTCTCCTGCAGCATTTTCACTCTTTGTAAGAGGCTCTCATCAAATGCTACAGTAATTGAGCTAGATTTTAAAGCAATATTTCTCAAACCTTTCTGATCGGAAGCCTCAATGACAATGCTTGTTAAATACAATTTCCTGGAACCCCAATATATCCAGAGGAGAATAGTAGAAATCCCGTGGCTTTGTTATTGTTGCTGTTGAACCTTAGGAACAGAAGATCCATCTACTCTCTGGTCTGTACAAGTCCCACTCTTATGCTATTTTTCCTCTCTCATTTTCTTACCCTACTTCCTGTCCTCTCCTGCTCTCATAGGCAACCACTCTAAAGTTTGTGGTATGTTACCTTTTTATTTGTATTTATTTTTTCATTATTATTATCTTGTGTGCACGTATTTTTAAGTTTATATAAATGTTATTGTGAGGTATACATATATCTATAGGGGTGTATGTATGTGTGTGTGTGTGTGTGTGTGTGTGTGTATCACTATATTCCTTGGTATGCATTCACTATCCAGCAACAGACCCTCAGGTTACCTCCAACTTCCCACTACTACAAACATTGTAGCAACAGACAGCCTAACTCTCCTGGAAGAGCCTAAATCATACTTCTACCTTGATGAGATTATTATTTATTTAATGAAGGATGAGTTGAATAAACAAGTATAGTCCTGTGCTGCGTAGCAACATTTCAATCAACGATGGACCGTATTGATGACAGTGGTCCCATAAGGTGATAACAAAGCTGAACAATTCCCATGGCCTGGTGGCATCGTAACCATCCTAACGTCGCAGTACAATGCATTACTCATGTGTTTGTGGTGATGCTGGTGTAAAGAAACCCACTGTGCTGCCGGCTGTACAGTAAATAAGACTTGGTGACGATGAGAGAAGACTATACTCTAGGCTGACGTCGTTATTATCCCATGCTGTTATTGTTGTTACTTTAGAGCATACACTTTCTTCTTAGAAAAAAGTTTACCGTAAACAGAGTACATTGCACCAGCAGCAGCCTCATACATCTCGCATTAATTGCGACTTGTTCGCATCATATTATCTTGTGCTTGATTTAATCTTGTGTTGTTTAGCAGCTTTTGTGTAGCCTAAGTGTACAATGTGTCTGAAGTCTACAGCCATGTACGGTATGTCCCAGGCTGTTGCATTCACTCACCACGTGGTCACTGACTCACCCAGACCAACTTCCTGCCTACAGGCTCCATTCATGGTAAATGCCCTATAGAGATGTACCATTTTTTATCTTTTATACCGTATTTTTACTGTACCTTTCCTATGTTTAGATATATAAACACTTAGCATTGTGTTAGCAATTGCCCACGGTATTTGGTATAGTAGTACGCGGCACGGCTTACAGTCTAGAAGCAATAGGCTAGACCACAGAGCCCAGGTGTGTGGTGGGCTGTACCATCTAGCTCTGCGTGATTAGGTAAGCACACTCCACAATATTCACACAACACCGAGACTGCCTGGTGATGCATTTCTTTGAACACACCCCATCATTCAGCCGCACCTGGCCGCACACACAAAAAGGGACAAATCTCACACTTTCTGAAGGGCTATTGGATGCTGATTCTGAAAGAGGGCTAGAAATCCAATGATTTTCGAACCAAGGATAATAACACTACAAAACGGAGTCTATTTTCAAGATACAAACTTACTGAAATTGGTAGTCCCAATGAATGCCAGGTAATTTATAACAAGGCTTGTGAGAAGGCTGAAGGTGCTTAGCATTAAGCTTCCCTCTATTTGAAGTCAATTAGGAGAACACTGTGGCTACGCCCTCGAGACAACCCCGACTCCAAAGAAAGTTTACAAACAGCAGTGATCTCCCCAAAGCTCTCCTGAGGGCAGCCCAGGCTGAATATCAACAGGCCCAGCTCGGAGTCACCCAGGGCACCTCAGAAGAAGCCAGTTGTCACATGCTGTAGTGCAGGTATTTTTAAAAGCGAAGCACAGCAGAGGCTCCCCCATCAATTCTGGCTGGCCTCAATTTGTTGCCTGGAGCTACACCGCTGAACCTCTGATGCGTTGCCAGAGGGGTCACTGGAGAATTGTGTATTCACTCAAAGGTACTCTAACCCTCCTGTCTTTGCCCATAAGTCATAGCACTGAGACGCATGAATTGGCAAAAACTACTCCAGCTGCCCAGGGCTTCTCATGACAAGTCCTTCAGATCTTCTGCCATCATATCTAACAACATGTGGAAAACGCAGATACCTTTTTTTTTTTTTTTAAATAACAAGCAGAGCACCAGGGCTGGGGAGCCTGATGGAATCCAAGAGGTGAACAAGAAGTCATTGCAACAACCAGAGGCAGCGGAGTTCCTAGTCTGCAGGCGCATCCCTCTTTATCTGGATGCAAGACTTGAACCTGCTGGTTGTCAGAAAATATAAGGGGTGAAAAGTAAAGGTAGATGGCAGGTTCCTCATGTAGATTGTGTCACTGGGGTGCAAATGGTACCCAAATTGCAGCCTCTCCTCTACTCAGCTCAGGGCTAGAGAAGGGGCACATTTTTCTAATTGGCCAGTCAAGGGGGGACATACTTTTGTCAACCTCGCCCAAAGGAATCTGGATGGGATTTCCATCTCCTCTGCTGTGTCATTCATATTTTAACACTCAGGGACAAGTGCAGCAAATGACACACTGACAAACACTAAAACACAAATTCGTTGAACTGGGATCTGTAGCTTTAACAGCCTGGTGTCTACCTCCAAGAGTGCACTAGGAATACAATGGATAAATCCAACTTACCTGCCTCCCCAGCCAGATGGGGGGTGGCTGGCTTTCTGAGAGTGGGACTTGGTGTCTACTTCCTTTATGATCCCCAAAGCCACGTGCATGGTGTCATGCCCAAAGCAGGTATTTGGTAAACATTGGTGAGTGGTTTGTCCAGATGAAATAGGAGGGTTGTTTTAGGGCCTCTGCCATTTGAGAACTACTAGAGCTGATCTGTGGAGACTCTCTGCTTCGATGCAACTTTGACACAGAACTTTGGAATCCCTGAAGGCAAATTTTAATTTAACCAAGTGTTCTAAAGGGACTACCCTGAAGGTATACAGGTGTTTCTTAACACAGGTGAGTCAAGCCTGGCAATAGAAACAAAGCAGTTTCTGAGTTTCTTAAAGAGACAGTATTTATAGGCAAAGAGGTAGAATCCTTCTTCTCTCTTCCTATTTCCTAGAGCTTAGCTAAAATATAGACTTATCACGTTTATAGGCAAATTAAAAACAGTCTAGCCGAATTTGAATTCCATCTAACCTTCCTCAGGAAGAACAAAACCAAGCATTCACCAATAGAAACTGAAATAACATGTTAAATAACTTGCTGACCCTGCTGCCCTTCCCCCATTTTCCAAGATAATTTATTTAAATAAAAAAAGAATACATTCCAAAAGGTTAATAGTGGCTTTCTATGGATAGTGAAATACTTATATTCTCTTTTTTTCTCCTTGTCTAAAGTTTCCACAATTTTTATAAATGACAAATTTTTATGCAGAAAAATATTTTGTGAAAACAATAACACAGCATCCTGCTTCCCTTTGGCAAACAGGTCAGTGCGTGACCTACTCTGGGCCCATGAGAGTCCTTGGTGTTTGGTATTCCTCATACAGCCCGGCTGTCTGCAGATATCAGGGAAGATATTTCCAAGGAGCTACATCTTCTCATACTCCCAGCTATGGGGCTCTAGAGGTAAGACGCCTTCTTCTCCACCTACGAATGAAAAAATGCTAGGGAAGGACTCTTAAGTATTTATCCAAGAGAAGTGAAAGCATTATGTCCATTCTGAAATGAAAGCATTCTGTCCACTTGTGCAGAGGTGTTCATAGCAGCTTTATTTGTACTAGTCCAAAACTGAAAAAGCCATAGTGTCTACCGAAAGGGGAACAGATGAATGAATTATGGCCTAGTCGTGCGATAGAACATGAGCCTGCAACACAGAGGAATGAACATCGTGGTACATGCCACAACAGGAATAAACCTCCACCCCCCAATACAGTACACATAATCCACTCTATGTCGTTATGGGTTAGTTTGCGTCTTTTGCAGTTTTACACATACAGTACACATAATCTGTATGTATGAAACTGCAAAGGATGCAAACTAACCCATAACGACAGAGAGTAGATCGGTGGTTGCTTGGGGAAAGGAGGAGTGCAGGGAGTGGCAAGAGGGAGGGGCCAGAAAAGGGGCAGGAAAAGATATCCAATGGGGGTGGATATGTTCACAGTCCTCACTGTGCGAATGGCGCCACAGGTGTTTATGTATGTAAAAACTTATCAAAGTTTACACTCTAAATAGATGCAGTGTATTGCATGTCTATTATACTTCAACAAAGCTGTTTTTTTTTTAATACAAGGCAATAAAAATGAAGTTTACTTGTATGCTATTCCAGGGGCTATGGTCATTCACTGATGGAGCGGGAGAAGCCTGACTCTGTGTCAGCCTCACCAACCTCTCCCTGGGCAGGGCTTCCAGAGGAACTGCTTGGACACAAGGTTACATCTAGTCACCTATTCTGATGTGATCACGGTGACAATCTCCTTTTGTTTAACCAGCCAAGTACGTGCCACTGGAGGCAATCTTCCTTTTCTTCCTCCCAGATTTTTGTGCAAGAAATGAACCTAAATTTCACCTCTGCAATAGCATGCAGAAGTGCTAAAGAACATCAAAAACAAAAGAAAAATAGTTCCATTACAAAGAGAAAATCAAGGGGTAACTGGATGATATCACTTTGGATAGTGTGGAGCTCGTTGCCCTATTTGTGTGCCACAAACCCCGTCCCCATGTTCTCAGGGATGGGGTTGAGGGTTCCACGCATCAAAAGGGAAACCAGTGTCTTTCACTTTCCTGTGATGCCCTCAGCATGCAGGAGGCGAGGCACAGCGCAGTGACTGAACACAGTGGGTTGTGTGATTGACGGCTGTGGGAACTGAACAAGTTACTCACTCGTTCTGACACCCAGCTTCACTGTTTGCAAAATGGAGATAGTTCTTACCTGGCAAAGTTCATTTTGAGGCCTAAATGAGAGGCCTTCTTCAAGCAACTGTCGTATAAATACATTTTGAGTTCTAGATGTTTGAGGGTAATTCATCCTTATTAATCGTCATGACAACCTTGCAAAGTAGGCATTATCATCACCAGTTTACAAATTAAAAAACTGAAACTCAAAAGTTAAATAATCAAGATAATAAAATTGGTGGCCAAGTAGATTAATCTGTTTCCAAAGGTCAACATCTTTTCAGAATGCTGTATTATTTTTCTAGCATAGTTAATACATATTTGCTAATTGATTTGTATGTAAGACACGCCTTTAAAAGATACCATAACATAAACGTCCAAAGCGTGTGTGTGTGTGTGTGAGGGTTCTCAACAGGAGACAGTTATGCTGTCTGTGCTCAACTTTTTTTAAATAGAAATTTCTTCAGAACCTGTAGCACATTTTTTAAACATGCTTGATGATGGTAAAATCTTAAAATGGATAGGATAAACACAAACACATTAAATACATGGGTATGAGTGACTAATCAAGGTCACTATATTTGGGGTAGAAGTGAGATGATAATACTGATTCTGCTTTTTTAAATATAGTTTTCAAAGACAATTTCAACAGAGAAGAACCAAAAATTCATCAAGCAATGATGGTATCAATTGAAATAAGTGTGTAGTCTTTTTTGGTACCCACTTTAAAGGGTCAAACACTAATTTTAGTAAGATCTGATGGTTATGTGAAAAATATCAGACTCATCAGAGCACAGTCATAGCCCATTTAGCCTTGACCCTGCCCTGTTTCAAGCTGTGATTCAAGGGCAGCAAAACATTTAAGCTTCTGCTCAGGTACATTTGTCTACATAAATAATACAGTTTAGTGTATTGTTGAGTATCAGCCAGTTAGTTGTTTTTGAATACTAATTTGAAATAATTTAAAACTCTGTTACATAGGTACAATCCATGATTGTTCAGATATTATAGGTTTTTCACTAATGCAACTCTCTAATATTGGAAAAGAAGAAGTAACTGTTATATGGTTATTCTAACTAATTTCCTTTTAGCTGGGTTTATCAATAAAGTTAATTATAAAAGCAATTCATAGATTTACTGCCACTAGACGAGAAAGAGGCTGAGTGAGCATGAAGATGCCTGGTTGTAGTTCCAGCTGGGGCTGTTGTATGACTATAGACAAATAAAGACTTTCTCTGATCTATCTTCCTCTCACTTTAAAAAGTTAAGTGATATGTCACACTTCTTATTGACAGCAGCACCTCAGTGTTTTTTGAAAGATTACTAGTTTAAAGAGCTTCTTTCATTTTAAACTCAATTTTCAATGAGCTATAGCACAGTAATTAAATGTTTTGATAGCAAAGGCTTTCCCTTAAATAATATTTGAAATGAGTAGGAGTTGAAGGGGGTGGAGGATAATGTTACCCAGCATTAATCAAGCGAGTGTCATCGAGAAGGATGCAATCAGGAGATTTTGCACAAGTAATGCCAACATTACCAAAGACACATATCCTGCCAGGAGAAAGCAGCTACATGCCTTAAGTAAAATATACAACTTAATCAAAACTGAAGCGTCCTATGGAACTGAGTCATACACATAACAGACAATTTGTCATAAATGGAACACAAAACCCGTTCGGTTCCTTTACACCTATGGCCTAGAACACCTAGTGGAACCAAGATTTCCACCTGGAAAGACCAGTCGGCCAATTTCTCAAGCCATCTGGCACCTTAATGTTAATCACTTAAGAGTCACATAGCTACCTAGCTTCATTGCTTATTCCCAAAGCACACAAAACAAGGCGTAGTCCAGGTCCTGATCAATATCGTTATTGGAATTCTTTGTTGTAAACTATTTTCCAAGTACCACGCCTATCAATAGGATTTATGCTGTTCTGGCCAGCTGGTGAGTCTAGAGCCGAATAAGATGACCATCGATAAGCGATGCCTGTGTCTGATGTCTTTGGACGGTAGCCAGACCACGCACACGCACAGGCACACGCACGCATGGAAAAATAATTAACGGAACATCTGTTATTTTCTTTCTGATTCAGGCTTGGTGAAAAGGACACGAAGTACGCAGCAACACCAGCTGCTGGCAAGCAGAGTTTGGCAAATATTTTAAGTCTGTGCCAAGCTGTGTACTTCCTCTTCCTCTGCAAAATTTAATGGTGAAATATATACCTCACTCCATGTATAAGAAAGACTCCTAATTGTGGAATGTAATCTTAATTAAGATATGCTAAATTTGGATGCTATTAGGAAAACACGTGGTAGTAGAATCAAGTTTTATATTCAAAGGAAACTATTCACCTCTGGGAATTCAGTCTGATGCTAGCAACGGAGACTTTTTAGATTTTGCGTCTAGCCGTGTACAGGCCACTGCAGAGGGCCCCTGACCAACACATTTTAGCCATGTAACCTTTAACACCTGAGGCTGTAATTTATCCTTTTTATTGCCTTTTAACTTTGAGGCTGCTCAGCTGAAAATGTAGGAATGAACAGGTGTGTATCCTCTGAGAGATACTGGCAAATGAACCAAGGTATTTCTTGCCATCTTTGAGCATAATCAGCAGTCTGTTCACTTATTTATGCAAATACTCACAGCACTTGCGATGTACCCAGCATGTTCTCTGTGGATCCAACTATACGCAAGACACTCCTTTCCCCAAAGAAGTTACCATACAGCAAACAATAAGCCAACACTTTCATCTCGAATAACCAAGTAATAGGGCTTTGTGCAAAAGGGGAAGATTTTTACAGTTCCTTTTTTACTTGCCAATTTGAGGATATACATACAGATGTTAAGCATTTGCCAAATACTACCCAGAGTCAGGAAACTATCTGTGGGCTTGCAGTAGGGAAATGACACTAGGCGTGTGCAAATGAAAATACGAACACATAGCACCTAACATTAAAACTCCTTCCAGTAGTACAGGTGTATTTCTGGGGCATACAGGAATTCAGGTATAGGGAATGCCATCAACTTGTTGAGAAGTGAGTAATTGTCATGGTGCATAAAATGAGAAAATGATGATATAAAAATGTTTTATAGATTTGAAGACAAAAATTTAGAACCTTCAAGACATAGTCCATTTCTATTTTCTAACCATGTCATCATAGCTTTTGCCCAATTACATTCAATATCAGTGTTCACCAAGTTGGACTGAACCCAATGAGAAGTTTTAATATTTTCCTAGTTGGTGACTGTTGCCCACACCCCAAGGACATAAGTCAAATAACTCTCTTCAACAGTTTTCCCAACAACATTAAAGATCTCGGCTTCTAAACACAATTGAATAACAAGGATCAGATTTACTTTTCGACCTTAAAGAAATATGAAGCTAGACAAAAATACAATTGCACAGAGGATAGTTTGTGGAAAAGGACATTAAATCATCCATAACAATGCTAGATACATTCAAAAAGGTAGAGAGATGCACAAATGTGAAATGGCAGGCATTAAAAAAGCTCAAATATAACTTTTAGATATGAAATATGTATTACCTAAGGCAAAAACCCACATTGTATGAAATTAACAGCAGATTAGATACCGCAGAAGAAAAAATAGTAAACTTAAAGACCTTGCAATAGAAACCACTGAAATGAAACACAGAGAAAAAAAGGCTGAAGCAAAGTGACTGTCCATAAGAGGCATCAGTAAGTGGTAGAACACGGTCACGCAGCTTACCCTATTTGTAACTGGAGCCCCAAAAGATGTAGGTTAGGGAGGGGAACAGAAAAGCTATTTGAAAACAGGGCCACAATTTTTAAAATCTGATGAACACTATAAATGTACAGATCCAAGAAGCTAACATGTTTTTTATGTTTAAAGGTATGGCGACAATAACACAAAAGGTGAGGTGTGTAATGGACGTACACTGCTATAAGGTTCTTATGCTACAGATAAAAACTATCTTCACTTGAAGATAAACTGTAATAAGTCAAAGATATACACTATAAGCTCAAGAAGAACCACAAAAAAATTTGAAAAAATGCCAGTGATAGAGATAAAATGAAATCGTAGGAAACACAGCCCAAAAGGAGGCAGGGATAAAAGAAAAAGGCAACAAAGGACAGATGGAAAAAACAAAACAGATGGGAAGATGGCTACTATAGACTGACGGTCTGGAGGTGGGGCCTTGGCAGCTAAGTAATGAGATTATGAGAACGGAACCCATGTTAATGTGACTGGTGCCCTACAAAGGAGGGCCCAGCTGTGCCCTTGCCCTCTGCCACCAGGCGAAGAGACAGTGAGAGGACAGCCGTGTCTGAACCAGAAAGTGGGTCCTCACTGGACACATGGATGTTGGACTTCCCAGCCCCCAGAAGTGTGAGAAATAAACTCCTTGGTTCAAAAGTCACCCGGCATTTTGCTAGAGTGGCCTGAACCAAAAGGATGGTAGACTTAAAACCAACCATATTGATAATTCAGTGTAACTGTGCTAAACATTCAATAGAAAAGGCTGGGATCATCAGACAGGATGAAAAGCAAGACCCAACTACATGCGGTCTTCACGAGACCCACTTTAAATATAAAGACACAGAAGTTACAGCACAAGGCTAGAAAGACACGTACCACGCTAACACGGATTTACAACAAAGTAGATTACAGAACAAAGGAAATCAAGAGTCATTTCATAAAGGTAATCAAGTCATCAAGACTTAAAAATCCTCAATAATAACAGAGTTTTAAAGTGCATGAAACAAAACCTGGACCCAAAAGGAGAAATAATGACTGTGCGATTAGAGGTGCAGATACCAATCCTCCTGTCAACAGCACCCTCCCTTTCCACTCGACAAAGTTACCTGCACTTCATTCCAGAGAGTCTACCTCCTCTTCTACTCAGTCCTCATACAAGTGACAAACAATGCTTCCTCTCTGAAAGAGCATGTCAGAGATGCTAAGGAGAATAAAAAACCGGAAGGAAGGAAGGAAGGAAGGAAGGAAGGAAGGAAGGAAGGAAGGAAGGAAGGAAGGAAGGAAGGAAGGAAGGAAGCTCAGCTGAAGAGAGAAAAAATCAAGTAACAATTGAATAATAGAGCTTTGGGTAGTAAGGGGATTGTCAGTCTATTTTTGTGCTATTACACCCAATTTCTATATTTTTAGACATGGCATTTTAAGGATTCTAGGAGTCATGAGCAAGGAGACCAGAGTCGTTTTCTGTGATGCCCAAAATGCAAAGCATGTATCGGGTGAGCTATAGAGTAATGATTAATCACAACGGTTTTCAATTTTTTAAAAAATTGAGTTTGATGGAGAGCTGTGAAATCTTCGAAGTGACTTAATCTCTCTAGCAACCAGTTTTGCTATCTGCAAAATAAGGGTAATAGTGCTATATTCATTCCTTATGGCTGCCATACAAATGACCACTAACCAGGTGGCTTTAAAGCACAAAAATGTATCCTCTCACAGTTCTGGAGGCCAGAAGGCCCAACCCCAGGTGTCAGCAGGGCTGTGCCTCCTCTGACATCTCTAGGGAAGAATCTGTCCTCGCCTCCTCCAGCTTCTGGTGGGTGTTCCTTGGCTTCTCCACTGCTTGTGAAGTTCTCCTACAGACACAGTGAATCGGTCTTTTGGGGACTACATGAATACATTTAGGGCGATGCTCTCCATATGGCAATAAATGGCAGCCAGGGACCCAAAAATCTGTAGTGTAGCCATGTCAGGTTTAAGCAAAAGAACTTTCTATTATAGAGCAAAGCTATATATGCTAAGTGTCTATCATTTGTCTCATTATTAGGTCAAAACTCCTAGTGTGTCATGCTTAGGAGAACTTCAGGGATGCGTGGAAGGTTGATATGTGAGGGGCGTCATTGACCACTTGCTCTGTCACTTGCTCTGTATAAGGAGCCTGACTACATTTTTAGATGCTTTCCAGCTGGTGGCATTGGAGCCTCAGCCCCCCTTCTGTCCCATGTGTGAGCAAGGTGAGGGGAGAGCTAATGCTCGATTTTGGCACCAGTGGAAGATTCAAACCACAAGAGGTCCTGCTATCAGCCTGCCCCACCTGTCTCCTGTTCTCTCAAGACATTTTTGGACCAGCTTGGGAGGACTGCCATGCTCTTCCCAAAAAGCCTCATTAGAGTAAGCCTTTCCACACCCTCCTGGTTTGCGCGGAGCATCGTCAATCCGACACTGGTATTCAGTTTTGCATGGGCATTCACATACCATTGCTATGGGATGGCCACCACACAGACACTCACCCAAGCATTTCCTATCTCCCAGGGAGGACTGAGAAACAAGGCAAGTGGCTCAGGTCACACCGTGAGCATGCTGTCAATAAGACAGCACTCTGCTGACCAAACCATGATGAAAGAGGTGATTGGCAGCATCGTAATGATGATGTATGTCTTTGCTATTCAAAGACTATCACAAAGACACAGAAGGGACACCTAAAGGCTGTTTCAGAATACCAGAGAACAGCCTTGCCTTAGTTATCTCACAATTCAAGCTGCTGTTCAGATAGACTAATACATTAAACAATGAGGGTTATGATTCAGCTCTCGAAAGCTAAGGCTGGTCAATTTGGCACTAGGAAGAATTCTTTCAGGAATGTCTCCTTTTGACCGTCTCCTGGTATTAGGTGGCCCCAGCAATAGGCACAGTTTATCTAGATAAAGATACAGAGGACTCTATTTCACATGTCTTTCCAAAAGAGGCGGATGACCCACAAATTAAAGAATGTGTCACATAGTTACAAGGTCGATTTGCTGTTATGGAAGTATCAAGTGGGTAAAGGATCATGGTGAAGCCTTCCTGGAATTTTGGCAGTTGAAGGAGCTAGATGATGTGGGATCCTCTGCACTAGAACTGAAACAGTTAAAAATGCATAAAAAGCAGAGAACATGCTTAAATTACCCCGGGTGGCAATCAGGGGCTCCTTTGGGGGGCAATCAAGAGTAGCAACCTCTACTTTTTCTTGATCTCTTACATGAATATGATAACATGTAAAACCAAAGTATACAGTAGTGGTTTACATGTCTATAAACATGTGATAAAGGTCAGGGAAAGGTACTTAAAAAAAAGAAAAAGGATTGAACAAAGACCCAAGCAAGAAGGAGATAAGAACATCAAAATAACCATGTTTGACATTTTTGAGATCTTCCTATTTTTCAGGTAGGCAAAGTACTTCACATGCATGTCTCATGTCACCCCGATAATCACCCTGAGAAGGAGATACAATTATCATTTCATGGGTGAGCAAACTGAGATGCAGACCTGCAGGGTCTTACTCAAGGTCACTCTCCTCACAGTCGTGAAGTCCCATTGGACCCTGTCTCCAAAGACCACGCCCCGCAGCGCTGCCCCTGAAAGGCCGCGCCTACTGGCTACTTCCAAAACCTGGGTGCAGGCCAGGACGCTCTCGTTTGAAGATCCAACTTCACCTCCCCCCATCATTTACATTTAAGATAAACTGCTCCCTTAATTTGCTCATCAATAAACGCTAATTCTTGAGTAGACCAGTAGAACCTTTATTTCTAAGTATTTCTTAAACAGCATTTTACACACTGCCTTTACTTGCTTGCATGATGGTTTATCTACGTAATGTTTGCCTTTAAATTAACTATTTCTTGTAATTGTAGCTTCTTGCTAAGTTGTAATATTCATCAAGTCTTAGGTGTGCTATGCTAACGTTTTTCTAATAGTTATGAACCATATACAATTATTAAAATAAAAATATCCATCCGGTTCCAGAGTGATTTACATTCCACCATCTGGGAAACATTGTTCTCGAACTTGGGAGTGGAGAGAATTCATTGAAATGCACCCTCTGCCCCTGCCCTCCACCCCCAGGGGGCAGAGAGGATCTCAGAAGGAACACTGCCCCTGCTCCCGAAGGTGAGTTTTTGTTTCAGCCTCCCCCAACCTAACAGTGGGGCCTTCCCGGTTTCCATATCCTAAAACCTTCTGCCCTCACGTGGTAGAACTTCCCAGCAGATGATGTGGAAGGTACGTGCCAGGGTCCTGACACGTCCCCCTTATCTTTCTCTAAGTTCTGCCCACCTGGTTCAGGTCTTCATACTTGTCCCTTGACTTGCTAGTCCCCTGCCTCTCCTGCAGCTCAAGCAGGGCGCCCAACTCATCTTCAAAATCTCCTTTAACACATAGCCATTGCTCAGGGTACATACAGTAGTTTGCTCATCTTATTCATGCCGGGTGTGGAATTAACCAGTGAGTGCCAACCTCTCCCAGGGGAAATACTGGCAGGGGAATTGGTCTTTTGGGAGGTCCCAGGATGACCTCCAGTTTCCCGGGACCAGAGCTCCAGTTTCTTTGTCCGACTGCCTGAGGCGAGGCAGTCCTGCAGCAGGGCTCCAGGTCATCACATCAGGCAGGTGGCCCCACAGTCCCCTTCTGCTGGCCTGACCCTACCTCCGCTGGGCGGCCTGAGGCTGTTGGCAATGCGGCTGCGCAGGGGCTCTTGCCCGTGACACCCTGGGAACGGGTCTGCAGCTCCTTCCCTCATGAAAGCTCCCATCTTTTAATGCAGTATCTTCTCCTCTGCGCATTTCCTGAAGACACCACACTACTTGTGAAAATTCATCATTCTGTTCACTATTTTAAAGTGTACTTGATCATCATTGTCAATATGTGAAAATACTTGTAAATAATAATTCTGTATCACCCAACAAAGTGAAGTTTATTTAACTTTGATTTGACAATCAAAGCATAAAACTTTCACTCCTGGTTATTTTGTAGACCCAAGTTTTATGCTTACTGATCAGAAGAAGAATGAAAGCATTTCCTCCATTAATGTGAAAGACAGCAACTCGTGTGAAAGTCAAGAGAATTTTATATTTATTGTGAGAAAGAGGAGTAAAATGATGGTGAATAAGATACGAGACATCGAATGCAGTTGGGAGAACATGATACATTGCTATCTATGTTCTTGATCTTCAGATTTGCCTTTACTTATGTATTTGAGGCTCAACAGCTGCCTCCACACCTAACCGGGGAACTGCTGGTATGTTCACTCCCTCTGCCTCTTCTTGGAGGGCACATCTCCTAGTCCACATGTTTCTTGTTTTGTTCTGCATTGCTGCTAAAAAAACATCCACAAGGGGTGCGGGAGGGCTGACCAAAGAGAGTTGGAATTGGCCCAAAGCATCTGACTATTTCTTGGCATCTGAGAAAGGAGGACATTTTTTATTATGAAGAATAATGTCCTCACTGTTCGCTAAACGTATGCTCTCCTGAGCAGCTGTGTGTCCTGGGAGCCCCTTTTGTTACCAGGGAAACTTTCTCAATGTGGCCTGTCCCCTTTTCATCAAGGAACTCAAATATTCCATTGGGTTTTCTTCCTTCCCCACTAAAAACGGACGTGTGGGGAATTGTAGACCTTGCTTAGGCAAGTCTTTCACTAAATACCAAAGTGCCCCATTTCTCACAACTGTAGAATTTATTCTCTTCCTTCAAATACCAGCATGGGGAAATGTTGGCAAAACAGGTCATTATTCCTCGAGCCTTCTGTGTGAAAATCCCACATTTGTGGCTTAAATAGGATCCATTGGCATCATGAAAAGCAAATGGGAATTTAAAAGTCTGTGGTCTCATTCTTCATGAACATAATTGAAAATAGTCCCTAGATATTTTTTTCCAAGGTGATTCTCCTCACATTTTAATGTTTGAGTAACTACAGCTTTCCAACACATTGGGATTAATCAGAAATAATTAAACCCAAATTCTTGTATCTCTAGGAAGAGCAAAAAGGCGACCAATTTCTCTCTACTGATTTATCCACAAAGTGTGATGTAATGACAACTTCCCATCAACATGTGTTCTTGGCCTCGGAGGTCTTTCCAGATGTTGCCTTGGCAGACAGCAAATGCTTCCTCGTTATCTTCCTCTTGTAAATATGGAGATGTTGGTATTTTTGGAGCTCATATGGCACTGTGTCGGGTACTGGGGATAAAAGAGAAAAGAAGGTACAGCTCATGTTCTTAAAAAGATTTCTGTACCCCCCAAACACAGAAGTAAGTGTCTAACGAGTCAGTTCGTTGCATGAACAAGTTTCATAAGGTAAGCTGCAGGGATGGCTGGAATGAGTGGTAGCACAGGAATGGGGTGTAGAAATGATGCGTGCATCCCCATTTCTGGTTAGGGAGGCCTAATAACCTCTGCTACACTGTAGCGGGCCTGGGTAGAGACAACCCAGTAAGGTAAACCATACAGAAGCCGTAGTTTTTCACTTTGTTTTTGCCACAAGCATTGCCTAAAGGTAAATGAAGTGAGTTACCCACTACTTAAGCTATCACCTCTGCCTACAGAAAGCGAACATTGCTGTTGTAAGAGATACTAGACTATCTAATTTTTACCTACTGTCCCTCAACTTCGAGCCTCCACTTCTCATGTGTTTCCCAGAGTCCTGGACATACCTAGAGGGGGCAAAACTGATAGCTGTTCCTTTGACCCCTCTCCTCCACCCCCGGTTGTTCCCTGAGGAGGCTCACAGCAGACATGGGACTCGGCATAGCTTTCTTTTAGTTGGGTCTTTAGGAAGTGTCTGTATCTCACCCTAAAATGGTATTTCTCAAAGGATGAGTCAGCTAGGGTGGGTTTTTGTTAAAAATAAAGATTCTTGGACACACTCAAGTTTTCTGAGCCTGAATCTCTAGGAATGAGGCCTGAAATCAATAATTTTATCCTTTTTTAAGGGCATCCTTTGGCACACTGAAGTCTGGGGGGAAATCCATTAAAAAGTACTCTGAAGAAACTGATTTAGGTTCAAGGAACTCAGTGTAAGTATTCAGTATTTATAGGAGAATTAAGATGCTTTGAGGAGTCTCAAAGTCCCCTAATATAGGCGGATTTTGTGGGTGACACAGGCAAAATCCTTCAGTCAGTCACACCACTTGAAATTCGTCATCTATCAAAGTCTGCATTTCATTAAATAAGCTTAACTCTTTCCATTTGCAATTTTCTCTGGCAGATTCTAGGAGGAGGCATCAGTCAATTATATTTTGGTGTGAACAGATCTTATTAGATGTCTTTTCTTTAAATAATATAATGGAATTAAAAAAAGAGAAGTATAACTCACTTAGTGTGTCTCTCATAGCTCAATTAAAATGCAATTAAAAAACTGTCCATGATGGCCTGTTTTATGTGGCAAGCTGTCAAGGCTACTGTGCCCAGTTATTCAATGAAGACGAATCTAGGTGTTGTTGTCAGGCTGTTCTGTAGCTGTGGCTAAATCAGCAGACATCGGGTAAAGATTATCTTGGATACTCAGGCTGGGCCTTATCCCATTAGTTGAAAGACCTAAAGAGCAAGACTGAAGGTTCCCTGAGAAAGTAGAACTTCTGCCTTAAGACTGCAAGCATCAGCTCACTCCCATAGAGTTTCTGCTGGCCTGCCCTACAAATTCCAAGCTGGCCAGCTCCTCCGCAATCATGCAAGCCAATTCCTTGAAATAAATCTTTCTCTATAGATAAATACCTTATATACATATATTCCCCCCACACACACACACGCACACATATATATATCCATATCCCACTGGCTCTGTTTCTCTGGAGAAGCCTGACTATTAAACCATCTTACTTCTCTCCTTCAGTCTCACCAGCAGGGAGGCGGCAGGAGTGGGAGGTGGGGAGAGCGTGATGCTCATAAGGGAGAAGAAGCCACATCTGGGGACATATGGGCCTGCCTTAGAGGAAGAAGGCGGGAGGCAAGACAGAGTGAGCCCCCTGCTCTAGAAGAGCAACAAGGGTTCTTAGGCTGAAGAGCAAATAGACTCACTTCCTACAGGCCTCCCAAGATACCATCTGACCCTGACGGAAGTGCCCTTCCCACGCTCTGCCCACCTCAAAGCCACCTCCCCTGTGTCCTCCCACCCACTGTGCAGAGCCCTGCAGGGAGGAGGGGGCAGGCAGTCCACCAGGGGACCTCCCGGCTGGACTTCGCTGTTTGAAACTGTCGGGCATCCAGTCTTGCTACGCTGCTCCCCACTCTAACTCCACTTCCCTAATTGTCCCTAAGATCAATTAAAAAAAAGAAACAAAACACAGAAGCATTCCTGGTGGAAGGCCAAAAATGGTCTATAAAATGTCTTCCTTTTGAAAGTCTTCATCATAGCAGGTGAATAAACCCTCGGAGCTCCGTTTCACCGGCCCATTAATAATAACCTTAGAATCCAGAACTAACGTGTTATTTGTGGCTTCCTGTGCTCGCTCCCAACAACAGACCCCATTAAAGACTTGCCTTATTGAAACAGAGTTGGATCAAAGCTGTTGCCTTTGTTTGCTACACCTGTTAGGTGCCTGAAAGTGCTGACACCATAGAAATATTAGAAAGAAGGAAACGCCACAGGTCAGCGGTTATTTGCCCGGTCGAGGTAATTCATCTTATCAAAAACCAGGTATGGTGTCCATTCCTCAGCCCCTACTGCCTTCCTGGATAGATGAGGTCATTAAGGAATTTGACATATAAAGTTTTAGCAGTTGCAAGAGTTGGCAACAATGAAAGGGAATAAAAGCTGATTCTCAAAAATCATCCTAGCAAGCAGTGGTTTCCTGCCGTCAAGAATCTCTCTGTGCACCCCTTCACAGCCTTTAGATTTCATGTTGAGATATGTTTTGGGCATTGCTCTTTCTACTTAAGAATTTAATGTAAGGTTTCACATAAGAAAACTACAAAAGGGCTTGGCACTGACTTCTGAAATTTATCCAGAACACAGCATTTATTGTGTTCCACAGCGATTTCTCTGGTTAACAAGAGCAACAAGCTTGTAAGTGGCAGAAACAGGATTTGGGCCCGTCTCTGCTCGGGTTCAAAGTCTATACACATTCTTTCACTCACCTGTTTGTACAGAACCTTATTGATCACTCACTGAGGATCCTAATGGTGCTGTAAGTCACATATTCTGGGAAAAAAAACAACACATGAAGGAGGAATGGTGGCGGTGCCTTGGTACTGGCCCAAATCTGCCTCCCACCCACTGAAAGTGACAGGAAGGGGCGAATCACCTCCTGAGGCTACGACAAAGAATCGGTGCTTACACCTACTCACAAATAAGAACCATCATTCAGAAAGTGTATCCATTCCCCTGTTGTTACAATTTCACAGCCCCAGTCTACTTTGATGTTCCAAAAGGAAATCGTTGGGGAAAACCCCACTTTGGGGTGAAGTAGGTATCCTCATTGTATCCTATCTGACCTTTCACGTACAACACACTGAACGAGCCATTTAATTTCTAGTAATCTGTCTTTTAAAAATAATCCAAAATAGGGTGACTCTCCCATGCATGAAAATATTTACCACTATGTAATGTATAATTAAGAATTGGGAAAGGCTGGGTAAATTGTGGTATGGTTGGTGAAATAATGGTATTCTGCAGTCATTAAAAAATAATAATAATTTTGTAGAGTACTAATCACTTGAAACTTGTTATGAAACAATATTAAGGCCAAAAGGCAACCTAAACTACTGTATTGTATAGGAATAGTATGATTAAAACCTATTTTTTTTAATATACTCCAAAAAGACCAAAATGCACCAAGATGCTAAAAGTGGTTGTTTTGAAATGGTAGGACATGTATTATAATGGTAGCTTTCCCTTGTTTTCTAAACATTCTCTGTAGACAAAAGAAAAGAGCAAGAAAAACATTGACCACCCCAGGAACAGACAGGACACACCACGCTGAGTGAGCTGATGGCAATCTCTGTTCCGTCCGGCCCATGGCGGGAAGATGCGGGGCCGAGGGAAACCGAACACAGGTGATGAGCAGGGCGAAGTCTGGTGTAGATGTGGTGACTGTTCTCAGAGCTCTTCCTCCACAGCCTTGCCACTTGCATTTTATTGCAATTTGTTTCTCTTGTTGTGTTTTCTGTCTTATCTTAACACGGCGATGAGAGAGACACCATTCCCTGCCAAAAGCAATCTAGATCTAAAACTCTTCTTGCTAATGAAATAACTTATCTCCCCGAAACCAGAGAACTGGGCCAAATGGTTTCTTGGATTCTCTTCCAGGTGCAGAGTCTGAGCTTTGTGATTTCACTTCTTGTCACACTGCTGGCCCTGATGGACCTGCTCTGACTCCACACCATTTCAAGGAACTGGCTGACTAATCAAAACAGAGCCAGGAACACTGCAAGAGCCCTGGGGACATCAATGAGAAGCTGGGTGGTATTTATGTTGGGGCTGCTCCTGTCAGAAAGCTGGAAGAATGACAGAACTTTTCCCTAATAAAGCCCCAGCTTTCCACCTGGCCGGGCAAGGCGCCAGTCCTAAGAAATCACATTTTCTAGAAGGCCGAACAATGGGCTATGACAGTTGGAGAAACATTGTCCAGAAATGTAGATGTCACTTTTGTATATCTCCACTTAAGAGTTGTTTCATTTTTTTTATATCCTGGACTCAGTTAGACACTGTTAATAAGCCAATCCTTAAAAACATTCTGGCTCCTTGAGGTAAGAATTCATCTAAAGGAGACAATCAGATAAGGTGGGAAGAAATATATGTACTAGACAATCTCTTTGTCTAAAATAGCAATATCAACAGCAAGAGCAACAATGAAGTCTACTAGGCAGCCTTTCTGCAGAAAAATGGAACAAGGAGGACTATAGAATACTGAGCAGGACAAGATGCTGAGACATCCCCGGTCCTTAGGACACCTTGATTTTAGCCTAGTGAGACCCACGTCGGCCTTCTGGCCTCCAGAACTGTACTATAATAAACCTGTTGTGTTCAGCCACTAAATGTGTGGCAACTTGTTATAGCAGCCACAGGAAACTAATATGAGAGCTAAGGAAACATTATGGTAATCCATACGATGGAATACCAAGCGGCCTTTACAGGAGAATGAGAAAACTCTCTACCGTAGAACAATCTCTGGAATATACAAGCAAGAAATGGAACAGGACGTACAAGGGACTAGGAAGACTGGTTGCTTCCAGGCAGAGAGACGAGGAGTAGGGGACAGAGGTGGCAGGCAGAAAAACATTCTTCACTATGTATCCTTTTGTAACTTTTAAATATATACCATTTTGTTTAAAAATAAAGAATGTGGTTTTAACAAGGAGGCTGTCCTTGACTCCTCAGAAAGGGTCAGCCATTTGTATGACGCACCTGGAAACTTTCTGCATTCTCCTTCATCATCAGATACTATTATAACCTTAACCTCATACTTTGTAACAATATAATATACTAAAAGCAAATAATTTTTGGTCCCAGGGTTCTTATTTAATGTTTGTCTTACCCAGTAGATTGTAAGTTCCATGAGGAGAGGGACCAGTTTGTTTTTTAATAGTACCTAAGACAATGTCTGGCACTTAAGAGGACTTTAATACACATTTATTGAATGAATGGATGAATTCATTAGTGAACGTAGCCAAGTAAAAGAGGAAGAAAGTTTATACTTTAATCAATTAAGGTTTCCAAAAATAAACATAATTCATCCTAAAATTAAAAAACAAATGCACACAAAACGAGTATTATTCAGAGATACATAAATGTCTAGCTATACATGACTATCCTTTTCATACTGAACTCCATTAAATCACAGCTAAATCTGGTTCTCTAGCTTTCTTTACCAAGAGAAAAAAGTTTCAACTATTTTTCAACTCATGGTGTTAAGACCCCTGGACCGTGTTCACAGATTGAAGCCATTTAGCACAGGGTTCGCCTCGTTCCAGCTGTCTGCAGTTTCAGCTGTCAGTTGAGAGGCCTTTAATTCACAGGCTCTCCCTGTTTGCTCTCCACCTCACCGTGTCTGCTTCTTACAGCTTCTGCTTCTCACTACAGCCCACAGCTTCTTTTCTTTCCTGACCAGAACACAGAAGCTGAGAGAGAGAGACTGTTTTCCTCTCGGCCTGGGGAACCCATGAGTCCTACAACCAGGAAAAGTGTATCACATTATAACCATCCTTCAGAGAGAATGCTGTTTGTTTACCCACATCTTTTTTTTTGTTTTGTTTTTTTTTGGCCTCCTGGGCATCCAGCTAGGCTGCATTTCCCAGGCTCCTTTGCTGTTGCATGGACCCATATAACTTGAGTTCTGGCCCATCAGACATGGGTCAGTCACGGGTCTTTCTAATGCTATGCCACTGTAACACCGACTCTCCCACAGCCTTTTCCACTTTTAAGGACTCTTGTATTCACTGCACCCCCTGCATAAACCAGGATACTCTCTCTCCATCTCAAGGTCAGCTAATGAACAACCTTAATTCCATCTATAACCTGAATTCCCTTTGCCACGTAACATGTACCAAGATTCTGCTCTAAGATCCCTAGCTCTGTGGACAACTTGGCAGGGGTAAGGGGGCATTATTCTGCCTATGATAGGCCCTACTAATTGACATGTATGTTATTTTTTTGACATGTATGTTATTTTTAATTTTTTAATTTTTTTAAAACAGTGGCAGAGAAAATATATTCTTATAAATATGTCATATTCACATACAGAAGTTCTGGGTCAAAATAGCTATTGTCGGGCACCATTTCATGTGTTAACCGCCGTTTGTGTTGTCTTCCTGTGACCACCTGTTCAGATCCTTTGTGTGATCGTCAGTTTTTTTAAATGTTTCATTTTATTCATGGCTGGTAGAAGCGCTTTACACATTAAAGAAATGGTCCTTTTGAGAACTTCCCCAGTCTGGCAAGGGAAATAGACTTCCAGGAAGTCCAGGAAGCTCAGAGAGTCCCAAAGAGGTTGGACCCAAGGAGGAACACGCCAAGGCATATCATAATTACATTAGCCAAGGTAAAAATGAAGGAGAGAATTCTAGAAGCAGCAAGAGATAAGGGGACAGTCACCTACAAAGGAGTTCCCATCAGACTGTCAGCTGATTGCTCAAAAGAGACCTTGCAGGCAAGAAGAGGCTGGAAAGAAGTATTCCAAGTCCTGAAAGGCAAGGACCTACATCCAAGATTGCTCTATCCAGCAAAGCTTTCATTTAGAATGGAAGGGCAGATAAAGTGCTTCTCAGACAAGGCCAAGTTAAAGGAGTTCATCATCACCAAGCCCTTATTATATGAAATGTTAAAGGGATTTACCTAAGAAAATGAAGATTAAAAATATGAACAGTAAAAAAAGACTTCAAATTCACAATTAGTAACAACCATACCTAAAACAAAAGCAAACTAAGCAAACAACTAGAACAGGAATAGAACCACAGAAATGGAGATCACATGGAGGGTTAGCAACAGGGAAGTGGGAGGAGGAGAGAGAGGGAAAAAGTACAGAGAATAAGTAGCATAGATAGTAGGTAGAAAATAGACAGGGGGAGGGCAAGAATAGTATGGGAAATGTAGAAGCTAAAGAACTTATGACACATGGACATGAACTAAAGGTGGGGGAATGTGGGTGGGAGGGGGTGGGCAGGGTGGAGGGGAGTGAAGGGGGAAAATGGGACAACTGTAACAGCATAATCAATAAAAAAAGTAAAAAATAAAAAAATAAAATAAAAAAGTTAAAAAAAAAGAAATGGTCCTTTTATAATAAGTATTGAGATATTCCCCCAACAAACTATTTATCTTTTCACAAGTTTTATTGACTTGTGTTATGTAGAAATTTAAAAAATACATTTATGAAGATGAAATTATCAATTTTTTAAGGGCTTCTGGGTTTTGTCCTACTTCCCCACTTTGAGATTATCTTTGAAACTTCCTCCTTTTTCTTCTAGAACATAGTAATTTTTGATTCATCTGGAACTTATTTCAGTTTCAAACACTTTTTTCCCCTTGCTCTGGAACAGCTGAAATGGCTTTGGAATTGTCTGTTTTTAAAAGTTAGTAGGATTCCTCATTAAAACCATCTTGACCTGGTGTTTCTACCCCTGTTGGCTCCTTCCAATTTCTCCTTATATTTCCTGTTCCTTTTATGTTATCAATATCAATGTTACACTTATTATCACTATCCTGTGCTCTCAGTTGTCTTTCCTTCAATCTTTTCTGGAACTAAATTCCATGCCACTGTTTCCTATGTGTCGACATGCTCTGCCCATCCTTTTATGTTCGACCTTTCTCAATCGCTTGGTTTCAGACCTGTCTCACGCCGTGCTAGTGAAACCAACATGTACTGAGCCTTTACGATGTGACAGGCACCATTCTGAGTGCTTTTGACATGTATTGACTTGCTAAATGTTCCCAAGAACTCACTGAGTTAACTTTAGTTAATATCCCCATTTTATTAAGGAGGAAACTGAGACTTTGCAAACTGAAGTAAGTTGCCCCAAATGACGTAGATTTAAATTAAAGCAACTTGGCTCCACAACTGTTAATAAACTCTTCTTTATATTGCCTTGGATCCAGGGTGTAATTGAGGTTCTTTAAAAAAATCCAATCAGATTTTTTAAAAATGGGTGATACTAGTCCACCTGTACTTCCTGCTATCATAGCTGATATTTGAGTTTAATTTTGCTCTTTTTTGTGCTTCCTGTTTCATTGCTTAAATTTTTTTTCCATTATTTCCTTCTCTTGTGTGTGTATGTGTAGGTAATACTTCTGATTACATGGAAGATTTATGTGTTTGTTTTAGTGGTTATCTTTAAGTACTATAATTTTGTATAAAAATTTATATATTTATCTACACAGAGAGAGAGAATTAAATTATATACATAGAGTACTTAATTCTGCATTTTCTTTAAGTATATTTAGTGGCTTCCTCCTCAACAGAAGCAGGCCAATTCACTAAAGGTAAATTTATCCAAAGCTAATTCACTGTTTCAATTCACCAAAAGTCAATTTGCTCTGAGGCCAATGTTGAACGACTTTTAGAATATTGGCTTGAAACTACTATGAGTAATGGCAAAATTAGCATATTTCTTATCTCTCCTTCCTCACCTCCTACTGTTAAAGAAAAAATGACTTACAACACTTCTTAAAGACAGCGAGGCTGACTTTATCCAGAGGGACTGTTACAACAGGTTTTGTAGTAGGGGAGAGAGATGGGGCTCAACTCTGAATGCCACAAGAAAATGTTGGAACTGATAGTCAAGGAGCAGCACAAAGGGTCAGTGGATGGAAAATTACTAAGAGGAAAGACTACAGTTAGGGGGATTCTTGCTAGACCAACTCAACAGGATTCTTGCTGAAGGTAGGCCAGGGTGATAAGATACCAAATGTGGGGGATGAGGAATGTGATCAGATATCAAGGGTATAAGTTTTTCCCAAAACTGACCCAGCAGGATTCTTGCTGAAAGTCGACAAAAGGGGCCACAGAGTCCAAGATCAGGGACTAGTCAGAAAAAGGAGCCTGATTCAATTCTGATCAAGTGAGAAAGTGATTGTGTTGTTTTTCTTAGTGCTTATTGTCACACCTGGAAGTAAAATTACACCTGCATTGCTTGATTCATCTTTATCTTTTCTCTCTTGGTCATAAAAAACCAGGACATCTGCACATTTATCTTTCATCATGTCTCCCTTTTTCAGTTAATTAATTTATTTATACTTCGTCATGCTTGATGACATTTGTAGTCTGTTCTGGATGTTTATACTCATGATTTGCATTAGTTTTACCAATGAGATGGATGGAATGTTTTCTGCCAATCCGTTTCCTGGAGTGGTTGCACTTGTCATTTGATTGGCTGAAGATTGACCTCCTCAAGAGAGTTATGAGATTTTTACTTGTTGAGTTTTTATATGTTCAAAAGTATTTGGGGAAGGGACAAGATCATGATTTCACTCATATGTGAAATATAAAACAGGAAGCAACAAGGGAACAAACAACACCAGCAAACAAACAAAAAATGCTGCTAACACAGACAACAGAATGGGGGTTACCAGAGAGGGAGAGGGTTGCAGGGAGCCTGAAAAGAGTGAACATATGGTGACCGAAGGAGACTAAACTTAGGGTGATGTGCACACGGTGCCAAATACACATGACATATTGTAGACCTGTGTATTTGAAACTCATATCATCTTTTTAACCAATGTTACCCCAGTAAATTCAATTAAAAGCATTTGTCTGGTGCCTTTATACTCAAAAGACAGTTTAAAAGGGAATAAAATTTTAGATCACAGTTCCTTTCTTAAACATTAGGTAAGCATTGTTCTACTTCCTTCTAGTACTAAACGTTGACACGAAGAGGTTTGAAGTCATCTGTCAGTTTCTTTTTATGGATGACATATTTTGAATCAATACTCAAACTACTCACTTTTTTCAAACGGTCATTTTTATCTGTCCCATCCAATCCCTATTCCCATTAACCCAAGGCAGGAACTTTCAACTCTCTCAGATTTTTTTGTATGTATCTCTCTAGTAATAAGTGATGCTGTTTCACAGTTTTTAAGACATAGATATTATGCATCAATTTACTACAACGGAGAGTTCAGCCCTTTTACAACCCAACTGCAACCTACGTCATCCAAGTGTACATATGACTTACAGCTCTACACTTACCCTCTTTCCCTTTACCTCACCACGTGGAGTTCAATCAGCATTCAGTGGTCATATTATGACTATGTAACTATTTCTCAGCTGAGCGACATAGTATATGATGATTATATTTTCTTTCTTGAACAATTTTTGTTTGTTTGTTTTTCCTTCTGTCCGATTTTCTGGACATTTGCTTCCTTTTTATATAATTTGTTATGTGGCAATCTCAAACCACTACCAGAACTGAAAGCTTCATGAAAATATGTTTATGCATATCAAGTATCTTATACAGTTGATGGTCTTGGACATGTGCCTCCTGTATCCCGCATCCACCTGCTCCGGCTTGGACGGTGAGTGTCCCAGGGCCCGGTCAACTCTCTATCCAATGGGGATTCCATCATCCATCCTGGGAATTGCTTTCCTGTCTGGAGCCCCTACTACCTGCATGGTTTCTTCACTTTCCTCCTGCTTTTGTCAGATCCTGTCTCCTATTGGCCGTTGAGAAGGTAGGCTTGGGAGCAAAATTTTGAGACCTGCGTTCTCCATTTATCTTTGTTTCACTCTCACCATTTATCACTGGGCTGGATACAAATCCTCAATGGGAAATAGTTGCATCAAAACTTTTAAGAAATTGCTTCATTGTCTCCTACTGCTAATGTGAAGTCTTGCCAGTGTGATCCTTAAACATTTGTATGTTCTTTCTGGACACTCTGGAAACTTGTATTTACCCTTGAAGTTCTGGAAACTTACAATAGTTTAGCTCAGGGGAGGTCCTGTTTTCCCGTCTGTGAGCTGGCACTGCCGGGCCCTTTCAATCTGGAAAACCATGTGCTTCGATAATGAGAAAAATAATGTAATAGTCATATCAGAATTTCCTCTCTTCCATTTTCTCTTTATTTACTGGAAATCCAAATATTTGGATGTGGATGCCTAACAATCTATTAATTTTCTTTCCTGTGTTTTATTTTTTCCCTTTGTGAGAATTCTCTTCAGCATTCTTTTATTTCTTCTTTTGTAAATGTTAGTTTCTGCTATCTGATCATCAATTTCAGTGAGTTCCTTGTTGTACTCTGAATGTTCTCTGTGTAAATATGTATATAAATGTTGTTTCACAGATATGGCTAAAATACAGAAAACACTTGCAATAATTATATGAATGCAAAGGCCAAAAATTTAAAGAATTAAACATTTACAGAGAAGACAATAGATATGGAAGACAAAGATGATCCATTATGAAGATATCTTTTGAAGTAGCGAGTCCCACAAAGACACACAGAAGATTCATGATATAACATAGAAAAATTTCCCTGGAATAGAAGACAGGAATATGGAGATTGAAAAGGTACACCAAATTTTAGCCAAATTGGACATGTAAAAATCAACATCGAATCAATTCAAACATAACAGCAATTCTTAGGCATTCAGAAAAGCAAATTTAAATCACCTGGAGGTCATTTTCCAGCTAACGTGGCCCTATTCCCGGGCCCAGTAATCTTTTGACAGCTCAAATAGGTTGTCCCAAGTGTTAGAGGTCTGTCCACTGTGGCTGGTGGGAAGATGAGCTATTCCCAAATCTGTGTGATTTTCAAGAATCGTTCCATCTGCTTCTTTTAGTAGCTCTTTCCCTGACATGAACTGATCAGTACTTAGGTAAGGATTCAAGGGAAACCCTGATAGAGGCCTCTCTCTCTGAAGATTTCTCCTTCCTGGGACTCTGTCTCATGAAATCTACACACCTTGGCCTCCCTAAGCAATGAACTCTGACTTCTCATCGCCGAAAGCCTCCTGGGCTCTGTTTGGGTCCACACTCTGTCCTGAGAACTGGAGACCTCCTAGGAAGTAAGGGGGGACGATCATAGGGCTTTCCTTATTCGTGTTCCTTGTCTCAGAAGTCACTCTTCTGCACTAGCTGCTGCCCCATGCCTAAAAGCTATTACCTCACTGATTGCATTCAGTTCTTCTTGAAGCAAGGAGGATAAATCAAGTTCCTGTTATTCCATATGAGCTAGAAGTGAAAAAGACAAGCAATCTTCTCTTTTTTTTCCATCTTCAAAACAATAGAGGTGGGTTGTTGTTATTTTTGTTGTTGTTTTTAGGAAATAGTATTCATATTGGTTAGGAAACGTCCACCTAAAGTTCCTCAGTTTCATTTTTATATTTCTATGGATTTCAAGTAAAAATAAACTTAGTAGTTTGATTTTCTATTGAATTATAGCTATTGGTCTTTCTATGTGTAAATATGAAGAGGCATCTGGAATAATGGTCATTTGTGTTATGGATAGTGATTCTAGGTGGTAGGATTTTGGGTGACTTTCTACTCTTTTTCTACTTGGATATTTGTATGTACCACTTTTTAAAATGTTAAAAATAGCTTGTGATATTTTTACAGTAAACAGAAAAAATGATAGGAAAAATGTGGGAATGATTTTTTCAAGGCTAATGGAATCTAAAGGAAAGGTAACTTCAGAGGAGGAAGAATACCTTTTTTCTCAGAGATAAAAGGATAAAAAGATGATTGCAGAGATCAAAAAATGAATCCATGTTAAGGGATAAGGTTCACACCAGATCTCCAGATAAGTGCCATCATGTTAGAAAGTAAAAGATGAGGTCATTTCCAGTGAAACCATTTTTTTTTCCTAAGAAACCCATCAAGGAAAACATGAACCGCAGGTTGTGAGGCCCTTGAACCTTCTGATCTGAGAACTGTGTCAGTTTCCTGACTCCACTATTCCCTGTCTAGATGATAATGTAGTTGAATAAAATGTGAGGGGTGAAAATATTAATAGGCAAATGGGGACATGGTGAAATAAAGGGGAATAATAGCAGCAGTAGTTGCAGCAGCAACTACGTTTTATGGAATGCATGGTACAGGCCAAGAAGAATGATAACTATGTCCCCTGCATTTGGTCCTCTTAGCAACTGAGTTTTAAAGAGGTTAAGAAATTGCCCATGGTCACACAGCTAGCCAATGGCAGAACTGGAATCTGAACCCAGTCCACCTGACAAACATAAGTCTTCGGTTTTTGAACAAGAATTTTTACTTATCTTTTCTTTACACGCTGACTTCTCAAATAGAGATCTATTTTTTAAGAGCTGTAATGTTCTTACTGAGATTTGTGTTTTCTTCAGTATATTAAGAGAATGCATTCAAATGCCCTCCAAGTGTTCTCACCTTGGCATGGTGAAAACTGAGTTTCCTCTATCTAGCTTCTTGCCTCTTAAGTTACTTTCATTTTTGCAAACTCAATTTCTTCCCCAATCATTGGCACGGCTCCTTCCAGCTCAGCCCGGATAGAGTATCCATCTTTATCTCCCCCTGTTTGGTAACGGGACACCCGGATGTGGATCCAGGACTTCAGTTTCAGGGCCGACACATTCCCTCTTTGACCCTGGCCGATCTTTTCGCTTCCTTGTCCTTATACGCATGAAGCCAGCAGTGAGAATTGCATTTATATTCAAGGTGCAGAATATTCTTCAAGTGTTGGAAAGGTCTTTGGCAAAACATTGAATAGAACTGTGAAGGATTAACTAATGAACATTTTCTTGCTTCAAAATAAGGCTGTGTTTGCTGATGTATTAAAATGACCTATGAATAATTCACGAGTCTATAGATTCCCACTGACCCACCCCACCTTACAGCTACAAAGCAGTTATGCTCACTGATAGTTTGATTTGAGTATGGCCAAAGGCAGTAAAATGCGTCCTCTCAATGGCTGCCTAAATTGGTTTTTATTTGCCCTAAGTTTTTTCATGTCCTGCACAGGAACCAAGGGCTATAATTTCAACTCATCCATAATCAAGCAAACTCAAAAAACTTCAGAAGCTCCGATCTTTCTCCAGGTTTTTGGGGTATGTTTAAGAAAAATAGCAACAAATATGCCTATGGCAGCACATGCTGTGGTCAAGGCTATCAGAGCTGAAACTGAGGAGGGAGAGAGCAAGACCAATCTAATTTCTCGGAGAAAGAAGACAAGACACTAGAACTCCAGGGTGATAATGGAGTACTTTCCTTTTGTGAAATCAGAGCACTTCACAAACTGATCTTCAGTTTGTTTACTAAAGGATAACACTAGTTAGGTGGGCTCTCTAAGATAAGAAAGGGAGATTGAACCCTTGCAGGCCTTACTGTAACAAAAGCAGAGAGTGTGTAAAGGTATGTGAAAACAACTTAATTATTCTGAATGTGTTGACTGGGGAGGACTCAGCTACCTGTCTCCTGTTCAGAGGGGATACACTTTCCCTGTCTTCTGATGTTCTTTGGGCTCACAGTTGGCGTTTGAAGACTTCACTTAAAGCGGGGCAAGTAGGCCCTCGTGAGGAACTGGCAAAATGACAGATCCACTGTTTCTGTGCTCTGGCTCACGTGGGAAATGGTTGCGGGGCGGTGGCAAGACCCACGAAACAGGCAGTATAAACTACATCTATACATTCTAATTTTATGTTTACATTTGTAGTGTCTCTGCCTGTCTATGATTCATTTTGAATTAATTTCTACGGAAGGTGTAAGTTCTCTCTTTATTGTAGATTTTTAAAAATAGGAATGTCTTGTTGAAATAACTGTCCTTTCTCCAGTGAACTGCCTTTACTCCTTTGCCGAAGATCAGTTGACTCCATGTGTGTCTGTTCCTGGGTTCTCTATTATGTCCATTTTTTTGTGTGCTTACCATGCTTCTTTGATGAGTGTAGCTTTATAATAAGTCTAACAGTTGGAGAGTATGTCAGTTCTTGACTTTGTTTGTTTTTTCCAATATTGTGTTTGCTATTCCAGGTCTTTTGCCTTTCCATGAAAAATTTAGAATTAGTTTGTCAATACCCTCAAACTACTTTGCTGCCATTTTGACTGGGACTGCATTGAGCTACATAGATCAAGTTGGGAAGAACTGATACCTTGACAATATATTGAATCTTCCTGTCCATGAACATGGAATGTCTCTCCATTTGTTTAGAACCTTAAGTTTTTCATTAGACTTTTGTAATTTCCCTCATATAGTTTCTAGACATATTTTATTGTTAGATTTATATCTGAGTGTTTCATTTTGGAAGTGCTAATGTAAATGGTAATACATTTTTAATTTTAAGTTCAAATTTGTTTTAATTTTTGTTGCTGGCATATAGGAAAGCAGTTGACTGTTGTATGTTAACCTGGTAGCTTGCAAACTTGCTATAGTTATTTATTAGTTCCAGAATCTTTGGGCCATTTTTGGGGGGGTTGCTACATAGATAAGCACATTCTCTGCAAACAGTCTGACTTATCCTTTCCCAATCTATGTTCCTTTTCCTTGCTCTCCTCGTCTCACTGCACTGTGCTGGACTGCCAGTGTGATGCTGAACAGGAGAGAGGACATCATTTATCTTGCTCTGTTCTTAGGGTAAAATCATCTGGTTTTCGTCATTAAGCATGATAATAGTTGTAATTTTTTATAGATATTCTTTGTCAAGTTGAGGAACTGCCCTCTATTGTTAGTTTGCTGAGAGTTTTTACCTTCAATGGATATTGGCTATTGTCAGGTGCTTTTTCTGCATCAATTGATATGAACATATGATTTTTCTTCTTTGGCCTGTTGATGAGATCAGTTTAATTAATTGATTTTTGAACACTGAGCTGGTTTTGCATACCTGGTATAAATCCCAATGGTTTGTGATATATAACCCTTTTTATACATTGTTGGATATGATTTACTAATATTTTATTGAAGATTTTTGCAACTATGTTCACAAAAGCTATGTAGCATCTCTGCCTAGTTTGGTATTAGGATAATGCTGATTCCACAGAATCAGTTAGGAAGTGTTCCCTTCATTTCTGTTTTCTGGAAATGATTGTAGAGAATTAGCATTATGTCTTCCTTAAATGTTTGGTAGAATTCACTAGTAAAACTACCTGAGGCTGGTGCTTTCTCCTTTTCAATGTTATTATTTATTGTTTCAGTTTCTTCAGCATTTAGAATGTGATGGTTCATTTTGTGTGTCCGTTTGGCTGGGCCATGGGGTGCTTAGATGTTTGGTCTAACATTATTCCAGTGTTTCTGGATAAGATTACCATTCAAATCTGTGGGCTTCGAGTAAAGTAGATTGCCTTCCCTAATGTGGGTGAGCCTTATCCAGCCAGGTTGAAAACCTGAATGTAACACAGCAGCTGGCCTCCCCTGAGCAGGAGAAGACTCTCCCGCAGACTGCCCACAGGCCTCAGCGGTGACACTGGCACATCCAGGTTCTATAGCAGCAGACAGGCGAGGCCCGGAACTACGGCGCTGACTCTCCTGGGTCTGCAGCTGCTGGCCACCCTGCAGATTCTGGACTTTCCAGTCTCCATGATCGTCTGTGCCAATGCCTTCTAATAAATTACACATATGTGCAAATTATACATAAACACATCCTATGTGTTCTGTTTTTCTGAAGACCCCTGACCATGTGTTTCTCCTTGTGTTGATTTTGATAGTTGGTATCTTTCAAGGAATTAGTACATTTCATCTAAGTGATCAAATATTTGAGCATAGAGTTATGAATAATATTACTTAATTACCATTGTAATGTTCATGGGATCAGTCATGATGATCCCTCTTTCATTTCTGATATTCATATTAATAAATCATGTCCTCTCTTTTTTTCTTAGGCTAGCTAGAAACTTATTGATTTAAACTAGTTTTTTTTATTTCTTTTGATTTCCTGTTCTTAATTTCATTGATTCCTGCTTTAATTTTTATTATTTTTCTTCTGCTTGCTTTAAGCTTAAGTTCCTCTTCTGTCTCTAGTTTCTTAAGGTAGAAGCGTAGACTGCTGATATTAAATCTCTCCTATCCATGCATTTAATGCTGTATACTTTCCTCTTCTATCTATGCATTTAACGCTGTATACTTCCCTCTCTTGTTTTCATTGCAACTCATGAATTCTGATAAATTGTATCTTTCATTTTCATATAGGACAAAATATTTAGTCCATGTCAGTGACTGTTCTATGTGAGCTACCAACTCAATTTTAATTAAAAAAAATTAAAACAGACCCAAAGTGAATTTATAAAATTAGTAAGGTAAAATGGAAATTAAAGCAAGACTAGGGAAGAATGAACAGGATCTAGCATGCTATTACTTTAGCTCACTACAGTGATAAAATAAATTCCAAACTTGACTTACCACATACCTGTCCACTCATCCATGTACACAGCCTTTTGAAATATTTTTTATTCAGATTGTTCCTAGGTGAGATGTCTGCATCTGAGACCCTAAAAGGAGGAACTGCCGTCCTCTAACCTGCCAGTGATTTGGTTGTGTCCCAGCGTTGCTAGGGCCGCTCCTAAGACGGCACAGTGTACACTTTAGGCCCACGGGAGTCAAAGCTGAAGGTCACGTTTTCCCCTCGGCTACACAGGCACACGCCACACATACCACAAACACAAGTAAACACCACGTGTTGCTGACACATCAAAGAAAGAGCAATCTCTTTATTGTTGTTGATTGTTTATTTTTTGGGTTGGCAGTACCAGCTGGTAGGTGTCTAGTATAGCACCACTACCCAATCTCCAACGGCACTTCTGCCACCAGGATGGTGACAATGATGAGTACAGTTTAGTGGTGAGGTAGGTTAAAGGTAGCCTGTCTTCTCCCCAGGACTTCTTATCTCGACTGCATTCCAATCTTCCAGAAAGAGAAGGTACCAGCAGCAGTAATTCCCTCTCTGTCTCCATTTGAGGCAAGGCCAGATTCCAGAGGGTCTGGCTCTCCTGGCTGGGCCTTCTATCTCCAAGGTCTCTACACTGACGCCAACGGGCTGGGCCATCCCCTGGGGCCAACTCGACACTAGAAAAACAGAATTAAATCTCTAATGTGGGTCCCATCAGAGATTCCACAGAAGGGACTCAGAATCTGTTTGAGATGACTTTATTAAAAAGTGAGTCTCATTCTATGAGATTTGTAGCAGTTCCTTGCTGCAGCTGTTCATGAGTGGAAGGGCATCACACATGGACTGTTGTACCTTATGTCCCCTGAGCCCCCACTCGGAAACTGAAAGCCACTCCCAGCATTGGAACAGTGCACATTGGGGATAAGGAGGCCAGGCAGGTGGGAAGCTGCACCCAAGTGTCTCAGCACTGTGGGGACTGTTCTGGCCACAGAGTGACAGGTGGTAGGTCATACCCCAGCCCTCCTTCCAACCTCAGAATGGACTGGGTTTAACATCTTTCCCCAAGGGAAGCCTTTATCTTTAGGAGCCAAGACAGTAAGCACATTCTTCAGGACGAGAAGTTAAGCGAACTGAGGTGGGTTATCTAGCGTGGATGAAAGATGTAATTTACGGGATAAAAGACCCAGGGAAAGCAGCGGATGGTTGTTTCCATGTCCCCATTATATATTTGTTCTCAGGTTTTTACCATTAAATTCCTGGCACTGCCAACCTAGGAAGAACCTGTGTAAGGGCCAGTCAGTGATGGGGTGTCATCACGCTGCTTAGGGACAGCTTCACTGTGTCTGGCTCTCCTGAGAACCCGGGTTCACCGGCACAGTCGGGCCGCAGCCTGGGCTGGAACGGGCAGAGGCGCCCTGAGTTGCAATTCGGCTTCGCCCTCACAGCCTTCCCCGGGCCTCAGTTTCTGGGCCTCTCGAATTGCTCGCTTCCAAAACTTACCGTGGAGTAGAGTACAATATTTCACAATTAACAAATGTGGAGTCTGTAGAATGTTTTCACATACATTTAAGCCTGGTGACATGTAGAAAGGCGCTCCTGTCTTTCTATAAGAGGGATGAAAACAAAGGAGCCAGTGCGTGTCTCACCCCAGGTCGTACAGCTCGTGGAGACTGAGCCGGATTTGACGACTCTAAGGACCTCCTGTCGGTGGAATCCTGCAATAGCCGTTCTCTTGGGTGGGCTCACTTCACTTAGCACTCTCTGTTCCCTGTCCCTACCTGTCCTGTCCTCTGTGTTCCCAGCGCATAGCCACATGCTCAGGGTAATTGTAAGATCATGTTTCAATTCGTGGTTTCTCTGTCTCTCCTTCTCTGGGCCGGACCGCCCTCAGGACAGGCCCTGTCTCATCCATTTCTGTCTCCCTTGTGCTCGTCCTGGTGCCCAGTATATTTACACATGCTCAAAAATTATTAGCCAAATAATAAAAGAATAAAATAATATAAACAAAGACATCGACTCGGATGGCAAGGGCATACAAATCCTCCCAGGGGACGCAGGAACTTCCTTCCCCTTGCAAAAAGTTAACGCCCCTGTTCTCCACCCCGGGAGACTGTTAACATCACCCTTCCTCCCTCCACTCTCCAAAGTTCTAGACAAGAACAGGGATTGGACATGAGGAACGCTGATTCAGAAAGGCTGACCCCTGGTTTGCAGGGATTCAGATGTGATGTGCCAGGAAAGCAAGCCAGTGTGTCAGTGACAAGTGGTGTGGAGCCGAGGTGTCTGTTGTGACTGACAGACAGAGACTGAAAGGGGAGAGATGTTCTTTACTGGTCACTGTGAACGGGATTGGCACGGGAAGGAGGTGGAGAGCGCCTTCAGGGAGAACTTTCCCTTGTTTCCCTTTCTAAGTAGCTGGCTGATGGTGGACTTCACTATAGGGCTATTGAACTCAGCTGAGATTCTCACACACATTGTTACCAATAATGAAACACAATTGGCTAAAGACTAGCTAAATAAATCAATTTAATTAAAATAAGGTGTCAAAAATCCCAAATGGTAACCCCCAAATCGCAGTGACCCTGCTGTTGTCCTTTGGAGAGCTCCTGCCCTGGTGAGTGGATTTCTATTCCAAAGGATTACCCATGAGTCAGAGAGACGGGGTGAGCAGAGGTGGGTTCCCAGGCCAGCACAGCAATGCCCATTTTATCTGTGCAGTGAAACCCTGAATGCTGTGGCCGAGGGAAAAAACTCGGGTATCAGAGATGGCTGGACTCCCTTAGCTGCGGTGTGAGTAGTGTCATGAGGAGTGAGTAGGGGCGGGAGCGAGAAGATGGGGACAGCGCAGTCTGGGAAACTTCCCTGCTGCTCCCTCAGCCCTGGAGCCGAGGGTGCTGGGGGAGGCTTGGGTGTTGCTAATCCTGGGCTACATCAGAGTTGCCTGCATGTTGAAAAATAAACGATTCTAGGGCCTTACAGGATCAGAATCTCTGGGATAGGGTCCCCAGCCTTGGTGTGTTTCACATAGCAGTTTGGGAGCCATTCTCTAACCTCTGCTCTCTCTCTCTTCCAATTAACAGGCTCTGGGGTCATCAAAGAAGAGGAATGGAAAGGGGGGAGCCAGAAAAACTCTGGGGAGTGGCTGAAACATGGAAAGGATGCCCCTAGTTTTATGGCAAGGAGGGAAAGGAAGTTGTGACAGCTCACCATGTAATTGATGAGCAAGCTGAGTCTTACCAAGGTCCCAGAGCGGATGGGGGAGCTGAAATTCTAACCCAGGCCTCTGTCTCATTCCCACGCCCATCCCCTCCTCTGCTGTGAAGGTCCGCCTCTGCCATATGGTGAGCAGATATACTTCAGAGCCTGCCGGTGCAAGTAAACTGAATGCATGAGAATGGTAAGCTAACAGTGATGCCCAGGTGGCCCAGGATAAAGCTGGAGGCAAGCCCAGACCAACCGCACCCAGGAAAGCCCAAGGACGCCGTCTTCCAAGTCTCCTGGTTGGCCTCCGTGGGTCGGTGCCTGCCTTTGCCTCACTCTCGGTTCCTCTAGCCATAAAGGATGATGATAATATTTCCGTATCTTCTTCCCAGCACTGCAGTGAAACTTAATTAGTTCACGTTTACTGTGTCCTTTGAAGATGAAAAGCTCGGTGCACGAACTAAGGGTCATTACTCCACATGTTTTTATTCTCTTTGACAGATCTAGAGCTCTACATTATGCAAGACTCTTCTTTTTCTTTCTCTTCTGCTTTTTCTAACCTGCTGCAAACGAGGAACTAGTGGAATTTCTTGGGCTTCCTAAGTATAAAGGGTTTGAAGGATTTAATTGCTGGCTCAGATTGAGGGGAGGGAGGGAGAGGAGGAGAGAAGCATGTCTAAACAGAAACTATAGCATTCTGAGATCTGCCCCTCAACCTGGAATTCTGTGGCTCCCCCGGTGTTGGCTTCGACCTTCGGCTTGTTGCATGGTGCATTTATGGCCTCAGAGCCCCCGGCCCTTCCACTCTCCCTCACCACTACTCTGCCCCACCTCCACCCCCCGCTTCTACTCACATGCACCCAGTCCCAATGGGTGTGAGATGTGGGGAGAGCACGGAAATTTGTTTTCCTGCAGTATTTGGCAGTTCTAAAACTACTCTACAGAAGGACTGAGTGACATCTCTGTTCCTTGCCCTTTGCACGAGACAGTGAGTCAGAGACGATGCAGGGGAGAATACTTTCGTCCCATAGAAGCAGCAGAATTAAATACTGCTTTCAAGATAACGATAAAAAACCTACCTGCTTTCAACAAACAATTTTTTAAAAAACACATTAAAATTGGGTAAGCCAAGTCATCTTTCAAGAAATAAAACAATACAAAACTGTGTTTAATCTCCCAGGCCTGAAAGCTTTGCTTACCACTCTGGCCAGGCTTGGGCCTCAGTTCCTCTAAGCAAGGGGCACAAGCTGGCCCTCAGCTGAGCTGAGAAGCTGGGACACTTTGTCTTGGGCGCCTGCGGGCGCAGTTGTACGCTCTTTTACTGAGCTCCTCCATGGCCCCATTCCTGTTGGGCACGCATAGGAGCCATCCCAGCTGTTTTCTATTTGTTTCTTCACTCCCCTCCCCCCTCCTCCAATCAGCTTGGGTGGGAAGGAGGAGAGAGAGGAACAAACAGGAGTGATGTCCTTAGGTCTGAGGGTGGCCACTAGGCAACACCACAGAGAGGCCAAGAGGTCAAGGGCTGAAATGGAACTTGAATTGTGTGGTGGTCCTAGGTCTGCCCGGGAAAATGCATATTTCACGTTTTAGTTCAGGCAGTTTTATACACACATATATGTGTGTTATGTGTGCTTGTACATGTCCAGGTAGGTGTGTATTTGTCAGTGCATTGGAAAGGATAAGTTCAGTGCAGTGACCTGTGCCCTCAGCCTAACTTGGAGCCAGAGCCCAGAAGATCAGCGAAGTTACAGCTGACGGGTCCCTGACTATGAAGGGGCAGGACTGTGGTCAAAGCGAACGGATACCCCTGGCTCTCCCCGGGTTTCAGCACAGTGGTGTGGTTTGGGCCTGCTTTCCTTTGTTTCGAGGGAGAATAATGGTTGGCTTGACTGGGGCCGGAGGAATCTACGAGAAAGAGAAGACGAACAGGACACTGGTGTTAGCAGCATCGTGCTCAGTCAGGACCCGTGCCTGGCACTCCCCTACTGGTGTCCGTGAGATCGCTGGCAAAGCAAATCCCTCTCCAGGAACGTTCCTCCCAGGAAGGCCCTGAGGATGTGCCTGGCAGACCTTGAACTACAGGCTGGCCGGCTGCTGAGAATCCCTTCCCAAGTCTTTTCGGTTGTCTCCGGTGGAGCTCAGGAGTTTGCGTTGTGCCGAGCACGCCGGAGGATTCCAATACAGGCTAAACTCAGGGAGTGACTGCTCACAGGAAGCGGCAGTCTTTGCTTTGGAAAATGATGGCACTTAGTAAATTCAGATTTAAAGTTCAGTTATTTATGAGTTTACACTCACACCATTCAAACGAACGGTAATTTCTTCTAGCCTGGGAGGAGGGCCACCCAGGAGCCTGATAAGGCAGCAGGAGACATTAGCGGTGTTGGGGTCCCACACCTTTGGAGATCAGAGAGGTGAATGCCGGGAAAGGCCCTGCAACCCTGCCTTGGACCCACTGAGACTGTTGTTTCTGTTTGTAGATTCATTAAACCAAAGTGGTGGGGCAAAAATGTTCAGCCTGTTCTGAGTTGTGAGCTATACAGTACAGTCACAACTAAAACCACAAATAAACAGGGAGACAGCGAGGCTCAGAGACTCGTTCATCACCCAAGGCACTCGGGAGAATCCGAGGGCTCATGAAGACGGGTCCCGAAGGTGCTGCTCCGACGCAGTGCTCTGAGGACCCATCAGAGGTGTGTGTGCTCTCACAGCCCTGGCTTCCAAAGGGACAACCCGGGCCTGGCTCAGGGAGAACTAACGCAGGGCGCGTGTTGCTTGTTCAGACATCTCTTCGCCGTTAGTGGGAAGTCATACTGCTGATAAGACGAAAGACTAAAGGAGCGGGGAAGAGAAAGCATTTATTAAAGGAGTTTAATAAAACTACCGGGAAAAATGAAAGGACAAAGAAGAAAATCTGGTTGCTTTGAGATTTGGGGGTTTTTTACCTACATTGCTATCAGCAATTGTCCAGAGAGAACTGTGATCTATGTTTTAATTAAATAATTTTCCATCAGGGTTTTTTTTTTTTGTACTTAAGAAAACAATCCTAAGACAGCTGATTGAGTCGTAAGCATCTTCCTGCATCCTGTATATCTGATGGTTTGAGCTGAAAAGCTGGGTCACAAAGGAAACATTTTAGAAAAGAGTCCCCTGATGCACTCAACACATTTCTGCTGAGACATCCCCCCTTCTAGGCTTTCTGGGTGGAGGGGTAGGGGAGGGGGTCAGGGGATGACTGCAGACACGAAATTTACAGCTCTGGCCACAACCCTGAAGGGCAGTTTATATCACTCCAGGGAGCAGTCCAGTATTGGGCAGAGGCCTACAGGAAAAATGACACTTTTCGGGGGTTGCAGGAAGTGCCACCTGGACATTATGTTGTGTTCTGTTATGAGAATTCACCATTTGGAACCTGCTTAAAAATTTCGTGACAAAAATGACAGTGGTACCAACTGCTTTCATTGTTATTTTGTACCCTGAAGAGCCATAGGTCGAAGCACCGGGCTTACAGCATCCAGGCTGAGAATGCGTTGGAGTGAAACAGGCTGTGACTAAGAGCATTCAGGACTGAAGGAAACTGGAGAACGTGGATTCAGTCCGAACACCCAGCAAATATGCATCCACTCAGCATGAATCAATCAGCCTCCCCCACCCTCTCTCGCAGACGCCCAGGTGCAGGAACGGTGGAGAAAATCCCATGATGTATCAGGAATCCCAACCCATCCACAGCACACTCACATACCCTTACTTTGTAAATTCTAAACTAGGCCAGACCAAGATTACACACGTTCCTAGATTTTCCTTTCTCTTTTCTTTCTACCCCCACCCATCGTATTTTCATTTATTGTTTAAATCAGTAGTATATCAAGACCTAGTTATATATGGACGACTGCATACCTCCACCATAGGCCGGCGGGCACCATTAGAATCTCTAAGGAATGTTAGAGATGGCGTATCTGATCTCAGGGAAGTTCAGCATGTCCTAGAGAAGTCAAGAAGTAAACAAAAGAAAAAGCAGGATGGACTACATGACCCGAGCGATGTCTCCAGGTGGTTAGCAAACGTGTTACTCTGACTCCAGAGGAATTAAGATCAAAGCGGAGGGAACTGCAGGGCTCTCAAGTCTCTTGAACAAGATGTGACTTGAAAAACCTTGAAAAGGAAGTAAGATTTTGCTAGTTAGAGAAGAGAGTTTACACGATAGGTGCAGAGTAAGCAGGGGGATACAAGTAGGTCAAGCTTTTATCCTTCTTTTCCTTCCTTCCCTCTACCCAAACTCTGAATTACCAAGGATGGTCAGAAATGATGGAAGCTAAACATTGCGGGGAGGAGCCGTCCTGACAGAATGGGGAACAGCATTGCTTTTCCCTGTATTCTGAAGAGTCCTAGTGAGGCTGTGTTACCTGCTGTAGATTCCGAATTAGTAAGTGCTCTGTGGCTCTGGCCTGAAGCTATGCCAGGGAAAACGCTAATTCCACGTTTTGGGGCAGGAATTCATTCTTATACAAGACATCAGGGAGCTATGGCTGAACATAACAGGAAACACAGCTCAGAATGGCTTAAACAATAAAGAACTGAATCATCTCACAAAACAAGAAATACAGATGGGTTTTAATGCAGCGACCTGACAACATCATCAAAACCTAGGTTTTCTCCAATTTTCCTCTCTCCCAACCTCAGAGCGTGTGACCTTTCTTTCCACAACACCAGTTCTAGAATTAGATGCCTTCTGTTTAAACCCAGTTCAGTCACTTATTAATAAATTGTATTTCAACAAGTAATGGTACCATTTTTGTAAGCCTCAGTTTCTTCATAGGATTAAATACCATAAGGTAGGTAAAGCATGTGGTGGCATTTAATAAGTGCTCAATAAATGCAGACAATTGTGATCTACATTATAACAGCACATTTTTTAAATAAACAAGTCTGAAATGACAGAGTAGTGTTTTATGTGCTTCATAGATAGTTTATAGTTCATTGCGCTTCTATATAATAAATATGTAAAGTGCATTTTATAGGACCCTGGAGCACACTTGTGATTTTAAAAGTTAAAATTTATAGAGAGAGCTTCACCTTATAGTTTATTGCTGGTCCTACCCTGGATCAGGGAGTCAACCCCAAATTACAATCTCTTTCCTACAGGAAAGTACAGTCTGTCATGTAATGACCTATTTTCACATGTGTTTTTAGGAATGCTTTGCAGTGGAAAGTTAGGTGGCCTCTGCTTCTTGCTTCTCGCACACAGCACAACATGGAGAGGGTACTCCATCAGATTTGCTGAGGCTGGCTTTTAGAAGCCTAGAATCTGTTCATCACCAATGCAGTTCACTGCCCACCAGGTGTGTGGGGCCCGACTCTGCCCGTTTGGAAGCCTTTCTTCCCAGGTGTCCCAGACCCCAGCTGGCTAGCTGGCTGGCAGGACAGTCGGCAGTCCTCAGGCAGGGTGCTGCCTTCCTCCTTCATACCCAGAACGCTAAGCTCCGTTTGGCCCAGTGAGTTTTCTGGGAGAAGTTTCCAAAATCAATATGTGAGGTCTGTATTTGCTCTGGCACCTGCCACTGACACAGGTAGTGGCAAACAGGGTTAGACTCTCCAGAGGTTTCCATCCTCCTGCCGTGCAGCCAGGGTCACCTGAGGCTCCAGACTAAGCCTCCAGCTGGAAGCGTGGTGGGGCCTGGGCAGAATTCCTTGTCAGTGGGCAAGCACTGGGCCTGGCAGTCAGCAGTTCAGGAGGAGTCCAGGTCCCCATGCTCTTAGGTTTTGAATTATAAAGAGGTTTTGTTTTATGAGCTAAGACTTTAAAATATGAAATAATTTTGTGGTTTCTTTTCCCTGTGATATTTTTGCTGTCATTAATTCCTTCAGAGCCACAGAGCAAGTCACCCAGAAGCCTAATGGTCTTCTATCAATCTTAAAGAGACTGTACTCTAAACAGCCTCAGGTTACCTTATTATGATCTGGAAGCATGAGTTACTTGAACAAGTTTATATCTTGAATCTGTTTAATGGCCGCAGTTCTCTTGCCCTTATTCTTCATGACTTTGTACAAGTTCGCTAGGCTCCCCTCCTCTTGCTTTAGGTTTCCGGACCACAGTCCTCATTTTTCTGTAGTGGTATCTGCATGGTTGCTCCACATTCCCTTCGTTATTTCAGGTGCCCACCTGCCTCAGGATCTGCACCTGCTTATTTGTCTTATACCTCTTATATACCATTTCTCTGTTGTAGGCAAAACCATGTGCTTTTCTAAAAATTGATTTGAGAGAGAGAAAGGAGAGGAAGAGGGAGATTAACAACAATCACTAGTAATAAAATAGAACAACTGCGACATTGTACTGTCATAAGAGTTATGTGAACGAGGTGTTACTGAGTAAAATTGGTGTGAACACAAGCGCTGTGATCCCAGGACTGTCCTCTGACAACTGAGATGTTGGTAAGTGACCGATGGCAGGGAGTGTACCCAGCGTGGGCACGCTGGACAAGGGGTTGATTTCTCACCCTGGGCAGGACGCAGTGGGGCAGTGCGAGATTTTTTGCACGCAGAATGTTATGCAATTTAAAACTTGGTTATTTCTGGAATGTTCTATATAATATTTTTTAGCCTGATTGGCTGAGGGTAGAAAAACCAGAGATAATGGGGTGACTATTGTACATAACATGCAATAATTTTTTTCTTAGAAATGTCAGGTCTTAGCAAGGGCCATATTCACCCAGCTTTACAGCCAAATGAACTTGGCCCTGCACTCCTAACCAGTGAATTGACCAGAGTAGGCATAAGATAAAATACCTACACCCAAAAGTAACTAAGTTAATAACTGATAATGACCTTGTGGCACTAAACAGATATTTTTATTGAATACCTCTTATATAACTTGGACTAGACCGGTGGGAAATTACTTCCTTCTTTTTTTTTTTTTTTAGAGCAGAGTAAAATGAGTTTGGCAGAGGAAGACTCAAGTTCTGGAGGCGAGTGGAGTGGCGTGCCTCTGTGGTATGTGGTTTTCACAGTGGGCTTGCCTTAGTGTACAAGATGCCAGGGGCAGTGCCCTTGTGCCTTACTTGCCAGCCTGTTGTATAGGTTTCATGACTACAAGGCCAACCTCTGCAGAAGAGGAGGAAGGCTGTCTCCTGCCTACAGACCACTTGCAAACAGGGGCAGAAGTTCAGCAGGTGCACGGGCCAGGAAAGGTATTCTTAGCAGAGGGCAACCACAGGAGCACACACATGGAAGTGTGAAACTCTGCATGGCATTTCGTGAACATAGGAGGACCAGGCATGAATTCCCAAAGATGAGTGACAGGAATGAATACAGCTTAGTCCTTTCTGTGTCCCAAGTTGTAGGCAATAACTTTTGTTGAACCAAACAAGTTTTAAGAACTTGCAAATATTTAGGTGTACACATCTTGAGTTCAGGAGGAAAGATTTGGGAGGGTTTACATGTACACATACATACACATACAAATAGAAAAATTATCCTCTTCAGAAAAGTCTAAACACTGTCATCAGCCAAGTTGATTCATCCAGCAAGATATCTGTTCGTAATTATTTTCCCAGTTACATTTATGGTCACTTTATCCATTTCTTCTGAGACACTAAAATCATTTTTTTTTTGGACAAGAATTTTAGGTCACTTGAAAGGCCAAGTAGTATTTAAATTAAACAAAAGACATTACAACAATGCCAAAAAGCTACTACCCTATTAAGCTACAGTGGAAACATCAGGAGCACATGTTAAGGGTTATAGTGGGAAGGGAGTTTTCTTTCCCAGAGAGTTGGGAGAAACAATTGTCTCTATAGCCTGATCATTTGGACGCAGAAAAACATGTGCCAGAAAAAGCTGCAGAGTGCTGAAGGTAAAAGCCAAGTGGAAGAGGGAAAAGTGGCCACACTTGGCTACACACCTCCCGATGGTCCTTGAGGGCTGCCTGAGCTGGAAGCTGTGGGCTCTGCTTTCTAGGGGCTCTGCAACCAGGACTACCAAATTCATGGTGGCCTGGGCTCCTGAGGAATATTACGGACGTGGAAGAGTCTTTCTGTGTGTCTGCACATATGCATGCATTGGTACCAGAGCTACCAGAGTGAACTCAGGACAGAGTGGATTGTCCTGACTCATGGACTCTTTGCCACTCACCATTTCTCAGCACCAAATGCTCAGAAGCAGTTGTAAGGCCGATTCTGCACTTTAGGAAGAAGCACTGATCAAAAGGTAAGGGGGTAGATAGACACCTCCACAATGTTGCAGAAGCCATCAGGAGAACCCCAATGGGGAACCTGTTTTTACCTGTTTAGCCGTGTCTCTTTATAGGAGAGTAACGCCTCAAGAGGAAAATCAACCTCATCTTTTGCTTCTCCTACTAGTGGCTCTCCCAGCTGATAATCTCATATAAATTCTATAGCAGACCCATCTTGTTCCAGTCTAGTCATGCACTTCTGTTCTTCACATCAGGTATATTAAACTTTATCTTACATTGAGAAACCTCTGATTGAGGTTAAGTGCTAGAAATCCTCCTTGCAATGCCTCGTTCTGGCTTCTTGCTGATTTTTGTGAGCCTCACAGCTTTCACTGCAGCACAGCTGCTGCCAGACTTCAGACTTTTGAGGGTGTTGCATAGGGGTGTTTGGAATTGATTGGGGACACCTAAAATAGTTTGTATGGGCATGCTCTCAAACCAGCAGCATACTTGTGAGTGTTGATTGAGAAAGCAAAGACAGAATCATTTATGATCGTACTGATTGCTGTTGATCACATGGTAAATGTAGCAAAACAACAGGATGTTGACACAACATTATTGTCTTATTTCTCCAATGAGTACATAAGTTCTTTAAGGTCAATGTCTGTCTCTGATTCATTTTTGGCATCTTATGAGGCTAGTTCTACATGTTACAAATAGTAAAATTATCAAAAAAGCTTATGAACTAAGTGAATAATATTAATAAGAAAAAATAAACCCCAGGTGTCCCAAGGGTTGTTAGCTTTTACTCAACAGGGCCCGAGGTGGAAGGAGGTCCGTGTTTGCCTGTGTGGGTCGGACGTGCAGGTGTTAGCAAGCGAGCCCCTCTGAGAGAAGGAAGGCGTCCATCCATACCACTGCTGCTATCGCTCTTTCAATATTTAATAGCACTGCTGAAGGACTACTGCTATATAATAGATCCTGTGATAAATGCTAGAAATGCAAACATAAGTAAAACACAGCTCTTGTTAGGTTTGTATGGGCTCACCTACCATGAGTTTGTCTGGCTCCAAGCCAGACTGCATTGAATGCCACCAACTAATATTCTTGGATTTAGAACTCTTAGATCTATACAATCACAAGTTAGAATATGAGTGTGAAATATAATGTCTATGTCAGATATATAAAAAATGACCCAAACATAAGTTGAATAGAAGATGAAATCCAAAGTAAGTGCAGTCTTATACAGGGCAAGGAAGCCTTTTTTGTATTTTTGCTTGGCATGAACACGAATATCATGAGGGATATGTTAAGTTAATATGTATGTAGATGTCCTGCTGAGTTAATCCATCTCAAATATGAAGAAGGTTGATAATCATGTGCTCTGGGAAGAATCTCCTTCTGGACCCAACCACTATCAGTGATTTACTGAAGCCACTTTGACTTCAGAGTGCTCATTTTTCACCAAGAGTCAGACTCAAGGCGCATAACCAAAAACACAGCCAGGAAAGGTCAATGCTTTTTTCTACTTTTACGCACACACCAGATGACATTCATGGTCCTTGGGAAGGAAAATTTTTTTCCCTCTGCTTCATAGGTTATCTGCCCAGGGCTCTGTAAATCAGATGGATAACAGGCAGATTACTAAGAGAAAAGCAAACAGAAGTTTACTAACACATGCATCCTCGCATATACAGAATACGTAGTGATGAGTAATGAGTAACTCAAAGGGGTGGTTAGAACTTGTGCTTATACCATCTTACTGGAAGAACAATACATTTTTAGAGAAGTGACAAGCAAAGGAAAAAGACTTTATTTCTAGGGTGCAAATTGTGGGAAGCTGAATATACAATATTCAGGAGAGCAAGTGGAAGATAAGGGATAGCTAGTAAGGTTTGTCACGTCCATTCCTCTGGTACTATCTCTGGACTGATAAGGGTCTAGAGTTATCTCTGATGACTAACTTCTGTCTTTCCAGGTAGAGAGAGAGGGGTGGGGGACATTTTTACAAATTTAAGTCCTCCTTTTCTAGGTAACAAGGGAGAAGGCAGAGAACTTTTATCTGCTTCTTCTCAATTGCCTTTAGCTCAGAACAACCTTTCTGCCAAAGTGGCGTATCTTGGAATGGCATGTTCTACACTCTGCTCACAGATCACGTTCCACAGTTATGACCCTTAGGCCAACCAAGTATTTTTCCTGCCCCACAACAAGTTCAACCCTTTGAAGGTATATTTCTGAGGTCTATGTTTCTAGTCCTTGAAAACAAACAAAACAAAAAGACTGACTTGCCTGCCTTCCCACCACACTGATGAGACACGTGGAGACACACACGTGCACCTCGTTGTGAAGTCTTGACTATTTCACTAAATGAAGTATGTCTATGGGTGGCTTTAAATGGCATGTTTATAATTTTTTCTTTTAATTCTTTTTTTTTTTAAAGATTTTGTTTATCTACTTTTAGAATGAGGGAAAGGGAGAGAGGGAGAAAAATATCAATGTGTAAGAGATACATCAATCTGTCACCTCTCACAAGCCCCCCAACTGGGGACTTGGCCTGCAACCCAGGCATGTGCCCTGATTGGGAATTGAACCGGCAAACTTTCAGTTCACAGACCTTTGCTCAATCCACTGAGCCACACCAGCCAGGGCTGTTTACAATTACACTTGACTTTAAAGTGTGTTCTGGAATGGCACTAGCTGATATTCTAGTAGTAAATTCTATTTGAATCTATTTCAAAGATAAAAGTGAATATTTGCTAGGAATAGCTGCTTCCAAAACTTCCTAGTTTCCCTTGATCAACCCTTCCCAGTTCTCTATTCCACGTTCTCTCGCTGAAGGTTGGGTTGGCTTTCCTTGAAATTTCCTAGAGTAAGAAAGATGGTGAAGTATTTGGGTATCAGTACAACATAAATAGAAGGAAATTGGATATTGACCAGAACAGCTGCCAGCAGTGAGAACCAATGTGAAATAACAATAAAATTTTTTGATAGATTAACAGAAAAAAAGGAAAGAAAGTTTTCAAGACTTGTTCTGGTCTCATAGAAAGTGCTATGCAATCACATAATCACAAAGTGCTTTGCCTTGTATTAGCTGTCTGACTGTCAGCCAGTTACTTAAGCTCTCTGATCTTCAGGGGTTTTTTCCTTCTATTAAATGGGAAGAATAATCCCCACTTTTCCATGCTGTCAGAATTAGACATGTCTTTAAAACACCTTGTTCAGTGACAATCAGCAGTTAACTCCTAGAATAGTGTCCAGCACTGGGTATTTAATAAATAGTTATTGAACAAATAGCAGCTCTAACAACAGCAACAGCAATGATAGCATACAGAACTTTGTAAAAATATATAAAATAAAATCACTAAAACATTTTTTATGTAATTTATTACCACAGTTTATGCAATTCTGAAATAACCTGAGTCACCAATATGTGGGCCAGGGGACACCAAAGGACAAACAGCGTCATTTTAATACTGAGTGGATTAATTCCATACTCTGGAAGAAAAATGCATTATCCAAAATTGTGGTGTTTAACAGTTATTCTGAGGAGTTGGAATTTTTAAAGAATTCCAGGAAACCAGAGGCTTCTAGGTAATGAATCATGGAAAAAGGGATCACCATTTTCTGACTAGAGGCTGATATTTTTTATGTTAAGGAAAGGTCACAGATTTCCATTACCTTGCCTTAAACTGACCTTTTCTAATGACAAAGCTGAGCATGACTCAGGGAAACCCCGAAAGCTTGGCCAGGGAGAATGTGTCTCTTTCTGCCATTGTCATAGATTTCTTTTTTTTTAAACCATTTTTATTAATGTTCGAATATAGTTGTGTTCATTTTCCCTCAATCCTACCCCGCTTTGGCTTTGTCCATGGGTTCTTTGTACATGTTCTTTGATGACCCTTTCCCTTCTTTCCCCCGATATTTCCCTCCCCCCTCCCTGCTGGTTACTGTCCATTTGTTCTTAATTTCAATGTCTCTGGTTCTATTTTGCTTGCTTGTTTGTTTTGTTGATTGGGTTCCACTTATAGGTGAGATCATATGGTATTTGTGTTTCACCGTCTGGCTTATTTCACTTAGCATAATGCTCTATTACATGGGCTTAAACTTCCAGCTGTTTCACTCTGTCTGCTGCTCCAGGTCTCCTTCCTAAAAAAAATCGTTTTGCCTTTTCTTTATTTCAATCTTAATTTCATTTGGGTATTTACTGCTTACTTCCCTGAGATTTATGTAACCAGAAGTAGTATATAGAGCTATATATGCATATACGACTGTGTGTGTGTGTGTGTGTGTGTTGTGTGCGTGTGCATGCGTGAGTGTGTCTCAGTTTGTTTTAGTCCCTTGCTCTTCCCATTTAATAACATAACACCCTGGCCTTTTTTCTGCATGATACTTCTGCTCCTTATATGGAATTGGGGTCACCCTCAGCCCAGTACAGAGTGTCACAAACTTTTCTGTGTCTATTCTCTGAGTGTAATTCCTGAGCTTTCTTATAACAATAACTGCAGGTCCAGGGATCCATTCTTCCTCCTCAGGAAGCATTCAAAGGCCCACAGGGCACGGAAGTGGCTTGAGGAGGAGGGTCAGGTAGAAGGAACAGCAAGGTCTGTGGCACAGAGGCCCTGACTGCTGGATGAAAACTCGTCTTGGCGACTCACGGCCCAGAGGCATAGCCAGGGAAAGTATTTCATTCTTGTAGCAGCCAAGGTGCCTGGAGGCCTTGACCATGTGGGTCATTGTTACTCAGTGCAGGGACTTTCAGTCAAACTAGCCAGGACCTGCCTGCTGAGAGCCCTTCCAGTTCTCTATTGCTTCACAGAGTGGAGGTTTCACAAGTTCTGGCTCCAGAGAAGCAGTGTGCTGGAGCCTGAGGCCTGGGGCAAGAGCCGTCTCAGACACCGGTGCTGGACACCCCAGGGCAACACCAAGAAGATGGAGAGATGCCCACAGCTGGGGGGCCGTCTCCAGGGCAGTGGCAGAGCTCTCTGGAGGGGCACCATCCTCTATACCTGCTGCTTCTTCCAGTCCAAAATCAAGGCCTTCCCAACATTCTTTATGGAGAAAGGCCCATGACAGGCCCATCTTGTCCTATGACAGGACCCTGAAGCCCTGAGATTCCTGATCCCAAAGGTTTCTTAGTGATCAAGCTCTTTCAGTTCATGTTCAGAGTCACTTCCCAGAATGCTACACAACCCTAGGAGTGCCTGGCCAAGAAGTTCCCACCTTCTTCTGCAGAGATGTTCTCACAACATTTTAAAGACACTTAAAACATCAAAGTCCTGGTTGCACTCCTCTCCCAGAATAACAGCCAGCTCACCCCACACTTAAGTGACTCAGTAAGGTCACTTAAGTGACTCAGTAAGGTCACGTAAAATGACTCTTCCCAGAACAAGAAAAACCTTTGCAAAGTGATACTGCCCACCAGGACAATGGAGCCTATTCACACCACACTTACGTAAGGGGAGAGACCACTTAAGTGTGTCTTCCCCTAACAACAATGCCCTGCCTCGCTGCATTTCCCACTCATTATATTCAGAAACAGCGGTGGACTCCTGTCTGGGGTTCCCACAACGCATGTTCAATGCTGTGTCAGTCTCCTTCACACTGGCCGCCCATGAGTTGGCTTTGCAAGTCTGTATGTTAAGTGCGAAGATACATGCCCCTGTGTCTTTGCCTTCAGTTGGTAAAAATGACAGCATGCTTAAAGGCATGAATGCAGACATGTGCACACACACAAAATGTTGGTAGATCCCACTGGAGAAATCTGAAGTGCAGTTTCTGCCTTTGCTGTGTAAAGCTGCCTGAAAACCATGATCTTAACCATATTTGACAGACTTTATTTCAGGAGTACAGAAAAAAATATATGAGCTAAAGAGCTAATGTCATGATACACTTAACTAAGTTCCATAATGCTAAGAAAACCTTGATCCCATGTTGACAGAAAGGAGGGAATTATTGTAGAATCTCACCATACTAGGACAAGTGGGGGTCTGAAAAGACATACTATAGCCTAGGTAACATGGACAGATTCATTAGCTGCATTACTGCAAGGTAAATAAAATTACCTAGTTTTTATTTCCCCCACCAGCTAGCTCCCTGCCCCCTGCCAGAGCCGATCTCAGCTGCATGGCACCCACTCTGAGCTCCAGGCTCCTGCTACACTAGTTCCAGCCACCATAGTGATCTCCCACCAGAACCTACCTCATCAGCCGTAAGCAGATGTTCCCTGATATCTACAAGATCCAAGGTCTGGGAAATCACAGATGGGCTGTGCCTAGATGTGGAGGGGCAGGAGGTCAGTAGGAGAGAAGGTAATGTTGATGACTCGCTTACTGGGGGAAATGCGTCTGCCGAGGGCCCCAAGGGCAAGGGCGATGGTCCTGAAAACAGCTGTCGCTGGTGTCATGAGCCATCATTTGCAGGAAACCAGCTGCACAAAAGATGCCTACGGGTACATCAAAGATGACATGAAGTCAATCATGGAAACCTGGAAAACCCAGACCAGAAAGAGAATAGCCTTTTACGACAGTGGCTGCAGAACAAATCCAGCATGCCCTAGCTAATTTCAAAAAAGACCAGTTCTAGATTGGTGAAAACATGAGTCCAGATGGCATAGTTGCTCTGCCGGGCTGCTGTGAGGATAGTGCAACCTCGTACATGAATCTCTGTAAGGATGGGTTAGAGATGGAGAAATGTCAACAAATTTGGAGATTTTGGTCTCTCACCTGTCATCATAGCTGGCTGCTGCTCTTCATCCACACACCAGGACTAGGGGCAATGGGACTAATGTTATCTTGAGCTTTTTATTTGTTATGACCTTGATTTATTTGGAGTGGAGGCATTGTTTTTTAAGAAAAAAAGATATCATCTAGGTTGTGTAAAAAAACTAGCCTGCTCACGAGGAGTTATCCTAGGGAATTCTTAGTGTGATCCAAATCCATCCAGATCTCTGTTGCATTTTGGAGCCACTTGGTGGGAGTCCTTCCTACTCCCCTGCTTCCCCTACCTGAATATTAGTGAGGTCTGATGTTGGCTGGGACTTCCAGGGCAGTGAGAGTGACTGCAGGGATCTCCTGCAGTACAGAAAGCTGTTCCATCAACCCAACCCAAAGGGCTGACCCAGTGGATTAGTGTGGAGCTACACTCTGGTTTCCTGCTCCCCAGTCAGGACTACCCTCATTTCCCCTACCAAACTCCACATTCCCCTCCATCGTCTCAGCCTATTTCCCAGGACATAAGAACCTTGACCCACTTGCATTTGGAAATGGGGACTGAACAGAGCACAGGAACTAACTGGGTTATGTGCAAATTTGTGTTATCCCACAGTGTGCCATCATGGGATTTCACTTGGTTGTAGCCCTGTGCGCTTGTCTCCCCTGCCCGAAACCCCCACCTCAGACCAGAGGCAAATAATGATTTCACAAATCATGTAGAGCTTCTTTTACTCCACACTCTATGGTAATAGACATATGATCCAACAAGGAACCAATAATAGCAGGGCCAAGAATATATGTCAAGTGTGTGATCCCATAAATAATACGTAACTGACATCTCCTGTTAGCTGGCACAAACATTTAAAGAGGAATGGATGGCCCCTGCGCTTCAAAACTCTTGGAATCACACAATATTAAATGAATGGTTTCTTAGAAGCCAAAGGCAATTATCAGAAAAACCTTCATAAAGCAAATTTTTGAGCTGTGGCTGGCAGTGAGGGGTTTTTGTCTGGAGAGAGATTGCATTACATTACCACAGGAATAATTAGGCACACAAAAAAATGTCATTTCTGTGCCAGTGGCAAAACTGAAATGTCTGGATGTCAGTGTAAATAGACATCAGGATATGATACAAGGGGTTGAAAATATCATTGAGATTGTGGGTGTTTTGTTGGCAAAATGAAGACATTGAGCAAGCGCATGTGTGATTCCAGTAAGCCACAGGCTGCCCAAAATCAAAGCTCGAGTGTAGCAGCGCATGTTTTCTCTTCAGCGAGGGGGCAAAAAAGCACAGGTACTTTCCCAGCCGCTGAACCAAACATTCGTTAGTCGGGAACACCGATCTCTATCAGTTCAGGTGCAGTTAGGAAATTTTTCTCCAGGGACAGGGGTGTGGGAAGAAAAATATGTGTTCCAGGGTGAGGGGGAGGCAAACGGAACGATGCTTATCATGAACGGCCTGTTTAAAGAGAGGTTACCGGCCATCCCAAGAGTGAGGTTTTTAACTTGAAGTGAATTCGGAAATCAGAAATGACAGCAAAGACCTTGTGACTTTGTGAGTTGTTGAAAGTAATTTTAAATGGAGATGGTAGTGTCAAGAAGAATATCTAAATGACTTTATCTTCTTCCATCGCTCTGAACTACATGCTAGGCCTTGAGAGCCCGAAATGAGAACTGGCTCCCTTCCTGGCCGGGACAGAGAGCCATGTGGGTAACTTCTGAGGCTGGGGTGGGAGGCTGGGCATGGCTCTCCTTAGCTCATTCACCAGCATCGTCCAGAAAAGAACAAGTGCAGTAGAACACAGTGAAACTGTGTGGCTATGAGCTTCGTGGCCCCACCTCTGCATTTCCAACTCAGGGGAAGACAGTAAAGTAGGGATGGTTTGATCTGTTTCTCAGTGTAGATGCTGTCTCCCCCACCGCCACTAAGGAAGCCTCCTTCTTTTTAAACAATTAAACGCATTACCTACAAACATATGAACAATCTCACTAATTTACAAGTTAAACCATCACTTCGAAGCAATTGTTTACAAAGCCTACTGCTGATTGGCCTCCTGTGGCCTGCTCAGTGGAAACGTGCCTGAACTTTATCAAGCTCCCACAGGGGCCCGCAGCCAACCCAGGGGTTCTCTAGATTGCCCCCAAGAGAACTGGAAAATCAAAATAAGCCCATGAGTTGCAATAATCACATCTTAAAATCCTAACTACATGTGAATAAGTAACCCAGTTGGCACAGCCATATTCCAACTTACAAGCTCTTCAAACTACCCAGTTCAATTCAGCAAACTTTGAGTGGTTCTTCTAGGCCAGGTGCTGTGCTTGTTGAACCACAGCATTAAGATAACCTATAATACACTTCAAAATATTGTGACGTTAAGCTATAGCATTGTAATAATATATGAGCTCAGGGATGATGAGGCAGCTATGGTTCATTCTGTTTACTGTATCTCAAGACCAACAGACTACCACTAATCAGCATCCTGAATATCAGAAACAAACCTCTAGTATTTAACACTGTTGACTGGCAGGATGAATGTTGAATGTTAGATATTGGACATCAGTGTTGAAATGAAAAGTATTCACAATGCATGGATTGGTTATAAATATTTTAGAGACCCTCTCCACTCTCACATGAATAGGGTATAAGAAGCAAACAAAGACTTAGTCTTCACCCTTGGAGGTAGAGCTCAAAGCTTGATTCCTAAATAGTCTGAGGTCTAGTTGTTGGGGACAAAGATTTCTGGCGGGCTGGTGAATAACCCAGGAGTAAAATTCCTCATTCTGGAATGTAGTGTCTGTCTCAAGGCAGGCAAGGTAGATGTCAGGGCACGTAAAATGACAGAAAGCTGAGGCTTCTTCATTAAATGTACAGAACTGTGCAGTTTTGGACCTACTTGCTAATCAATGTATGGCTAACAAATATCTATATATGTGGCAGAATTGTTTTTGAGAATTGCTCTCATTGTGACCTAGTAGCAAGGTTGAGAAGGAACTCTCATCCACCTCAACTTCTCAATGGCTACGGTTATCTTCCAGGAAAAATCGAGGCATTGTGTATGAACAAATTGACTTAGATCAGCAGCAATACATGGGCCCTAATTTCAAAGAACTCGCTGAGGAGTTTCTGCTGGCCTAACGGCCATGCACCAGAGGCTACTGGAGTTCTAAGAGACCAATCAATAGCCAGGGTCCCCATTATGCCAAGGGAGTTGGTAAAAGTATTTATTTATGCAGGGGTGGACGAAAGTAGATTTACCGTTGTTCATGTGGAAAAAGAAATGCAGGTAACGATCCTTACAGTAGCTTCATTAAGTCAAAAGAATGTCACAATGCAACTATAAACCGATTTTTGTCTGTCTATGTATATATCAGTCTACTAAGCTTCTGTTAGTCAATAGCCAAACGAAGGTCAGTTTCTCAGCTTTTCATTTATGGGTCAGGAGCATACATCTTGGAAAAGCCTACATACTTTCCACACTCCCTAAGAGATATTTAACTCTTCTTGTAAAAGTTTGTGGAGAGGGCAATCTTACAGGTTGTTGAGGACCCAATATGCAAAGTGGAGGAGAGGATTTCTTGATGTCATCCCTATACTTTGCTACTGACAGGTAAAGAAGTAATTCTGCGTGGTGAAGGTAAAGGAGAAGGACTTGCATCTCAATACTCAGTTCTGGGTTTCTCTCTCCTCATAAAGCTTTTAGTGTTAAGTTGGGTGTTTTGTTCGTTTTCCCCCCAACTTTGAAGTTGGGTCACTATAGTCCCATGCTGTGGCTCTCCTGGCTGTGGCTGTCCTGGCTGTTGCCCTTCGGAATAAATTGCCTGTCGGTATCACTGTTAATAAAGAAAATACAAGCCAAAATGTAAGCCTTTTGATTCCACCAAAAATACAACCTTAATTATACGAGCGTGAGTAACGGTCCTTCGTCGGACTCGCCCTCCGGCTGAGATTGGCGAGGGAGCATGGTCCTGCCACAAGCTGTAATTTTCGGAACTGCAAACTTCACTTCCCTCTGGTTCCTCCTCCTTACCCATCCCATCCACCACCACAGTCTTTAAATATAAAACTGTCCTTTTTGGTCATAGTTCATGGCTAGTTATAGCAAGACTCTCTTCATACACAGCCAGATTTTGAGGATTTGTTTAAAGGTACCAGTTAAGAATACCATAGTTAAGAATAAATTTCTCCACAAGTTTAGAGAAAACTCTCCTGCTCCCTTTCCCAGAAGTACTAAAATAAAGTTAAGAAGTCCCTTTCTTTCCTATCCCCACAATGCTATAGTTTGCTTCAAATAGCTCTTCCTCCTAATGTTTGAAACCAGTAGCCAATGTGTATCATGCATTTTTCTGAATGCATATTCTACGGTGGGTATCACACAGCAGTGAATATTTTTAAAAGACTGAGACATATATGTATATAACCTCAAGGAGCTCACAAGACTAGTAGAGGAGAGAGAATACCACCCAATGACATGTGATGAGTGATTATGGGTAATCCAATGAAGCTTCTCAAACTGGGACGTGTAACACATGTCCCTCCAGTGTAGCATAGCATGATAACTAAGATCACTGGCTTTAGAGGCAAACTATTTGCCTTCCAATCTACCCCTCACCATTAATTAGCTGTGCAGTATTAGGCAAGTTACACATAATCTCCCTGAACCTACGCCTCCACATCCATACAATGGAGCTAATACTAGTTCCTCTTTCAGAGTGGCCATAAAGCACTTAGCATAGTGTCTGGCACACAGTAAGCTCTCAATAAGTGTCAGCTGTTGTTCATCACTCATTTTTCAAGGTTTGAATCGAATGTGAAAGCCTTTAGATTCCAGCCACATTCTACTCTCCAACATTGTTTTGTAAATTTTAAAAAATTAAATTAAAAAATTAAATTTAGATTAAAATGATTATTCATGTGGAACATATGCAACAGATTATATCAATTGGTGAAGCTGAGAAAGAGGTGATTGTTCTACATAAAAAAAAGACTGGGTGCTTAGTTATAGTAGATTGGGAGTTTATTTTCTCTCCCAAGTCTGTGCTGAAATGATAACAAGTGGATTTTAAAGTTAGCAAACAAATACCAACAAAACAGACCACAAAGGCTGATATTGCTGATGAGAGAGTTAAACAAATTTTTGGAAGACATAAATCAAATCAAAGAGTAGTTACTGCAGTCTGAAGTGCCTATAAAAGGGGCATCTGATTAAAACAAGCCAAAGCTCTGAGAGGCTCTAAAGGACTTGGAGGCATGTGGTACCACAGGGGGTAAAAACAATAGTGAGAAATAGGGATACGGGTCCAATGCTTGAAAGTGGGATTACTATGTAGATAGACCACTAGCTCTTGGCACTCAAGAGAGAATGAGGCCAAGGGCCCAGTATGGGGGTTATTCCAACTACCAACTATGTCAATCCTAATTATATCCAACTATGTCAATCCTAATTATATACTTGGGGACCAGAAAAATGACTGCCTGTTAGGTCTCTGGATCCTTATTATAAGCCATACTTTGGCCAGAGCTTCATTTGTTATCTGATTTCCTCTCCTGTATCTACTTAGGAAGCCATGATGGTGTTTAGTGTCTCTGGATATCAGTGTCAACTGGGACCCTGTGTCCAATAAAACCTCACAATCTCTTTCCCCAATATATGCTTACTCAAGTAAATGGTGGTAGGTCTCTGCAAAAAAACTAAGGTAAGCATTACGGAGTATGCTTGCCATAATGGTGTGTGCATGTATGTGTAAAAAGAGCTAGATAGTAACTCCAGAAAAAAAAACAATAGATTATGCCCCGGCTGGTGTGGCTCAGTAGATTGAGTGCCAGCCCGTAAACCAAAGGGTTGCAGGTTCAATTTCCAGTCAGGGAATATGCCTGGGTTGCAGGCCAGGTCCCCAGTAGGGGGCACACGAGAGGCAACCACACATTGATGTTTCTTTCCCTCTCTTTCTTCCTCCCTTCCCCTCTGTCTACAAATAAATAAAATCTATTAAAAAAAGAAAAAAAACAATAGATTATAAAAGAAAATACTATATTATTTGGCTCCATAAAAAACAATATTGACAGTCATACATGTAGAAAACAGAAAATTATTATTTCAGTCAAAAAAAAAGTGATGTACGTGCAAATATAATGAAAGGATGAAGGAGGAGCCGTCAGGGCAGACAAGATTGCCTGTGAGTTGCCACATCAGCCGTGCCTTCAGTGGGCCCTTCCAAGGCTCCGTCCACACTCAAGTGTGCTGGCCCATGCTGAGAAAGGCAAGGCCCTCCTGCACATCCAGAAGGTTCAGAACAGCCTGGAGAGTCAAAGTTTATTAAAGCATCACCCAGATGTCCTCATCTCATGTGTTAGGGACTCGGGTTTGCCCAGCTGGAGCCATGACCACCTTGGTTGACTTTCCAACCATCTTTGAAGTTTATCCAGTCAGAACATCAAACTCCAAACTTGATCTTCAGCTTTTACTGTGAGCCCATTGCATGAGATGTGAACTTTGAAAGCTGCCAAAGAGATGTTCTGGCTTTTACATTCAGTTTTCAACTTGTTGACTGCCCTCAGCCTTTTTGTTATCAATCTGTAGTTTCACTGTAATTTGGGGAAAAAAACACCCAATTACACTATCAGTGTATTTCTCATCCCTGCCCCACCGCCCACCGCACACACACATTCCAATTATCTGAATCATTGTATTGACCATTGCATTTTTCTCTCCTGACACATCCTGGCTCACTACTCATGAACATTTTATCAATTGGCCTGCCACGTTGTCCCAAGGCTGTCAGTGCACCAGCTGCCACCAGGAGCTGGTTCCTCATTACCACTCAGGCAGTGAGTGAGTGGCCTGGTTCCCGCACCCTCCTTACTGCCTGCTTTCTCAGACCACTTCTGACACCAATGGTTAGAGGTTGGATTCCCGAGAGAACAGATGGGAGCTTCACTGGAATGTGAAAAGTTTATGGGAAGGAACACTTGTAAAAGAAAGAGGATGGGCACAAGATTAGGCAGGATAAGTGTCAGACCACAATGCAGATGTGAAAAAAACTCTGCCAATCCAGAGGGAGCCCTAGCCTGGAACTGTGAGCGGAACCGTGCAGGTGGCCAGGCCCTTTTGCCACCTCTTTATGTGGCCATAAGCTGGGGTTGCCAGAGGAGAGCATGAGCTCAGCCATCCCACTCTCCTCAGTCATTCACTGTCCACTTCCCCTAGAAAAGGGGAAGCTGGACACGCTTCCCCTGGATACGCTTGACTTGAATGCTGATCTAGATCCTGAAGGGGGTGACTACAATGAGTCTTTTCTTCAAGAAGGATCTGAGCCACACTCTGTATCTGCCACTGCCTGGTTCTTACCCTGAGCTTATATTCTGCTGAGGGAAATACCTGTAAGTATATGATTGCTATTCAGTATGTTACACAAAAGGCACAGGGTCAACTCAGATTAGCTGAGTGGAGGAGTGAATGGGTCTGACAGATTGGGAAAGAAGACTCACCCTTTGGGGTCTTGATCATTTTCTTGTCCCCCTTACTTAGCATGTCAACTTGAAAGGTTGAAATATGGCTCCTTTCTCCTCCCCCATTGTTCTGCGTGTGGTTGACTCTTCTTCACCATGTCTTCTCACAAGACTTTCAGGATCAAGAGGTTCCTGGCCACAGAACAAAAGCAGGATCAGCCCACTCCTGAATGGATTTGGATGAAAACTGGTAATACAAGCAGGTACTACTCCAAGAGGAGACACTGGAGGAAGACCAAGCTGGGCCTATAAGGAATCACACATGAGATGGCTCACATATTTATGCTCCATCCAGGTTGCTTGCATCTTACCATGTCACTAAAAAGATTCCTGCTAGCTGGACAGTTGGACGTGTCTTATTGGGACATTATTGGAGGAGTGATTTTTCTCTTTGTGAATTTTTTTTCTGCTCCAGGATGTTGGCTCAGTAATAAATATGTGAGACCTTTAAAAAAGAAAAGAAAGATTGAAATAAAATCACGCTGTGTATAATATGTGTATTCACAGAGGGTCAATTTATCTTTTAATCCCTAAATGAAAATAACTAAAACAACGCTTGGCATCTTCCAACCACAAATGGTGAAGTATTTAGCCAAAGTGGAAACTAATTTGATTCTTCATGGAGTTATAACAGAAAGCCAAGAAAATGTCTTAGTGAAGAATATTTTATGCTTACTCAATTTTAAGAATTTAATAGATTTTTAAACAATTATCAAAAAGTTTTTATTAAGAGACTATGCTTAGCATGATCCTTGTAACTGAAAGAAACGTTACTGTGGAATGTATGTGAAATTGGGATAGTCAATAAATCATTCTACAATAGCTTCTAGATTTACCATCATCTAGAAAAATTCAATCTATTCTTTCAAAATGCAACTGGTAGAGTCATTACAAATTTATTTGATTTTTTTCCTTTGTTGGAATTTTTAAATTATAGGAGCATATACTTTAGTTGAAGAAAAAGAAATAGTAACATATCATCTCTTCCTTGGGGGAAAGCTATTAATTTTGTGATTTCCCAGATGTTTTCATGGATATCTTCATTGCAATCTGGGCAACTTACTTCTCCTTATATGTGTATAATCATTAGGCTTAAGCATTCAAATATATCTGCTGAATAGATCACAATTCTCTACAATAATTTGTTTTATCATTGAGTAATTACAATATAGCACACCAAGAAGGAGGTCAGTGAATTCCACCATTTGCCCAAGGTTACTGAGCTATTATCAAGATCCTTTTGAATTGAATGATTAAGTAACCTGGAAGGATTTCCCCCACAGTTTTTATGGGGAAATCATTCTCATCTTGTTCTCCACATTTGTTGCCCTACTTATTTATTAACAGAGTATACACATATATTCTATAAAAAATATCTTTGGCTATCAATGCATATTCCTTAAAGCTTGTAAACAAATCTTTCAGGTAGTAAAGGGTGAATAATAGACTTCATGATCTAAAAAAGTTTCAAATATTTGATGCTTGCATAAGATCACTAGAAAGACTACCCACAATTGAACAATTCAGGCCTCTCTGCAGTGACAATATTCTGTATCAGCCAGAAGCCAGGGTACCATGGCCAGTTTCCTCTGAGGAACCTGTAAGTCATGACACTCAAAATAACTGCCTCTGCAAGCACTTAGCCAGTGTCATGGAAACCACCTATTATTTTCTTAGTCATATATTCAGTTACAGGATTTCTTGGCCTTGAAGATTCTACTTGACTTTAATAGTGTAGTCTTTTCAAATGGTGTGCAAGAAAACTACTGAGATTCTACAGATTCACATGTCCATCTGGGTTTGATTTAGTTAACCTATCAAGTGTTATATTTACTTACGTGCAATTTTTCAGACACATGGTTTTGCTTCTCTACTTTCCAAGTAAGTTCTGTTTACTTAGGCAGATGTTGCAAATTAGCTCTTAAAATATTGCAAATGAAGTAAAGAAATCCTTTGTAGTTGATGTGAGCCTAATGTGAATTTCATTACTGATTCATAAGACAGACCAATCCCAGAATTCTATGCAAATCGTCAAGGAAAGATTTTTTTTTTTTAACTTAAAGACACCTTTCCCCTCCACTTTCTTGTTTCTTGGCATTTGATGTTGCCACCACACCTTTGCAGCATCCCACATTATCTGGAAAATGTTGAGCTCAGGTACATTCTTGACCATAGAAAATGTGAGTACCTTAACCTTTCCCCAGTTTCTTCAATTGCTCCATTAAACCAAAACTCTATTGTGAAAGAAGTACTGTTAAAGCATCCACTTAAACCTCTAGTTGTACGAATTCCATTAATTAGGCTCATGGGTCAGTTTATTGACTTTACCATGGGGCAACATTAATTTGTAGCATTTAAACCCATCCAGTTAAGATCTTTTAAAATGCTGCTTTGAGAGTGTACATTATGAATAAAAATATTATTTAATCATTATGTAGAGAATACTGAGGATTTTTTTTCTTTTTAATTAGTCCTATCAAAAAGGAATGAACTCTGAACCTTTTTTAAAATGGAATTAATTGTCTCTCAGTAAGCTCATTCATTCATGTTTTCCACCATCTACACTTTGCTGATGACTTCTAAATCTATGCCTGCAATATACGTTTCTCCAAAGTAGTCCAGCCCCTTATTTTCAACCATGTGCATTGTGACTTTGCCTGGACTAGAACTCACAACTGTGACTCCAAAAGAAATCACATTGTCAATGATAACATGTCAAGAAAGGTGGGAAGCTTTCACTCAATACTCAGAGCATGGCTGAACATCAACGGCGTTGGCATAATCAGGGAGCTTCTTAGAAATGCAGAATCTCAGGCCCTATCCCAGACATACTGAATTATGATCTACATTCTACCCAGATCCTTAGGTTACTTTTCAACACCTTACAATTTGAGAAGCTCAGAATTAGACTGCATGGACTTTAGGGTCTGGCAATTTTCACTTTGTTTTCTAGTTTGGTGACTTATTGACTATGAGACCATGAGCAACTGAGTTAGCCTCTCTGTCTCTCAATTTCCTCATCTGTAATATAAGGATAATAAAACTGAATTGAAAAGGTTGTTGCTAACACACCCCCAAATGTGCTTTTGTGTGTGAGAGAGAGAGAGAGAGGGAGAAAATTAAATAAGTTAGCTCTATAGACTTATTAGGTTGAATAGTCAAATATTGACGATTTCACAGTTCAACCTGAGTAAACAAAGCAAGCTCTTAATAAACTACAGGTAAATTATCTGAATTAGTATCGCATCGCTGCCATAACAAACTACTGCAAACCTAGTGGCTTAAAACAGTGGTGACGCAGAAGTCTGAAAAGCAGGTGGTGGGAGGGCTGGTTCCTTCTGTGGGCTCTGAGGGGGAATCCACTCCATCCCTCCGCCCTGCCTTCTGATGATTCCCCACAGTCCTTGCCACGTTGGGGCTTGTAAACCAATCGCTTCAACCTCTCTCTCATCGCGTGGCCTTTGCCTCTCTGCATCTCTGTGTGTTCCCCTCTTCTTGTAAGGATACCTGTCACTGGCCTTCAGGCCCTCCCTAAATCCAGTATAACCTCATCTCGAGATTCTATTTCCAAATAAGGTCACATTCTAAGACTCTGGGTGAACATAAATTGTGGGAGCGAACCCTCCAGGACCCTCCCACCCTCCCTTTCAGTGATATTGGTAACAACACTCTTAAAAACTTGCAGTTGTTTTTGACTTGTCACTCTCTTATATTTATTATATTCGGTTGTGCTCAGGTCTAGTGATTTTCTTCTTCAAAATGTTTCTCAGCTTTTCATCACATGGGGCAAGGCTTGTGTTTTAAAGTTAAGCAAAAATAGAGCAGGATGTAACAGAGACAAGGCTGAAAAAGGCTTGGAAGGATTACAACTGTGTTAGCAAAGGGCACCCCGTTTCTGGGCCAGTGCATCCCTGCTTTCAATACCCATCTACTCCCTCTAAACGGAGTTGCTGTATCTAGTATCTCCTACTGAGAGAAGGCAGCATCACATTATCTAGGCTGCTTTAGGTTCCAGAGCACCATACGTCATACCTAGGAACACCACCTCCTTCTGTGAACAGGGTAACACAGATGCTGCCATATTTGAGGGGGATCAAGAGCAAAACAGGGCTGGGCAGTAGGTCTAGAGTGCACCGCTCTGCTGCTTGGGCCACATCGTCTGGAAAAGATCACGATGATGGGGAAATCAGGGAGGAAAGGAGACAGAGGGGAGAGTTTATGACAAGCCCGAGTGGGAGAATGTCAGTGCCGACTCCAGGGTTCGGACACAGTGTCATTCCATCTGCATGGACAACTGCATACACAGCTTTTGAAAAATGGCTCTTAGAGCGCTGCGGAGCCACGGTAGGAGCTGGAGTGACTGAGCAAGCAGCACTGGAGTGATTACGCACCTGGAACTGTGCAACGTGAGCTAGAACCTGTGGAAGCTGCCAAACCTCCAGCCATGAAGGCTCAGCAGCCGCCCGTCATAAAAGGGAAACACACATCTGAGATTGAGCTTCAGCAGGGCCAGAGGGCATCGAGAGCTGCACGAGCAGAGAGCCCAGGTCCCTGTGTGCACCATTGCAGTTTCACCCGCATCTGAACCCCAGATTCCACCTCTGGTTGTATCAGGGAGGAGAAGGGGAGACCTGCATGATCAAGGGGAGAGGAGTTAAATGCCCAGGCTTAGTTTACAGATGAACTGGTCCAGCATGTGCAAGCCAAAAATTGAATGGCTGCTGTGTCACATTCCTACTCCAGAGTGACCTTGAGAGACAATTGCAAAGGAAAAACCTCCTCAGTGGGTATAGTATTTCCTGAGTGGTGCACTTGGTCACGTGCACCTGATGTGGAAGAAGCAGCAGCCCGAGATGGAGTATATAGAGAAACTCGGAGTGGAAAGTAGCTTGTCTGGCTAGCTGGAGACCCAAAAGCAAAAAGATTGGAAGCTTGGAATTTAATCTTCAAAGCAAGGAATTCTAAGGTGGAGGAATGAGATAACTATCCAGGGTTGCATGTGAAGTATGTAGATAACCAAGGAGACAAAAGAAGTTGGCCTGTTTATGTTCTCCAGCTTGTATCGGTGTTTACTGCAGGGCTGGCAAAAGCCTGCACAAACAGGCCACAGCAGCTGACATAGAGTTATGAGTGGGCCCGAGAGCATGATTCTGACTGACCAAGGCCAATGGAGCGAGTCATGTCCAGTCGTGTCTAATGCCCACTGTCCAGCCTCCCAACACGAGAGACCAATGCTAAGTAAGCCCCTGATGTGGGTGTTCCTCAAGAAGACCAACCAGCCACCGGGTAGCAATAAAGCTGACTTTATTGGGAATCTCATACCTTGGAAATTCCAGCAGCTTCTCCTCTCTTTTCCCAGGAGACACATATTCCTGGTGTGGGTTGAGCTTTCGTGCCCACAGGGAAGCATCATTACCTGGGAATTTATGGAATGCCTGATCTGCAGATAGGGAGTTCCACACAACATAACATCCAACCAGAGATCCCACCTTCTCACGACAGAGGAGTGAAAACATGGGCCCGTGCAAAAACATCAGCCAAGTAGTCATACCACATGCTACTCCACGCTCATCACCTGGAGGCTGCTGGCCAATTAGGGTAACGAGCATCCTGCTGAAGGGACAGCTGAAGCACCGGCTCACAGGTGACTTTTTTTGAGAATATAGCACCATGCTCTGGGACACCTGACACTTACTGAATCAGAGACCTCTCTGTGGCTTGTGTTCCCATCAGGTAGAACGTGTGGGTGTGGAAGCAAGTTATGAATATAGAATCGGCCCCACTTTCTATTACTCCCAGCAATTGACCCAGGTGTTCTGTAGATTCCTGTCTCCATGCCACTGGGCTCTGCAGGCTAAGAAGCTCTTGCTCCCCAAAGGGGCAAGAGCTCACCAGGGGACACAGCAAGCCTCTCATTGAAGTAAGTACAGGCTACAGCTGTCCCCTGAGCAATCCCCCTTGGGATCTTTGTTTTCTCAGGAACCAGCAGGCAAGAAGAGGAGTCCTCATCTTATTAGCAGTAATTGACTCCGAATGCCAGGAGAAGACAGCTTTCTGGAACACACGAAAGACCAGAGGAATATGTGTATCACTCAAGTCACCCAATAGGAGTACTTCTCGGTACACTTTGCCCACGTGAGTGGATAGATGCAACAAACCTGGCCAGAGCAGTTTATGTTTAAGAGGAAGTCCGACTCTTCACAAAAACGGCCAAGACCAACAGAAACGGTAGCTGAGGCTGAAAGGAATTTAGAATGGAGAGTGGAGGAGGAAGAGGGTGGGACCAGTTGTGGCCTTGAGAGCAACTGCAGAGATGGGGCCTCTATTTGTCTCACTAACTCCCTCCATCCAAGTTTCCTCTCAGGAAGTGAGGTCTTCCAGAGCCTGCGAGGAGCTGTGTCCTAATATCTTGGAGAAGTGGATCCATGTGGCACAGGTGGTGGAGCATGGCAGACAATGAGTCGTGCTGCTCAGCACCCCCTTGCTGACCAGGAGGAGAGAGGTGGTTCCCTCAGAGAAGACCTGGTTCATGATTGGGTAAGGCAATGGTCAGAGAGGTCAGGGTCTCCTTGGGGTGGCCCCCAGCCACACACTGAGGTACAACATGGGCCTCCTCCAATGGGCAATCCACTCTGGAACATCCTGTTGGGCTGGCTGAGATGCTGTTGTGTTTTCATCATGTTCTGATGACCTTCTCTGCTCAGTGCCACCTCTTCCATCTCTCCGTCACAGGGGTCACCCTCCTGCAGAAAAGTACAGGCTGCACTCTGAAATCCACCTCAGCTTCTGCTCTTGAGAGAACCCAACCTGCACCTCATGTTTTAGCTATTTTTGTAACTAGATGACCTCACACTGTGCCTAGAACACAATACGTGCTGAAGAAATATTTGGCTTACAGGACTGAATCATCTACTGCGTTCTGCGACAAACAGTGTGCTTAGTTATGGTCAAATAACCTGGCAGATGCAAATAAATGTCTTGTCTTCTCTTTTATTTTTATCTTGTAAGTCACAGAACATTTAGGGACTTGAATGCAGTTAGGATGATGATGTTTTTGTTGGCTTCTTCTTCATTAAACTGAGACACGACCTAAGTCTTCCAAGTCTTTTTTGTTTTTCTGAGACAAAATTTTCCATGCTGGGTGAAGAAGACAAATTTGTCTTTATATCATAAGGAATGTTCGCTAAATATCCCTCTCGGATGACTAAAGATGTGTTCATCAAAGCCAGTCAAATTGGAGATGCTACCTGTAAGGACAAGGCAGTTGAAACAGCCCATCAGCTCCCCCAAAAACCACATAAAAGCCCTCGATGCATCTCCGAAGCCACCCACATAGCCGCTGCCAAGCAATCAGTCAAGATACAGAGGCAGGAACTAACTCACGCGGGGGCTGAAAGACTACTTGAAGAGGTTAGCAAAAGCTTGTCGATTTTATGAGGGGCCTTTAGGATGAGAAAAAAAAAGAGTAATTTATATCAGCTGCCCTCACTGTGAATCAAATTTCCTGTGTCACTTGGTAGATGGCTCTGCAGCTATATATAATGCTTTGCTCCAGAGAACTAATATAAATAGCACCATCCAAATGTACACCGTAGAATGAGAGCAATTCTAATAGCGCCTCTAGATAGATGAGAGTTGTCGCTCTCCAGGTCAAAGAGGTATTTAAAAGGAAAGAACTCAGGCCAATTGTTTTATCTCAGAATTGGGGAGAAATGCCTCAATAAATCTCCTTTGAACATATCGGTGATGAAGTGAGTGAAGAGCTGACCTCTGTGTGGAAAGTCTGGCACATTCCCCACAACAATCTCTCCCCAGGGTCTCAACGTAGTTTATCTTGTAAAGTGCAGCATCAAAATTTGAGGAGGCCCAAAGAACTATGATACGTTCCCTCTAAATCCTTTCTATCCCTACTAACGGTCTCACAGTCATTTCTGAGCATGAATTTTGGAGTGACTGGTAGCATTGTTTGAGTCACACACTCCACAAAGCTCCATGGAGGCCACTAAGACTTAACCCTGCCTCTTAGCTTAGCCCACATGCCAATCTTAAACGTCTTGCGTGTCCCCATTATAACGTGTGCTGAATCCTCTAGTGGTTTCGTGATTGAAAATAAATGCAGTTGAAGATCAGAGCTGTAAACTTCACGTAAGACATGCAGTTCATGTACAAATAGGCTGTTCATTAAACCGTTTTAAGAGGCATGGAGTAATAGGGTATTCTTCTACCACTTAATGTATATTCAAGTGAAATTAAAGCAATTTGTCTGGTGCAGAATTTCCTCACCCCTTTGTTTTGTCAAAGCGTGAGATACTCGTTTAATAAAGGACCCTTAGCATACAGAGCACAACTGACTTCATCGAAAGAGAATTTTTTTTCACATGTTCCTGTGGATGTTTGTAATTTGTTTAAACTCAATGCAAACAAACACCCAGTTTGTTGGCACATTAAACAGTTGTTACCATATGTCTGACATAATTCTGGGGGTAGAGAGTGAATCTTTAAAGTCAATTTGATTTCATGCGCTAAACCTCTTTCTTTTAAAGGAAGATGAATTGCCTTCCTGTGGAAGCTTCTAATAAAAGCCCTTTAAATGCAAATTGCTAGAGGAAACTTCCTATCCCTTCCAAACAATATACTACACTTCTAATTTCTCCAACTGAAAGCAACAAAAACAGTTGCTTTTTCAATGGTTCAAATACAGGTGTACAAGACTATGCTTTTAAACTGGCCTTAGGTTTCCAAAAGTAAAAATATTACATAGCAGCAAAAGAGAGAAAAGGGAGGGGTGGTAATAAATAGTATTTATTGAAAATTTAAATGTGCCCAACAACAGTGAGGCATATTATGTAGTTTCTAGTAGGCACACGAAGGAGGGTAGCAAGTCCAGTTAGTAATTGTAGTTATGGAAACGCATATTATATTGCATTTTTGGAAGCCAACAGCAATGTTTTTAACATTCTGTTGGTGCTAATAAGAAGTCTACTTTTTCCTAATACTAATTTTTAAAAAATCTCCATGAGCTGAGACACAAATTTTTAAAAACTAATTTAGTGGGCCTCATTGCACATGCAATGCCAAGAGAAAAAGGTGCACAAAATAGGACTTTGGCACCTTTTACTTCAGGTCCACGGCACAATAGTTTGAACAGTTGATTAATGAGTAACAAGAAATTAATCAGTATATAGTAGGCATATAGATTTATTAAAGAAGAAATTCTAATTTTGAAGACTGGAGGTATTATTGGATGCCACAAAAAGAACACCTAGGAAGTTATAAGAGAACCTGAAACTATCTATGCTTAAAATATAGTGTTCTGGTTCCCTAACAAGACATAGACTACACCAAACATTAGTGGCTTACAGTCACAGTTTATTATGATTGTCTTACTCATCCGTGGGTCAAGAGTTTGGACACAACACAATGGGGCAGCTTGTCTCTTCTGGACATTGTTTGAGGCCTCAGCTGGGATGACTCAGAAAGCTGGGGGCAGGGAGAGATGGGAAAAGGGACCTGGCCATCTCTCTTTTCCCTCAATCAATCAATCAATCAATCAATCAATCAGTCAATCACTCTCTCTCCCACTCTCCTCCTGTTTCTCCCCACATCCTCTCCACACACTACCTTGGGTCTCCTCTTGGCATGGTAGCCTCGGGGAATCACATTCTTTGGAGATAGCTCAGAAGAGCAGACCAAAGCTTGCAGTCCGGTATAGCAACTCTGGTCTGCCAGGGTCAATGGCAGGAAGACCAGATCTCACCTCTCAAAGGGGAGCAAGCAAGGAATATGTGTCCCCTTCCAGTCAACCACAGACAGATAATAGAGACATTTGAAAATTTCAGGCATTAAAAAAAATTATGTTTTCTTTACAAAAATATTTCAGGTGGGAAAAAAATTTACCTGAGTTGTTCAGACAATTACTCATTCTGAATTCACATGAGTAGGCACATTTCAAAATATCATATTGGATCCCATTACTTTTATCCTATATCTTTGCCACCACTATTTTGGTGTTCTATGTCCTTGATATTTAATAGCAATGACATTTAAAACGATATTTCAATCCACAACAACAGCATTATTTTCTTCTCTGATGTGAAATAACCAACCAAGAAAGGCAATCTATTAGGAATACCTACTGTGGCTTCAAACAATCCTTCTAAAGAAAGATTGGTTTTGTGTTCATATCAGCCTTGAAGGGGACTTTTTAGAAATGCAACACAGTAATTTTACAACAGAATAACAAATATGAGTTTGAAGGAATGTTGAACCACCTGATTAGAGATAAAAATAAATCTGTACCTGCTAATAGTACCAGAAATATATCTTAAAGATCACATACTATATACCTACATACCTAAATAAAGTGAATTCAGGTAACAATGCAGAACCATGGTAATCTTTTGGCACTGGGACTCCTGACAGTGTAAAATCAGGACAGTGGGCTAAGTTTATGAATGCATCAGGAAGCACCAGCCCACCCCAGCTCTCCCACATGAGATTACCAGCTTGATGTAAAGCTGCCTACTCTGCCTGATACTCAGTTTAGCTCGACGAATGTGTATTGAGGAGGTTCGGTGCTAGCAACTGAAAATTAAATGATACGGTTGCTGCCCCAGTGGGAATTAGAGCTCGTGATGATTTATTCCCCATCTTCCTTGCCCAACTGGAAGCAGACTCATGGCACCATTTTCCCATTGCTCATTCAACATGTATTTGTTGAGTGCTTCACCTTCACCAACTCTGTGAGCCACTTGGAAACAAAATCAAAGACGCCATGGTTCCATGAGCCCTACATTAGTGTCCAAGGGCCGTAACAATGTACCACAAACTGTGTGGCTTAAACAATGGAAATGTATTGTCTCACAGCTTTGAGGGCTCGAAGTCTGAGATCAGAGCGTCAACAGTGCCAGTTCCTTCTAAGGAAGACTCTGCCCCAGGCCTCTCTCCTAGGTTCTGCTGGTCTGCTGGCAATCTTTGACATTCCTTGGCTTGTGGATCTCTGCCTTCATCTTGACAGGACATTCTCTTTGCATGTGCATCTGTGTCCAAAGCGTCCTTTTTTATAAGGATACTACTCAGATAGGATTAAGGTCCCACCCTACTCCAGTATGACCTTGTCTTAAGTCATTAGTTCTGTAACAACCCTATTTCCAAATAAGGTCACATTCTGAGGTTAGAACTTCAACAAATGAATTCGAGGGACACAGTATAACCAAAACAGGTCCTTAGTGGTCATATTTCAAGAACAAGCATCCACTTTGCACAATAAATAAAGCAACTTTACTTCTACCTAAGAAATGAGTACGGACAGAATGATTATCAGGGTTAGTTGGCCAGCTCTCAAGTACTACAAGCTTCATTCTGTACATGTTCTGGGAAGGCATAATTTGGAAAGAAATGTTTTATGCAAAAGAAAGTAGGGAGTTTTCACTGAGTGTCTGAAATTTATCCATTTAACAAATGTTTCTTGGGCATTGTTCTGGCCACTGAAGATAACTCAGGCAACAAAACAGACACAAATCTCTGTATTCTGGGGATTACATTCTAATGGAGGACGACAAACAAAAAAACAAGTAAGTCACACAGTACTTTTGCAGGTGTTACGTGTTATGAAGAAAAACAAGACAGGACAAGAAGGATGGAAATGCGGGCTTTGGGGTGGGAACTGACGTTTTAAACGGGGTGGTCAGTGAGGCCTCACCTAAGAGGCAACAATTAAGGAGCTGTAGGCCACATGGACAGCTGGCGAAGGAGGGTTGCAGGCGAAGGAAATGAGTAGGGCCATAGGAGGATGGCTGATGTGCCGAAGGAAAACAAAGGGGCCAGTGTGGCCAGACAGTGAGAGAGGATGAGAGTGGTCGGTAGATACGGTCAAAGAGAAGTAGGGAGAAGATGGTCAAGGAGCTTGTAGACCATCGTAAGGATTTGAGCTTTTCTTTAAGCAAAGGAGGAAGCCCTTGGGGGTTCTGAACAGAGGAGTGATGTGATCTGATTTGGGTTTCATTGGGGTCATTCTGGTTCTCAAGGTAAAGAGGGCAGAGAGGGAAGCAGAGAGAAGCATTAGGAAGCTGTTGTCATAGTCCAGGTGAGAGATGTTGGTAGCTGGGGCCGCGGGTAGAGGTGGAGGTGATGAGAAGAATTTGGATCCTGGATCTATCTTGAAAGGAAGACCAGTGGGATTTGGGACTAACTGATGTCAGGTACAAAAGAAGGGAAGGGAGCAAATGAGCAAGGAAAGAAGGGAAGAAGAGATGATAAACCCCCAAATTTTGACGTGTGTCAAATGGCAAGTTCTTTCAACCTTTTATTGTTACCAATTAATTATTTTTATACAGACAAGATGAAAAGTATTGAATAGTTAAATCCAGAACTGAAAAAAATAGCTAATCAATTGCTTTATGTTCAGAATTTTAAAAATTCCCTAGCAAGATGCAACCAGCTAAATCTAGAATGTAAGAAATTCCACAGTGTGAAAAATCCAGGTTTTTTAATAAATAAATTGCAAGGCAAAAAACAAATTAGAGGGAAAGTGAACCTATAGATTAAAAGACACTTAAGAAGCCCTGGCTGGCGTAGCTCAGTGGATTGAGCACGGGCTGCGAACCAGGCATCGCAGGTTCGATTCCCAGTCAGGGCAAATGCCTAGGTTGCAGGCCATGTCCCCCAGCAACCGCACATTGATGTTTCTCTCTCTCTCTCCCTTCCCTCTCTAAAAATAAATAAATAAAATCTAAAAAAAAAAAAAGACACTTAAGAGATACATGAATCAAATCAATCAAATGCAATGTTTAGACCCTGTTTGGATCCAACTGTGAAATAAAAATTGAGATAGTCAGACAAATGTAAACATCGATTGGCTCATTTGACAATTGGTCATTTTATGAAAGTGATCCCCAACTTTTTGGGCACCAGAGACAGATTTTGTGGAAGACAATTTTTCTACAGACCAGGGCTCAGGGGATGGTTTCGGGATGATTCAAGTTCATTACATTGGAGCTCATCTCCTGCTGTGTGGCCCAGTTCCTAAGAGGCCTAGACCAGTACCAGCCCTTGGCCTGGAGGTTGGTAACCCGTGTTTCATAATATTAAGGAATTTCTGTTAATTTGGTGGCATATGATATTGGTACTATAGTTAGCTTTTTAAAAATGAGTTCTTATTTTTTGATAGACATAAAATAAAATATTTATAGCTAAATATGATGTCTAGATTTTATTATATGACCACTGTGTGTGTAGAATGTGTTTATTAATGCAATGCACACACCATATTTTATGCTTCACCAAAATCCAGGGGAGGAATGAAAGATGGCCATAAAGGGATGACTATTAACACTTTATTGTTCTATTTAATTTTATGTATGTTAGAAATTTTATAATAAAGATTTGATAAATACATAGTAAGTACACAAATATATCAATACACTATAAGGACAATACACTAAAAATTGATAGGGACTATTTGCCTTAAAAAAGAAGGGGTTAGGAACAGAAATAAAGGAGAGTCTTCCCTGCCTCCTCTTCTGTATCTTTCAAATATTAAACCTCTGAAAGGTATTGTTTATTAATAAATATGATAAAAAAACACTTAAACTGCTCAAGCAGATGTGCAGAAGAAGAATCTCATCCCAAAGTCACATCCCAGGACAAATGGCTCATTATTTTCTCCTTGAGTTTCCCTGTCCTGATCTCTGGCCAGCTTTGGGTTGTCTCACGATCCTCGTTCTAAGGAAATGCTTGATTCAGCAGAATAGAAGCCAAAATCAGAATGACTCAGAGAATAGTACCCCTGAGTATTAGAGCACATATCATTCTGAAGCAAATTTTTCCAGGCAAGTTTCACTGGATCGGTTTAAAAACAGTGCTTACATTGCAAGGCACCATAAACTACCATTAACATCTGATTTAGGGTGGTGACCCAGTTTCCTAACCTAACTGATAGGTTTATATCCTGGTACTCTTGGTGAGCAGATTAGATTTCATTATATGACCACTGTGTGTGTAGAGTGTGTTTATTAATGCAATGCACACACCATATCTTATCTGAATGATAAATATGTTATATCTTATATAAAACTCCTGCTATTCAGATTGCTCCATGAACTTTGTTGTATACTTTTTATACATTAATCACAAAGTCTTCTGAATATCTAACACTCAAAAGACCAATTTCAAGGACACACGTTAATCCAAAAGGTCTTCTCTGACACTGCAAACTTCAATGCTTTAACAAATAGCTCATTTTGGAAAGGTGAGAGGAAATTACTTTCCTCACCTTTTGGGGGAGGGGTCTAAATTCAGCTGAACTTTTACATTTTTAACTTCTCAGTCTAGAAATCTAACCATGGAATAAGCAAAGTCGAATAGACTGATTCACATGAAAATTATTGGGGGTTTTGTTTTGTTTTGTTTACACAAATATCCATTATCCCCTAAGTTGCTGCCCCTCTTGTTTTAGGGCTGAAACTTTCCTTTTCTGCTTCAAGGTTGGAAATAAAACATAAAAAGCAAAGTGAGTAGGTGCCATACTTAGCTATTTGGGTCAGTGTTTTCCATGCATCTAGTAGAGTATCAGCACTTATCTTGGTAAAAGAAATTATGAAGGTCTTACCTTCTAAAGATGGATGGCACAGCTGTCGGAGCTATTCACGCAGGTATGAGGGCAGATGCTCCTGTGCGAGAGTCAGGGCCCTGCTAGTAACTAGCTTTATTAACTCTGGCTACGCTGCTCACACATCGCTGATACTCATTCTTCACGGATAAAATGAGAGGGTTTGCCTGGACAGCCTTAAATGTGTTTTTCACTATTTGTAATTCTATCCTTTTTTAGAGAGAAGCACCTGGAATTGTATTAATTTAGGATCTCTTACTTTTACCCTATCCTAAACTTATTTATGAACCTCTTCCTTAGTAAATGGGCGACTGTTTAAAACACTGTTTGTGTCCATTCAGTATCCATTTCCCCCCTTCCTGACAGAGAGAACTCTGACTCAATGTGCACTAACACTGCGTTCTGCTAAAATACCACATTTTTAAATGCCCTTGCCAACAGGGTGATGACGAGATGGCAGCAAAAGTTGCTGAGTGAGGCTTCCAGTAAAGCTCTTTTCAAAGCTGGTAGCCTCCCCTGACAGGTGTCTTTTATTCCTTGGCCTTTCTCTTCTATCTGCCTGGAACTTGGACTCAGTCCTAGAGGCAGAGCAGCCATGATGGGAATACAAGGCAGGGAGCAGAGCTGAGCAGGAAAGCGTACGAGCTTCCTAGGGCTGCCATAACAAAGGTCCACAAACGGAGTGGCTGCAAACAGCAGAAACTGATTCTCTCACTGTTCTGGAGGCTAGAAGTCTGAGGTCAAGGTGTTCACAGGGCATGGAGGGAAGGATCCCTCCTTGCCTCCAGGTGTGCTTAGCTTGTGGCAGCCTAACCCAGTCTCTGTCATCTTCCTGTGTGTCTCTATCTCAATTTCCTTCTTCTTATTAGGACACCGGACATATTGGACTAGGGCCCATCCTAGTGACCTCATCTTAAATTGATTACATTTGTAAAGACTCCATTTCCAAGTAAGGTCACATTCAGAGGCGCTGGGGGTTAGGACTTCAACATCTTTCTGGTAGGGGACACAATTCAACCCACAGCAGCCCTGACGGCACTCTGGAAGTGCTTGACCTGCTCTGAATTTTCTACCCCTGAAACTCATACGTGAAAAATAAAGCCCCTGCTTTGTTTCAGCCTCTATTTACCCAGGGGGGTTGTTTTTCGTTTTTGTTTTTGTATTCACAGCAGAACTCAGTTCCTAAACGACCCAGTAACTTTGAAATGAAGGATCTGGCAATTAAAAAATTACTTGTCACATGGAGCCTGTCTGTTCAGAGGACAGTTTGTCATGTTTTAAAGGCAGAGATCATTGTGGTCTTATTTGGAGTGGGAAGCTGTACTCAGCTACAATTTTTCTAGTCATAGTTTAAAGAGCAAACCTGTTTTCAAAGTAGAGTTTGCCAGATGCTGAAAAGGTCAATGGACATGTATTCAGCAGCCAAACTGAGGCCCTCTCCCGGCCCTGGACTCACACCCATCTCAGATATGTCTTCATTAGTCACCACCACAAACCTCGATGAAGTGGGACATAAATGCGACTTTTGTGCTTAAGTTACCAGAAGCACCGTTCACTTGCCCAACGCAGTCAAGTACGGTTTTATGATACTGTCTTTCCGCCAGGTGTGGTGCTTGGAAATATACGTGCCAGAAAACACTTCAAGCAGCCAACACTGAAATTTGTCTTAATTTTGAGAGAGTTGCTGGGAGCGCTGAGACCATTTCCGTGGCATCCATACCAGGAGCATATCCATGATTCATCCGTCTTATTTATGGGCTCCTCCGCGGGCACAGCAATTACCTCCATCATCTCCGTTAGTCAGAGAGGCCTGACTCCTTCACTCTACTGCTCAGTGGGCTCGGTAAAGGCTGACATCAGAGTAAATAAATATTCCTATCACTTCCTCTTAAGAGAGAGGAGGGCAAAGTTGAGAGCTTTTCATCCTTCCATCTTTTCTCCAAGCAATATTTATTGAGTGACTATCTCGTGCCAGACTGATTCCAGGCATGGAAGATAAAACAAGCAAGTCACAAGCCCTACTTTCGAGGAGCCCACAGTGTAGCCCCAGAGGCAGACACATCAGCTGTTAATGGCAAGACACTGAAATAAATGCTGAGATGGGTTTAAGAACAGACTATTGCTGAGGTTGGCGTAGCTCAGTGAATTGAGCGCGGGCTGCAAACCAGGCATCGCTGGTTCGATTCCCAGTCAGGGCACATGCCTGGGTTGCAGACCATGGCCCCCAGCATCCGCACATTGATGTTTCTCTCTCTCTCTCTTTCTCCCTCCCTTCCCTCTCTAAAAATAAATAAATAAAATCTTAAAAAAAAAAAGAACAGACTATTAGGAAAGCACACAGGCAGGACTATTAACACCTCTTTTGGCAGTCAAGGTGAAGTTTCCAATTAAACTGGTGTCAAAAGTTAGACCCGAAGGCACAGCGGGAGTTAGCCAGGTGAGAGGAGACGGCACACACAACAGTCCAGAAGTAAGGAAGCACGTGACATATTTGGAGACTTGCACAGAGTTTGACATGAGGGAGGAGGAAGTAGGAAATGTCACTAAAAATAAATGAAATGTGGTCCATATCCTGAAGCTACTGGGGAACCACTAGAAGAACAGTTGTGAGTCAGACAGTTATTACATGATCAGGTTTGTGTTTCAGAAAACGCCTTTCTGGCAGCAGTATACAGAATGGATTAGAACAAAGCAGGACCAGACAGGGAGAAACCAGCGGGAGTCCGCTGTGGTACTCTGAGAAAGGAGTGGGGGGACACAATTAAGAGTAAAATAGACAGCACTCGATGAGTTACCAGAGTTAGCACCCAAGGACAGCACTACAATTTATGGATTAGTTAACTGGTATGTGTAGATTCTCATACGTTTAAACGAAGAAACATGCCCTGGCTGGTGTGGCTCAGTGTATTGAGTGCCCGCCTGCAAACCAGAGGGTTGCCAGTTTGACTCCTGGGTTGTGGGCCAGGTCCCCAGTAGGGGGCACACGAGAGGCAACCACACATTGATGTAGCTCTCCCTCTCTTTCCCCCTCCCTTCCCCTCTATATAAAAAAATAAATACAATTTTTTTTAAAAGAATGAAATCTCTCTACTGTGACAATATGAATGAACCTTGAGGACACTATGCTAAATAAAATAAGTCAGACAGAGAAAGACTAACATTGTATGATCTCTCTTATAAGTGGAATCTAAAAAAAAACAAACTCAAAAACAGAGGGTAGATTGGGGTAAGGGTCAGGGTTAAGGGGCAGGGATATGAAGGTGGTCAAAGGTGCAAACTTTCAGTTATACAGTGAATAAGTTCACTGCTGGGTGTGACTGGACACGCAGCATGCTTACTGCTGTTACACTGTTTTGTGTGTTTGACAATCGTCCACACACACACAAACTGCAACCGTGTGAGGTGATGGATATGTTAACTGACCTTATTGTGGTAAACATTTCACAGTATATACATACATCAAATTGTGTTATACCTTAAACTTGCACAATGTTATAAGTTGATTATATCTCAACAAAGCTGGAAAAATAAAATAAACTCATAAAGAAAAGGTTGGAGTTGCGCGTTGTTGGTCAAGCAGGACATATTTAAAGTATCAATTTCTCCAGAGCTGACTCCTGCGCCTGGAACACCGGAACACCTGACTGCCCTTCGCCCACCCATGACTCTCTTCCTAAAACAACCTAACTTCCTAAGCGGAAGTGGAAATCACCCTAAAAGCATCAGGAATTTTCCTAAAGAACAAACGTCCCACTGTGATGTTTCCCCTCACAGAAGAACAATATGTACCTTTGATTTCTAGATGCCTGTAAGACTTTGTGATTTTGCTTCCTTGAAATGCTTAGTAAGAAAGTAATTTAATTTAGTATTATTTCAAAATGCTAAAAGTTATTAAATACTCTCGATAATAGGGCAATGTATGGGTTCAGACAGGATGAGGCTAGAACTTATTTGGTTCTTGTAAAAGAAAGTCAACTAAGTGACCATCTTCACATCAATTTAAATCATTTATTATGGCAGGTCCTAGAATATACAAAGCACTACCTCAGATATTCTCCTTCCCCCACGAGCACGTCATAGTCACCGTCTTTGCAATCTAGTGGGGCTAATGAACATAACTAACTAATAAAAAATGACATGGTAAAATAAAAGGAGCCACTGCCACCTACCCAGGCCTATCTCCTGTGAAGGACTGGGTAGGCAGACTCCAGGAAGCGCGTTCAATGACCACCCCCAGCTGGATCTCTCCTGACGCTGCGCTACAAATGTTTGGGGGACTATCACAACAGCACATAACTTCTGAAAGATTTTTGTGTCAGTTCACAAAGCCTGTGATCCAGTCCTATGAAGAACTACCTCGGACCATAGAAATCAAGAAATCCTGGGAAACCTAGAATCCTGTGAAGCCTTTACCAATATCTAGACCAGAGAAAGTTGGGTAACTTCCAGACACTCAGCACAGTTGTTACTAAAAGGTGAGCAACCTCAGTGTGGACATTTTATACCTTAACTAAAACAATGCACTTCCAAGAAATATGAGTCGTTAACATGTAACCCAGGTGTCAGATGGGTCCCTTTGTCTTTTAAGGTGGTTCAAACGCCCATTCCATATTTCTTCCAATGAAAGTCCAGTGTTCATCCCCACATTTCTGAGAATTCCCAAAGGACTTACATTCTCACTGGTGTTTTCTGGCTCTGAATGCTGCTTCTAATGATTGGTTAAAAAGACCGATTACCTTGCCAGGCGGCACACACTGTCCCTATTCTGCACCGCATGCCCCCAACCATGGAACTCAGCCCCTTGATTCCCACATGACACACGCTCACCTGTGTCCTGCATCACACAAGGCATTTATGGGTATCGTAACATTTACTGAAGATTGGGGACGGTGAAGGAGGGTTTGCATCACAGAGATAAAAAGTTCACAGGACTGAATGCTGCATCTTCAGCATTTTAGAAGATCTGAAGCTATGTCACTGTGCGGCTCCACTCATCACTCTCACAGTCCCAGTCTGCTCGGCTTCCCCACTGCCGGGCGTTTACTGTGCAGCAGTTGAGCTATGACTGTTCTTTCTTGGTTTCCAGCTCCTCGTGCCCTCAGGATGCACCTGCCACCCGAGTAAGTGCATGAAGAATTTCCCATGCAGCCCAGGGTGGCTATGACTGGCTCTAGCAGTGAATATCCCTGCCCTCCCCACCCTGCCCCACGAGTGTACACAGAATAAATTGAACCCTGAAACTGGAAGCTTCTAAAGCATTCTAGCTTTATCTTGCACTAAATTTCATAGGTTCTTACAGTGGAACAATAAAAGCTCTCAACCTAATTCAAATCTCTTAAGCCTGAAGAACATGGTTTGTGAATCCAGTTCATTTGCTGCAATAAGTCCCACCAAACAATGATACTGTTACGAGGCCCTTGGAAATTGATCTGTTAGAACGTTTAGTTTTTTAATCATGTATAATGAATTAACCCCAAATTCCATTTTAAAAGACACATTCAGCAGAATCGAAAGGAAGTTAGATTCCTTCCTGTAGCAGAGCATGTGGGACTGGAGACTTTAAATGACAGCAGGAAACAGCTGGCCTGCAGATAGATGTGTTTGTTCTCCAACGTGATTAATAACTACATCATTTTGAACTTTAGAATGGCTGTTTTCCCAGTTCCACAGGATCATTCCTGCCAAAGAAAACTATCTTCTATTTTAACATGAGCCATGGATAGGGTGCAGGCATAGCGCCTCGTCTGGAGCGGACGGGTAATGCATACTGCAGTGTGGGCCATTCCTGGGCACCGAGGGCTGGGGTTTTAATGCTGTGGCCTAAGTGCCTAGCTACCTAAAGCCAATGTGAGAACAGAAGGACTGGTTGGGCGTGGTGAGCCATCTCACCTCCTCGGAACTGCAGAGACAGTGTCAATTGCGACAGCCTTGCGGCCTCAACTCAATGCGTCCCTCCCAGGACGTCTCATAGACTCCACATAAACTGTCTCTCCCACATCTCGGTGCGCTCCAGCCCAGCCAGCTCTGTGCAGTTTCCCAAATGTGTTTCTGGCCCTAGAGCCTTTACACGGCTGCTTCTCCAGCCAGAGAGCTTGTCCTCCATACATCCCAGCTTCACTCGCTCCATCCACAGGAAAGACTTTCTCCGACCACCTCACCTGTAATAGGATCTTCAGCACCCTTTATCCTTTTCACCAGCTTTATCTTTCTTCACAGAGCTTGCTACCTGATATTATGGTCATGAACTACATAAGGATACTTCGCTCAAGGACAGATCTCGTATGCAATGCTGGATCCTGCCACCAAGTGACGTTGTAGCCTGGGAAAGTCATGACATCATAATGCAACACATTGCACGTTTGCAGTATAAACAAACCTGCCAGTCTGTATAAAATTACAGCATATAATCATATACAGTCCATAATACCTCATAATAATAAATAGCTGTGTTACTGATTTATGCATTTACTATATTATTATTATTATTATTATTATTATTATTATTATTATTTTGGTGTGCTCTTCTACTCATAAAAAAAAGATTGCATAATTTTCTCCCCCTTGGTTTAATTTTGTGTTGTTTTGCACAGGAACATGCTCTACAGGCTTATTGACAAGGAGCAATAGTCTAGACCCCACAGCCTAGGTGTATAGTAGGCTAGGGCAGCTAGCTAGGTGCGCCCTCTAGCATGTTCTTGCAACAGTGACCTCACATAAAATGCCTTTCTCAGAATGTACCTCTATCTTTAAGTAGTACAAGTCTGTATATTGTCTGTCACCCATCCAGAAAACCCCTGGGGTCAACGGGCTTACTCAGTTCACTGCTGTGTCTTCTGTGCATAGGGACTCTCACACAGCTTAGAGAATTCACAAAGGAATGAACAGGTGATAACCCTGGGAGAAACTGGGTATCTCAGTGGCTCAGGGCATGGACTCCTGAGACAGCAAATCTGGTCCCACTTCTGGTTCCTCTATTTGTAAGCTGTCTGGACCTCACCAAGTTACTTATCCTATTTCACAGGGTTCTTATATAGACTAAAGGAAGTAACATGTGCACGTCACTTAGAAGAATAAGCATCATCGTTATCGCATTGTTCAGCCCTGTCAGTCTACACCTGAGGAGCCAGAGGGACTGGGACAGCATCTCTGGCCTCGGGGACGTCTTGTTCAGAGAATCTCCTCTCCTCTCACAAAGACATCCTCGATCCATGTCAAGGCTCTTAAACACATACATTTACTTTGACTGAATTTTATTTCTGCAAATATATCCCAAGGAAACAATCACCTATGTGGGCAAAAATTTAGCTTTATAGATATTTACCACAGTTTTGCTTATAATAGCAAAAAATTAGTAGCACAGTAAGTGCCCAATAGGAAACTGATTTGATAAATCATGGTATAACCATATGATATAATATGATGGCCATTTAGAATGAAATTGTAGAAGAATAATTAAGATGAGAAATCTTACATGTACTTCAATTTAAAAAGACTAACATACCCAAAAATGTCTGGGTGGTTGGAATCAGAATGAACTGTGTTTTCTTGGTGCTTCTCTGAATTTCTCACATTTTCTTCAGAAAACAGGTATTATTTCCATGTTTTGAATGAATAATGGCGTGTTAGCATCTTCACAATAAAGGGTTATTACATTTTACCAAGAGTACAAGGAGAGATGACTAAATCTGAGGAAGTTTCCTGAAACCTGATGGAAAGAAATTCTCTCCCAATGTCATGATTGTAAGTGAGCAGTCCCTCTAAAGGTTTGGGCACACAGCAGATTCCAGAGCATTCCAGCTTCACGATTTCACAGCCATTGGGACCGACCGAATGCCATGTGTTCTGCACATCAACATTTCTCTGTATTAGCACATTTAACTGATGACCTTAGCTATGCTGCATTTGTAAAAACAAAATTGACTTAGAGCATTACTCATTAGATTTAAATACTAGCGTGATTCATCATTTACAGTAAACCTATTAGATAGATTACCCTGCAAAATTCACCATTGTCAGTGTGGCAGGCCTGCCTGGAAATTAAGAATGAGAAAGGAAATTGAAGGAGAGAGATTCCTACCCGTGATTTGAAATTTAAACTTAGATAGCTATGGCAAGCATCTGAACCTCAGCCAAAGAGGACAAGGCATCTGTCACATGTTTAAGATATTCCACTCTAATAATAGCCTGGGATCTGTTTTGGAACAGGTTAATGCCTTGCTTCATAAGGAAAAAAACTTGTATGTTAAAATACCTTTAGGAGTATTTTCTTACCCCTTAAATTTTTCTTTGCAGTATAACTGGACTGCATATGTGATCCATGCAACAATGATTGGGTTTCTGCTGGTTAAATATAGTCCCACGCCAACAGCATGTTCAGCTGGGGGCCCTCACTCACCAGATGTTATTCTGTTAATAGTGAGTGAGCTCATCCTTGGTGTGGAAGGTTATTCATTTGGGAGAGAATAATGAAAGTGAGACCATCATGACGTCACCTTTTCCTGTGCATTATTCTCTCCTGCAGCTAACAAGGCAGACAAGCTGCTGTGTTAGTTGTCCGTTAACTCATGTCCTGGCTCTCTTAGATCTACATCAAGTGAATCATGGGCTAATTCTAGTCCAGATCAATCTTTAATATATCCTCTGATGCTTGGTATTTGGAGAGTTAGATGCTGGGACGTTCTCCGTCTTGGATTCCAGCATCATGAGTTTCTGAGGTGCGATTATCAGCACTTGACTCTCAGAGGCACGCCCCGCTCCTCACCCCATGGCGGGGGGTCACCTCATGGTCCTCAGTGAGCCTTCCGGGAGGCAGAGGCTGCTGTTTCAAGAAACATAAAGACTTCTGAATAATGGAGCAAATGTGTAAGATAATGCTTATGAGATCATGTCTTTTTTTGTTTCAAGGACTCATTGGGCACTATCATCAAACCACAAGTTCCAGTTCAGAGCAAAATTACTTTGTAGATAATATAGCAAAAAAAGATAATATGTGTATATATACACACATACACATACTAAAACATATGTGCATCTATGTTTTTTTTAAAAAAGCAATAGTAAGATTTTTTTTTAGGAAGCACACATTCATCAGTTAAGAACCTAACTCATTACTGAATTTTATCATAGCCTTCTTTTAAATACAATAGCAATTCAGCCATGAGCAATTTTACGAAATTTCTTCAAAGGCTTTCATTTTCTGCCAAAGGCCCAAACTGACCTTGTTTTTCCAGTGTTTTCTTTATTGTTATGGAACCTGATTATAAAGAAAAGTGAAACATCTAATAATCACCCACTTGATGAATCTTTTTTAGGTTTTTCTAAAATTCCTTATTTAGTCATTTACTTTATTGAGGTATGACTGACCTATAACATTACATGACTTTCAGGTGTACAACATAATGACTCAGTATTTATGTATATACATGACACAGTGATCACCACAGTCAAACTAGTTAATGCCTGTCATCACACATAGTTACAGGACTTTTTCTTGTGATGAGAACTTTTAAGGTCTCTCTTAGCAACTTTCAAATACGCAACACAGGATGATTAACTATAATCATCATGCTATACATGACCTACCTATGACTTGTTTATTTTAAAACTGGAAGTTCGTGCCTTTAGAGTCTTTTCACCCATTTTGCCTCCCCGCCCCCTCGGCCCCCCCGGCAACCACCGGTCTGTTCTCCGCATCTGTGAGCTTGTTGTGGCAGTTGTGGTTTTAGATTCCACATACAAGTGAGATAATACGGCATTTGTCTTTCTCACTCTAACTCATTTCAGCATAGTGCCCTCAAGATTTGTCTACGCTGTTGCAAGCAGCAGAATTTCCTTCTTTTTATGGCTGAATGGTATTCCATTGTGCATCTACGCCGTAACTTCTTTGTCCATTCATCCAACGCTGGACACTTAGGTTGCTTCCGCATCTTGGCTATTGTAAATAATGCTGTTATGAATCTGGATGCGCACTCATCTTCAGGAGTCAGTGTTTTTGTTTCCTTTGTTTAAATGCCCAGAAGTGGAATTTCTGAATCAATGGTAGTTCTATTTTTAATTTTTTGAGGGACCCCCAGACTATTTTCTATGGTGACTGCACCAGTTTGCATTCCTACCACCCGTGCACAGGGGTTCCCTTTGCTCCACATCCTCACCCGTGCTTACTATCCCTTTGCTTTTTGATAATAACTATTCTTGCTGGGGTGAGGTGGTATCTCATTATGGTTTTGACTTGCATTTTCCTGATCATTAGCGATGTGGAACATCATTTCATGTACCCATTGGCCATTTGTATGTCTTCTTTGGAAAAATGTCTTCAGATCCTCTGCCCATTTTTTTTTTCATTGAAAAAAGCCTAAATCTTCTTTTCAGCACCTAATGTCACCTCAGGAAGAAAGTTTGGTGCCTGAGAAAATATGTGACCAATTAGAAAGCCTTTCATATTCTTAATTTCTTTTGTGTTCTTTTCCGTATTGTTCTTTACCCCATATCTGCTGCCTCCCACGATACATTTTGTGAAGAGCACTCAACTAAAAATCAGGACTTCTGGGGAGTCATTTCTCCCACTTTCTCCTTACAACAATCCAACTTTCAGAGTCCTCATTTGTAAAGTTGGGATAGTAATATCATAGATGGCAAAAAAAATCCTAAAATGCATGGCACATACATGTTTTAATAAATTTGAATAGGTTGGGATATGCCACTGGATCCAGGGCCACGTGGTGACTTCTGTGGGCCTGCAGCACTTATGCCTTCATGGGACACTTTCTCCATAAAAAGAGATAAGAACTGTACTTTATGACTGTGTTGTGATAATGATACCTATCATAACATTATAAAGCGAACCATTTCCCTTGACCTAGGATTTTACTCCTTTTTCTTCTGATGTTAGAGGAATGAACACATTTCCATGGGCCCCTAAAAGTACTGTAGGCACCCAACATTGTGCCTGGTAGATAAGTCAGTCCTGCTTGCATCACGAAATCTCCACTGGTGAAGCACGCTTTGCTCTCTCCTCTCCATTTTTTTTTAAGATTTATTTATTTATTTATTTATTTTTAGAGAGGGAAAGGAGGGAGGGAGAGAGAGAGAGAGAAACATCAATGTGCGGTCACTGGGGGCCGTGGCCTGCAGCCCAGGCATGTGCCCTGACTGGGAATCGAACCTGCAATGCTTTGGTCCACAGCCCGTTGCTCAATCCACTGAGCTACACCGGCCAGAGCCTCCTCTCCATTCTTGATGGCTTTATTATCACTTCTATCTTCTCCTCTTTCTCTCTTGCTAACTTTTTAAGTAGGTACAGATTGCCTCTTCCCCTTTTCTCCAACCTCTTTTACATTCTCCAACTCTGGCGAATTAAGGCACACTTGCCAACAGGCACACAGTTCAAAGAATTCAAAGTATAGAAAGAGGCTCTGAGCGAGTAGGGGATGATGCAGGTTCAGTCCAGGCTGCTGTCCTCCACCACCTCTGGAGACGCTTCTGAGTGGCTCAGAACCACTTCTGAGTGAAGAGGAAAATATACCAAAAAATTTCTGGAAACATGTGCACCAAATTTTAAGGATAGATGTTATTAGATTGTGGGCTTTGGGTGATTTTTCTGGTAATTTCTATATTTCTTGGATTTTCTTATGAGCATAATTTTAATAGAAAGAATAAGATACTAAAATTTCATTTTCTAAGGATCAACTACTATATATTTTCCTAGAATAAGTGCTGACCCAGATTCTACCTACCCATGCCAGAACAGTTTTGGGTCTTGAAATCACACATCCCGAAATCCACACCATTAATTAGTTCCTTCGCAGGCTGACTCTAGGCTTGACCATGTGACTTGCTTTGGACAATGGGATAAAAGCAAATATTCTGCAAGCAGAGGTTGAAAGAACTCTTTTCCTGAAATCGTGTTTTGGGTTGGAGATTAAGGCACATCTTCCAGAAGACTTTCCTGTTTCGGTCAACCCAATGACCAAAAGAGAGACAGAGTTGTTTGCATTTTCCTTGAACACAGTTTTTATTTGCTATCACCTGAAAGTGAAAACAGAACTTCTCCAAGCGCCTAGGTAATCAGAAGGGAGTTGTTAATATGCTGAGACACAATAAGTTGAATTTTTCTCTCTCTGGGTGGCCTTGCAAACACACGCACGCATGCACGCACACACACACGCACACACAGAGTGTCTCTGATCTGGCCGACCATATGGTCCCCATTGCTACATCTATTCCTACCTGTTAACTCAAGAATTCTGCCACTGTAAGATGGCCGACAAACCTTCTGCCCCTTGTTTCTCTCTTGTATTAAACATGGGGCTTGGCTTGAAACATTTCTTGGGTGCTGTTTTTTCCCTCAGTTTTCCTTCCATGGGAAAAAGAGTTCACAAGGCTAAATTGCTCAGTAAAAACTTACATTGGCATTATCATTTTTTAAGGTGTTCTGCGTTGTCTAAATCCTTTTATTTTTGTATTTTGTTTATTTAAGTCTGTAGTTTTACCTTCTCCTTTTCTGCCAAGAAAGAAAGAAAAGGATCCTGAATGATTTTGGGACATGAAGAATCCGAATCCGTAAACAATCAAGCAAACCCTGAGAAACCCCCACAGGCCTTGCATCCCACCAGACGGGAAGCTCTAAGTGGTTCCCGGCAAAACCCGAGAAGTCCGCTGCCTGGTGTCGGAGTCCGCGGGTCTCGGCGGGCCGGGCCGGACGGTGGGGAAGCGGGCGACAGGAGCCTGGGCTGGGAGGGCCGCTGCTCCTCAGCTCCCGCCAACTCTTGCCACGTGGGAATGTAGGCCCAGTCTCGCCAGCTCAGCTTGTTTTTCCCCAAAAGTTAGAAATCAAGATTTTTTGCATGAAATCTCTCCACTTAAAAAATTGTCAACTAATTCAGATTTTTAAAAAACACTACGTGCGCCAACGAATGTGCGGGCCAAATCAAATACGTGTGTGGGCCTGGGCTGGCCCGGGGCCCGCCCGTCTGGATATCCTGCTTTCCAGGGTAAACTCCCTCCGAATTTCAACACACTCACCTCTCCAAACGACTCGGTCACAATTGTCACGATCTATGTACATTTCATGGGGGAAAACCTCCAAAACGGTTGCTTGTCTACAAATTCTAAACAAGAAAACCTGCCACTCTAGTCACTTAGCACTACAGGACAAACTAACTTCTTGACAGAATTTTTTGCTTCTAAATGATTGTTTTGATATCATGGAGATTCATCCTAAATTATGTATGTAGCAATTTTTAACATATTTTCTAAAATCAGATCTGTAATCAGCATTCCCTCCACACACACGCACATATAAAATACAATTCTGTCACAAAAATGACCACCCCAGAAGATTATTTTGGGACCCTACCAGATTATTTTTGCAGGAAATAACAAGTGATTGTCCAGGATCCTGGCCGATTAGAACCCTCCTCCACTGCTGGTGGAAATGTAAAATGGTGCAGCCACTGTGGAAAACTGTATAATGGCTCCCCTCAAAATTAAAAATAGTGCTCTAACTGGTGTGGCTCAGTGGACTGAGTGCCGACCTGTGAACCCAAAAGTTGCTGGTTTGATTCCCAGTCAGGGCACATGCCTACATTGCTGTCCAGGTCACCAGGTGGGGGCGTGTGAGAGGAGGCAAAATCTGCAGGGTAAGCCATTCAGCTGGAGACCCAGGGAAGAGCTGATGTTGCAGTTTAAGTCTGACGGTTATCCAATGACATAATTTCCTCTTACCTGGGAGAAGCCAGTCTTCTATTCTATCCAGGACGTCAACTGATTGGATGAGGCCCACCCACACTATGGAAGACAATCTGCTTTACTCAAAATCTACAAATTTAAATGTAAATCTCATCTAAAAACACGTTCACAGAAACATCCAGAATAATATTTGACTAAGTATGCTGACACTCTGGCCTGGCCAAGTTGACATATAAAATTAACCACCACAGTGCATATGGAGTTCCAGTTTTATACAACGAAAGTTTCTGAAGATTGCTTGTAAAGCAACCGATGTGAATACATTTAACACTACTGAATTTCCACTGAAATGGTTCAGGTGGTACATTCTATGATATGTGTATTTTACCACAATTTCAAAGAAAATTTTTTAAAGATTTTATTTATTCATTTTTAGAGAAGGAGAGAAATATCAATATGTGGTTGCCTCTCATGTGCTCCATACTGGGGGGGGGGGGGCCTGGCCCGAAACCCAGGCATGTGCCCTAACTGGGAATCGAATTAGTGACCCTTTGGTTCGCAGCCCGTGCTCAATCCACTGAGTTACACCAGCCAGGGCTTTACCACGATTTTTAAAAACAGTACATTAGATCTTTTTCTTGGGCCCGCTGCACCAGCAGAATGAGAAAGTACCTAGAATGTTATACCACCAGGAAGCCCCACAGCCACCAACACCAACCACGGCACGGCAAACCAACAGCACAGGAAAACCCACGTGGGCACAGCCCTGAAAGCCGGCCCTTTTGAAGCACTTCACACGGAAATTGAATTTCGCTAGAAAAAGTAAGGGTTGAAGCCCAAAAGCCAAATTCTCCCACCAGGAAGTAGGTCAGGGTCCAGCTGATCAAAAACACCATGAAACACAGCTTTCTTGCCCAGTGGTGGCTGCTTGAATTGTATCGTGATAAATGATGAAGTTCTGGTGACTGATTTGATAGCAAAGGTCATACTGTTGGTGACATCCCTGGAATCCACTTTGAGGTTGACACAGTAACCAAGACCTCTCTCTCTTGGCTTTACGTAAGGGCAAGAAGAAGACCGAGATTATAAGTTATGATGGTGAAAACATGTTAACAATAAACTCTCACGTGCCCCTCCAAAGTATCTTAGACAGAGAAATTTCCTTCCGTCAAATACCAGAAGAAATCTCTTCAAGGGACATTAGGGTACAAACTAGATTATATCTTAATTTTAGGGTTTTTCAAATGATCCACAAAATGTTTTTCATATAGAAAGTTTCTATAAAAAATGGACAGAGTAATTAGTATATCTCTAAAAGCTATTTCTTTTTTAATTTTATTTTTCAACTACAGTTTGCATTCAATATCACTTTGTAGTAGTTTCAGGTGGCCAGCAGAGTGGTCAGAATCCGAAAAGCTATTTCTGTGGGCAGTTAAGATGATGCAATCGATGTATACCATTTCCTGGGAATATAATTTTCCTCAGGGACAGAGCATAGAGAGTTAGAGAAATAGGAGCTAATATGTTCCTTTGATCGTTTCTCTCAAATAACACATTTTTCCACTGAAGTGATGGTAATAGCTAAATAGCAGTTAATTCATAGCAAATCATGACCAATGACCATAATTTTAGTATTTTGGTGAACATCACCATGCACGCCAGAGGTGGAATTTGATCCCTAACCAAATCCATGCTTCCAATGCATTTCAAATAGATTTTCTGGAATTTTGCATTTCTCCTTGAGGGTTCTCCATGAGGTAAGTGAGGTATCATTAAATGACTATTATGTTAATTTTAACTTGAGACTTGGATCACTTATTCAAGTTTCAGTATGCTGGAGAATGTCTTTCTGAAACTGAGATTTAACGGCTGTGACAAGAGGCATCGCTTCTCTGGCCCCACTAGGATTCTGCCCTCAGTGCATCCTTCTAACAAGGTCGTGTGAGGAGTAACAGTGCTCTTCCTAACGGTGAGGGTCAAGGTCAGATCGTGGTAGTAAAATAAGTACCAACTATAATTTTAAAAAGCAATATAAATACTTGCTACTCTAAATTCCATAGGAAAGACCAATTTAGTGTTTTGTATTTTATTAACAGTTTCTGTAATGACTTTTCCCCATGGAGTTAGAGATTTAAATAAAGGATAATTATTGCTGAGGCAAGAAGTGAGCATTTCTGCTGGTACAGCCACTATGGAAAGCAGTAAGGAGGCTCTTCAAAAAATTAAGAATAGAGTTGCCATATGACCCAGCAACCCCTCTCTGGGTACCTGAAAGACTTGGAAATATTTATTCACAAAGATACATGCACCGCTATGGTCAAGGCAGCATTGCTCACGCTGGCCAGATGTGGAAACAACCAAAGTGTCTTTTGATGGATGATTTGAGAGAGAAGATGTGATACATACATCCCAGCGATTTTCAACCTTTTTCATCTCATGCACACATAAATTAATGACTAAAATTCTGTGGCGCACCAAAAAAAGTATTTTTTGCCAATCTGATAAAAAATGGGTATGATTTTGAATCATTCACACTGGACAGCTATTGTTGTGTTGGCTGTTGTCATTTTTTTATCAGACAGTCTCAGGGAAAAGAGGTCAGTGCTGCTGACTAAACAGTCAGGTACTGCGTGTTTTAAAAAATTTTTGTAGCACACCAGTTGAAAATTGTTGATGTAAACAATGGAATACTACTCAGCCTTGAGAAAAGATGAAACAATGTCATATGCAACAATATGGATGGATCTTGAGACTATCACGTTAAGCAAAATAAATCAGACACAGAAAGTTAAGAGCCATATGATTGCATTCATATGTGGGATATAAAACTGAAAGCAATAAATGAACAAACAAGGAAAACAAGCTCATGGACACAGACAACAGTAGATGGTGACCCCTGACCTCTGACCACACACACAGAAGGCAAGGGACCCAGCCACACTAAAAATGAAGAGCCCATTTGGCCACACTAGGCTCCCCTGGCCTGCCCTTCCATGCAGTCCTCATAGCTGGCTCCTGTCACAGGGATCCATGGTCACTGCCAGCAGACAGCACATATTCGAATACACATCAGCCAGTGTAGATCTTTTCCACACACATAAACAGACCGTTGAACACTGCCAAACACTGGAATGAAACCACATTGTTTCATTTTGTTATGTTATTTCATTTTATTAGCTTAACCTCTAAGAAAATAGTTAATGCAGGAAATGGAGATAATTTTAAAAGCATATGATTTTTATCATAACAGAAATGAAGAGAATATTATACCCTTTTAAATAAAATAGGCTACTGTGAAAAAGAATTAATTATAGTTCTTGGAAATTAAAAATGTGATTGTCTAAATTTAAAACATTTCAACTTTTTAACATTAAAAATAAGATTTTTGCCCTGACTGGTGTGGCTCAGTGAATTGAGTACTGGCCTGCAAACTGAAAGGTCGCAGGTTCAATTTCTAGTCAGAGCACACACTTGGGTTGTGGGCCAGGGCCCTGCTTGGGGGTGAACAAGAGGCAACTTATTGATGTTTGTCTCTCACATCAATGTTTCTCTCCCTCACTTTCTCTCTCCCTCTCTCAAAAAATAAATAAATAAAATCTTTAAAAATTAAAAAAATATTTTTTTCAATGACTGCTGAAGATGTCGAGCATCTTTTCATGTTTCTTAACCATTTATACCTCCATTTCTGTGAATTGCATGTTTATATTTTTTGCCCATGTTTTTCCTCTTGGATCATGTGCAATTTTTCATATTGATTTGTGAGTGTTCTTTGTGCATCTGGTATACTGATATGTTGCTTGGTATATATGGGGCAGATATTTTCTCTCAGCCTGTCACTTGCTGTTTAACTGTTTAAGCATCTTTCAACATTCAGAATTTTAAAATGTTATGGTCACCTGTAATTATTTTTCTAAAAGTTTCTGGGCTTTAATTTTGCTTCAAAGTGTCTTTCCCAACCTTAACATAATTAAAGAACTTCTTGGGCCATAAATGTAAGTATTAAAACCATCTAGTCTCTCTAAACATTTTACAGTTTTCTAACCTGAAACATGGAAGTAATATCTTCCTCACAGGGATGCTGGAGAATGAGTGAGAAAAGGCATGTAAGCCACCTGGCACACACGAGCAATCAGCAGGCTTTGCCATGTTCACCTTACTGTGGAAATAAGAAAATGGGGAGATAGGTAGGAGTTCTGGCAAGATGGGGGTATAGGTAGAAATGCTTGGCTTCCTTGCACAACCAAAAGAAGGATAACAACCAATTTAAAAACAATAAACAACCAGAACTGCCAGAACATCAAACTGCACGGAAGTCCAACAACCAAAGAGTTAAAGAAACATTCACCCAGACAGGTAGAAGGGGTGGAGACCGGCAGCTGGGCAAGCGGAGAGGACCCACTACAAGGTATAGGCTGGAGGACCAGGGCAGGCAAGGCCGGGCTGGCTGACCAGGAAACTAAAGGCTCAAAACCTCTAGCTATAAAATACTGTGGGGGTCACAAAAGTGGGATAAACTCCCAGTCTCACAGGAGAGTTTGTTGGAAAGTGGGGATACAACAGAGTGAGCAAGAAGCAGTGTTCCCTCTCTGGCCCCTCCCCCACATACAGCACCACAATGCAGCAAAGAGGGTTTCCCTGCTCTGGTGAATACCTAGAGCTCCACCCCCTTACAATATAACAGGTGTGCAGAGACAAAGAAATATGGCCCAAATCAAAGAACAGATCAAAACTCCAGAAAAAGAGCTAAGGGACGGGAAGGTAGGCAACCTGTCTGATTCAGAGTTCAAAACATTGGTAATCAGGATGCTCACAGAATTGATTGAGCTTGGCTGCAAAATGAAGGAAGAAATGAAGGCTACACAAAGTGAAATAAAGTAAAATATACAGGGAACCAACAGTGAAGGGAAGGAAACTGGGACTCTAATCAATGATTTGAAACAAAAGGAAGAAATAAACATCCAGACAGAAGAGAATGAAGAAAGAAGAATTCTAAAAACTGAGGAGAGGCTTAGGAACATCTGGAACAACTTTAAATGCTCCAACATCTGAATCATAGGGCAGCCAGAAGGAGAAGAGGAAGAGCAAGAAATTGAAAACTTATTTGAACAAATAATGAAGGAAAATTTCCCCAATCTGGCAAAAGAAATAGACTTCCAGGAAGCCCAGGAAGCACAGAGAGTCCCAAAGAAATTGGACCCAGGGAAGAACACACCAAGCCACAACATAATTAAATTACCCAAGATTAAAGATAAAAAGAGAATCTTAAAAGCAGCAAGAGGAAAGAAGAGAGTTACTTACAAAGGAGTGCCCATAAGACTCTCAGCTGATGTCTCAAAAGAAAGGAAGGGGCTGGAAAGAAGTATTCCAAGCCATGAAAGGCAAGGATCTCCATCCCAGATTGCTCTATCCAGCAAAGCTATCATTTAGAATGCAAGGGCAGATAAAGTGCTTCCCAGATAAGGTCAAGTTAAAGGAGTTCATCATCACCAAGCCCTTACTATATGAAATGTTAAAGGGACTTATCTAAGAAATAGAAGATCAAAAACTATGAACAATAAGATGACAACAAACACACAACTATCAACAACTGAACCGAAAAAATGAAAACAACAACTAAGCAAACAATTAGAACAGCAGCAGAATCACAGAAAGGGAGATCACATGGAGGGTTATCAGTGTGGGGGGGAGTTTGTGGGGGGCAAAAGGTACAGGGAATGAGAAGTATAATTGATAGGCATAAAATAGACAGGGGGAGGTTAAGAATAGTACAGGAAATAGAGAAGCCAAAGAACTTATATGTACAACCCACAGACAGGAACTAAGGGAGGTAATGCTAGAGTGTGGGGGTGAGGGCAGAGATGGGATAATGGGGAAAAAATTGGAACAACTATAATAACATAATCAAAATATACATAAAAATTTTACCATTAAGTATGATATTTAATATGAAAGAAATATACTAAATTTTTAACATTAAAAATAAGACTTGTAGGTAGACTTTTAAAACTCTTATATGCACATCTATAAAAATAAAAATTCAATATATTAAAAAAAGATTCAATTTATTCAATATATTCAAAAAAGATTAAAAATTTCAATATATTTAAAAATTCAAAAAAAGAAAGAAAATGGAGAGCAATGAAGTAACAGGCACTGGACAAGATCAAATACACACAATAATACGACCTCCAAGTCATTGATTTGGAGGAGCCAGACTAAATAGCCTCTCCTAGCCTCCACTGTGGAATGGAGAGTAGACTTCCCTCTTCCATGACGGTATGCTAAACTAACACACAGACACCTTGAAAATAGCATACCCACCCGCCTGTTGGGTGAGGACGGTTGTTTGTGCGTTTGGTATTTGACATCGTCGCTCCCTCCTTTTCCACCCTCTTCGTGACCTGTAGTAGGTTATCTACAGCTTTGTGTTCCCCTCTCCTCACCTTGTCATTTTCACCCCTGCCCAAGCTTTCAATCTGTCAGTCCACACGCCATGTCCGCAAAGCCTGAGACACTGAAGTATGTCACCAGTAAGGGATCCGGATTGCTGACTCCACGGGAGAGAGGAACACTTTCGACTCTTCTCTGTCCCGATTCCTGAGTGTCACATCCCATTCCCTTTCACACAAGTCGCTTCACAACCCCCTTGCCTCTCAGCCTTGCTACCCACCTCTACTTCCTCCCACACTCATGCTTCCTTCTGTGGCCTGAATGGTATTTCTAAAACAAAATCTGATCCTGTCACTTTTTACTGAAAACTCTTCAGCGCTTTGCCACTCAATGGCCGTTTAGCACTAGAAAAGTGTTTACCTTCACTGGGTCACTTTCTACATTGGAAGGATAGGCATCGTGATGGTGAGCCATTGCTTTTAATATAAAATTAGCCCAAGCAATAAAAATTCCTGTATGACCTCCAGCTCCATCCCTGGCCATTCCTTGTCTTGCAATGTTTTTTTTTGGTCTAGTCACTCCAGTTCACTTTCCAGTCCTAGAACACAGCGCACACACTCTCACCCTGTAATTTCTCCCACACTGTTCTTTTTTTTTAATTCTTTATTTTATTGATTATGCTATTACAGTTGTCCCATTTTCCCTCTTCACTCCCCTCCACCCTTCCCACCTCCTCCCACCCACATTCCCCCCTTTAGTTCATGTCCATGTGTCATAAGTTCTTTAGCTCCTACATTTCCCATACTATTCTTGCCCTCCCCCTGTCTATTTTCTACCTATTGTCTATGCTACTTATTCTCTATATCTTTTCCCCCTCTCTCCTCCTCCCACTTCCCTGTTGCTAACCCTCCATTTGGTGACTTCTTTTACTATTCATATTTTTAATCTTCTTTTTATTAGGTAAGTCCCTTTAACATTTCATATAATAAGGGCTTGGTGATGATGAACTCCTTTAACTTGGCCTTGTCTGAGAAGCACTTTATCTGCCCTTCCATTCTAAATGAAAGCTTTGCTGGATAGAGCAATCTGGGATGTAGGTCCTTGCCTTTCATGACTTGGAATACTTCTTTCCAGCCCCTTCTTGCCTGCAAGGTC
>PVIA01000059.1:0-193867 GCA_004024845.1 Tonatia bakeri
ACCCCTATAATTCGGATGTTGGAACATTTAAAGGTGTCCTGGAGGTCCCTAAGCCTCTCCTCAGTTTTTTGAATTCTTGTTTCTTCATTCTTTTCTGTTTGGTTGTTCCTTTCTTCCTTCTGGTCCACTCCATTGATTTGAGTCCCAGTTTTCTTCCCCTCACTATTGGTTCCCTGTGCGTTTTCCTTCATTTCTCTTAGCGTAGCCTGCATTTGTTCATCTAATTTATGTCCAAAGTCAACCAATTCTGTGAGCTTCCTGATCAACAGTGCTTTGAACTGTGCATCTGGTAATTCGACAATTTCTTGGTCACTTAAAAAAATTGGTTCTGGGGCTTTCAAATATGTTTGAGCCATCTTTTTAATTTTCCTTTGGTTTGGATGCGGCTGTTTTGTAAGGGTGGCGCAGCCTTAGGTGTTCACAGGGCGGGGCACCCCAGTCGCTGGGTTGTGACGTTGTATGTGTGGGCGGGGTCTGAGAGGGAACAATGGTGCCTGCTCCGCTCTCTCTAGGACTTCTGTTCCCTCCACTGCCTCCCACAAGCAAACTGGGCCCTTCCGGTGCTGGCTCCCGGGCAGTGGGCTGGTGCACTTTCTCGGACTCTGTGGGCTTCCCCGAGAAGTCTCCTGTGAGGCTGGGAGAGTCTCCCGGCCTCAGTTCCCAGACGGGGCTCTTAAGCTTTGAAACGCGGCGGCGCTGCCCGTTTTTCACTTAGTTCATGCGCAAACGTGTGGCTGCGGACAGCCAGCTGCCCTGCACCCCTCACTGGGTCTGCTAGTCACCTCCGCGCTTCCACGCCCAGCATCCGCCACCGGTCGGTCCGCTGCCGCTGCCGTCTGCACCCTGCGCACCCGCCAGCCAGCGCCTCTTCCCGCTGGGAACCCTCGACCCCACTTCTCAGGCCTCCCGACTCCGCCGCTTCTTACCGGTCTGGATGTACTGGAGCCCGACTTCTGTTCAATTAATTTCCCTCTGTTCTGGTTGTTAATTGTTTCTCAATCTTTGTTGTTTTCAGTCTTGGTTGCGCGAGGAAGCACAGTGCGACTGCCTATGCCTCCATCTTGGCTGGCTCTGAGATTATTACATTTTAATTAAAACTCCTTCCTCCTCTTTCTACCTGGTCCCATCAATAACCGCTCCCGCCCAGGGCATGGGAAAGGCAGTGGTTCTAATAAATCTTGAGCTTTTGAATGGTGACTCCTTAAACATTCCTAGCAATGGCCTCCTCCAGCATTCTGACAGCTAGTCTGCCCATAGTTTATTCTATCCTTAACTTTCCAGGTGGGGGGAGTGGGCAGCATTAGGGTTATTAGGGGCTTCTAGTTAGTGGTCAGCAAGTCATTTCATGCAGAATCAGAGTCATCGTGCAAGATTTTTTGTTATAAAGCACAGGTATCCAAAAATCTCACCACCTGATGCTAATAGGGTCAGGCATATGGGAAGAGATAGACAGGAGACCCGGCCACAGTCGCCTCTGCTGTGCAGATGCGTCTCACCAGACCCGACTGTGTCAAAGGTCAGCTGTTTGTCGGCTCCCGACAGATTAATTGCCTTAAAATACTTTTGCTCCTCTGTGCTCTGCCTATTCATTCATTCTTTGCCCCTCACTTATGTTTCTATTGACTCCATTCCAGAGTGTCAATAGAGTGCCTTTTCCAGAATGTCATATACTGTAGTTGGACTTGTGTCGTAAATAGCCTTTTCAGATTGACTTCCCTCACTTACTAGTATACATTTAGGTTTATTCTCTTCATGTTTACTTGATGGTGTTGATGAAGATGATGATAACGACAATTTAACAGCAGGATACTGTGCAATGTTATATAAGAAATACTGAGAAATAGGATTTCTTATGTTGTTCATGTCAATTTTTAAATATAAACCCTAAATAATCAATGTACAAGTGATATCCAAGCAGGACATAAGGTAGACCCTAGGGGCATCTTGTTGCCTTCTATAGACAAAGAAAAAAATACTTGTTCAACTTTCTCAGAAATGCAGTCTAGAATGCAAGCAAATACTATGACACAACATGGTTTTGATATCTGATTATGAGAAATAAACGAATGCTATTCATGCACACTGATCAATGAATAAAATAGGATATTTAGGTGATTAGAAACACAATAAATTTACTTTCTTTTGTCAGAACGTCATTACTGTTCTGTAACTCCGAAAGGAGAAATGAACACCCCTGCGTTGTAATGACGATCACTGGAACAGCCCCTACTGGCGGCGTGGGTTGCTGCGGGCTCATGCTACAACCTGCTTACAGTCTCTTTTCTCCTACAGCACTAATTTATTGTTATAGAGGAACAAGACATATCACTTACTTTCAGAAAGCCTGTGTGGAGAAATTAAGTAATCGATGCGACGTGTCTTAGAAAGAACTAAAGTCGCCCTGGAAAGAGCAAGGTGCCCTTTAAGTAAAAGAGAACATTGAGTATGAGGTGAATGGGTGGTAGGTGCTCTTACCCATGACGAGTTAGTTCTAGAAAGCTTGAACTCTCATGGTTTTTATCACTAAAAGTTGTAAGAACAATGCCTGAATGTCTATCCCTCAGCTGCTATAAAAAGATTTGACAAGATAAAACCCCCAAATCTCACATTCCCTTCCATTTGTATATCAAGGCAATAACATTGTATGAAGTTCCTCACCATGCTGTTCATCAAACAGCTCCTCGCAGAGACATCCTGACACTGCCAAGGACTTAGGGAAAGGGGACAATTTAGCACTGACATCAGTTATTATGGAGATGGGAATCTGACACTGAGCAGTAGGTTTAACCTGAGAATCCCTGATTTTTTTCTCAGGGTGCAGTATCCCTGGACCTCTTCTTTCAAACACTGGAGTAACTGCAGTGGAAAACAGAACGACGTGGGTCAGTCACTTTGTGACCAGTGTGAAGTGAAGCAGTGAGAATGCTTCACCATTTCTTTACATAATCGGGGGTTAACATGATTTCCATAAGGGTCAGGTAACCTCGATCCCTCCACTTCATACTCTGTGCAGTGATTCTCAATTCTCGCTGGGAAGTTTTTACAAAATAATAATTTTTGCACCTCTATCCCAAACTAAATTCAAATTTTGAGAAGCAGAAATATCTATATATATTTTTTAAATGTCCATGTAATTTTTTGATGGAGCTGGTACATTAATAAGAAGAATTAATGAACTTTAGAGAAAATGTATTTTACCACCTAGGACCTATACCTGCCTCTTCTTGAAGACTTGCATTCATCTGAAGTAGCGACATGACATTTGACTCTTCTAAGTTTCCTCTTAATGATTTGTGTGAACATTTCCAACTTGGCCATTATACTTTTTCATGGAAAAGATGCAAAATTAATCAGCTCATTTATTTTTTGTTTTCCCTATTCAAAAATGCCTGTGGAGCAGCCATCCTGTTCTAGACACTCCTATGCTGGGGTATGTGGTCATAGGCATGTGAATGTAAAACAACTATGTTTACACATGCACAAACTACAACTGTGTTCAGTGTTACATGGGAGAAGGCACAAGCCCTACAGGGTCAGGGCACAGGTTCACAGGGTCAGAGAATGCTCCCTCTACCATACACAGCACACTCCCTCTGTGAAGGTGTAAGATGAATCTATGCTACACTCATTGGTTGCTACCTGAGCTAAGCAAATTCAACCCACCTGAGTTTATCCTAAGATAAACTTTCTGAATAAAATTAGACTTTCTGGATATGGCAAGTTTCAATTATCATGTTATTCTGTAGTTAATTAAGCTAAACACTAATGATTTTAAGCCTTATGGTACATGGTTTTCTTATTTGAGCTTTCACTGTAAAAGGTAACATTGGACTAATTTATTAGTCATTTGGAACTTGTTATTAAATTTTATGATGTTAGTGGTGAAAAGTACAACAGGAGAACATGAATAGAAATTCATAAAATGAGTCTAAAGTTAATTAGTGCTAGAATTTATAATATTGAGTGTTAAACTTGGAGACTGGGACTTTTCAGTTTTTCTTAACACAATTCTGCAAACTTCTTGCTTCACCTATAGGTGGAAAATACTGCCAGATTACCTTATAAAGATCACCTTAATGGTTAATTTAAAAGATGTTAAAAGTACAAGCATGTGTTTTCACATAACATTTATAATTTAAACTATTAACAATAGATACAATGTGTCAAACAAATGGTAAGGAAAATTGTTTTTCCAGAATTTTAACCTGGCAAGAAATACCACTTAACATGTTATAATTTTACTTAATAAAATGTCACAGCCTGGCTGGTATGGCTCAATGGATTGAGTGCCAGCCGGCCTGCGAATGAATCAAGGGGTGGCCAGTTCGATTCCCAGTCAGGGCACATGACTGGATTGTGTGCCAGTTCCTCAGTAGTGGGCTCACGAAAGGCAACCACACATTGATTGAAAAAATGTCACAAAAGATAAGACTATACTGCAAAAACAAAGAGTATATTTTGAGTGAACCTTTTTTTAAAAAGGTGTGACAATTTAATTAGAGGTCTTAGAATATCCTTCAAACGTGAGCTGTTTGATCTCAGAATAACTTTTAAAATGAAAGCAAGGCTAAGAATACTGATATTTCATTTCTCATTACATTTAATTGTAGTATATAGATTATAATATAGAGACTGGAGCCCAACTGTTTGGATTTAAATTCTGGCTGCACCAATTCTTAGCTGTGTGACTTTGAACAAGTTATTTAGCCTCTGTGCCTCAGTTTCCTCATCTGTACAATGGATCCTTGGGAGTACCTACCCCATATTATTGTGAGATTATGTAGCATCCAATCTGTACATAGTTAGCATCCGATAGACATTACCTATAATTATTGTTTTCATTATAATTGTTTTCTCTAGTTCACAAACATTTTGTGGGAGGATTGAAATTGTTAGTAAAAACAAATGTTGCTAGCTGTCATTTACTGGGCTGAAGGGGATTTGCACTAAGTCTGACCTCACAATAATTCAACTCCATTACTGTTATCCCCTAAATTCCATGAGGTATCCTCACAGTCCTCCAATGCTACTCAAAGGCCTTTCTGTGTCCTCTCCATTCACTGTGCCTCTCTGGCCTTATCCGCACTCCTAGAAACACTGGTTTCACTATACTCGTTTCATGTGTTACTGAAAGGAGTTAGGGAGGTAAAATGATTCACTGAATGAAGAAATAAAATTCAAAATTCAAATGACTTAATAAATGTCTATCGAAGACAGAAAAACAGAATAAGTGAATTCAAAAATTTGGTATCACTATCAAATAAATTAGGTTATATTAATATTTTTTACTTAACTGCATTACATTTATTCACTGTAGGCAAAAATATGAGCTTAAAATCATCAACAGAGCCTTTTTACAAAACCTCCTGGCAGTTGAAGATAAAAAAATGTTTGTTTTCTCTTTGAATCTGTAATCGGAAAGTATGTAGATGTGGTTTTTGGAGGAAATCCTTTAAATATGAATGACTTAATGGGTCCTTATAAGTCTATATATGCCAATACTAAAGATTTTCTACTAGTTAGAACTAATAGGAAGTAAAAAAATAAGAAAAGCAAGTACCTAAATTTTTCAAGTTATATTCATCATATGAAGAGCCCAAATACAAGAGCATATTTCTTGAATCATTTCTTATACACTCAAAAATCTTAAAAATGGAACATTAAATATACTACTATCTAAAATTGCAACAAAAGATAAAAACTATTCATACTGTCTTTGGAAAATGTTTTATGTCTATGGATATTTGAATATACAAGTCTTCATTATGCAAATAATTAGCATTTCCTTAAGACATTCTAATTTGGAATAAATGATTGTTCAGACTGGGGTTAGTATAAAGTTTTTTTACTTCCTCTGTGGAATCTGGAGCAGGTTGCGAGCAAACTTAGACACTGTGTTCCGTGTTAGAGGTAGGCATACATTTCCCACCACCTGGCCTGCTAACAATACATCCAATGGGAATCAGAATGCTGGTGGAAAACCTGTGCTATGCTGTTATTGTCGTCACAGAGGGTCATGGAGATCCACAAATAGGTGAGGGTAAGAAGGAAATAAAACATTCTGACCAATGTAAGAGCTATCAAGTATGACCAAGTGATAACCTTTTTAGAACTAGAATATGTCACTATCTCACGACGGCAAAGAAATGATATAGATGTCAGATATAGGCAAGTTCAGCCATAGCCAGGAAAGCAAAAGAAAAGATGTGCATTGTAAAAGGCTTATGCATTCTATTTTCCAGGCCAATCAGAAGGGGAGCAAGGAAGCTGACAGCCAACTGCATAATTTAAACTAAAATACGTGTAAAAATGTGACTGTAGTTCAAACCATAAACTGGCTCATTCTCGAAGACCTGGAACATGCATCTCAAGATTTAGCATATGTCCATCTGGCCCATGAGTTTCCATTCCAGGGAAGAAAACAGCTAGTCCCTTGCTGCAATTTAGTCACTTTCTTCGGAGGGAAAATGAGAGCTGGCTGGTGGTGATGGCTCCCACACTGCAACAGCCGTCCAATGGTCCCTGTGATGACAAGAGAGGAGTAGGAAGAGGGCATACCCAGGTAGCTGAACAAAAAAGTGACATCTGTGTCCAAAGTGACCGCCCTCCGGAAGCCAACTCCCCATGCACTTCACAAATGCAGGAGAGTGACAGAAGCATTTAAGAAGGTCATAATTAGGAGTGCAAATTTCCTGTAAATTTCTAACTTATATCTGCAATTTTTAAGAAAAATGTGTAAAAGGGGAAAGTAATTGTAATGGGTAACAAGATATGTAATTCCTTGGAGAAATGTCTCATTGTTGCCGAGTGTCTCCCAAGTCAGTTTCATAAGAGGAATCATGACAGATGGCCAGTTCCTCCAATGAATTCATGAAGATGGAACCAATTTTTAAACAAGAATCAAGTATCCCAATTTTTTTTTAGGAGGCAATTTCATTTCTAGTAGGCTAGCATTTTGTAAGCCTTAGCTGATACTATCACCCACCCGGCTCTCTTTTGACAATATTTCTGTAAATGCTGACTCTAATTCGTAACTTGTAGATAAATGGCATGTTTGTAGAAGAATTCGAGGAGCTAATTTCAAAAGATACAGACCCTGACCTTCAGGCATCCCAGCTCAGGGAGATTTGCTGACCTTCACCTGTAAAACCAGGACGACACGCAGCACAGCTGGACCGGTGTTTCCGTATCAGAATAGACTCCGCTGGTCTGCACGTGGAGAATTTTTCAACTCCTTCCCTCGATCTCTTTGTTCTGCTCCCCCTCTCCCTTCTTACAAAAACCTCTGCCTGCACTGAGATGTTAAGATGGGCTTTGGAACAGGAGTCCCTCATCTTCACAGGCTGCCAGTTCTTGAATAAATCATTTTTTTCTTACACCAGCACCTGCTTCTTGGCTATCAGCTTTCAAAGTGACAGGCAGCCAAACCTGGGATCAGGGTGAATACCAGTTCAACATGACATTGAAGAACGGAGCTCACATATCTTACTGATTCTTTCAGTGAACTGAATGCCCCAAATCACATAATTTCCCATAGATTATAAATAATGATGACAATAATCAAATGGTTATCTAAAGATAGAACCATTTTTTAAAGCTGCCAGTAAATTTAATATTTACTTGAAGTAAGATAAATTTTTGCGATATAATGCTACTCAGTCAGCTAAGATTAGATTTAAATTTTTCTTTTGGAGGGTAGTCAGATAAATTCACTTTGCACTTTTCTCCAATGCTAAAACCTCAATTTGTGTCCTTAGAATCTACTGCATTTCTTTTTATATGGTAAAATTACTTGACTGAGCAAAAGAATAAATCTCTAAATTCAGAAATTAACACGAGCTTTTCTTTGTAGTTTTGGCTGTTAAATAATTCCTGTCATTACCTAAACACAAAGGCAAAGAAAAAAGCAAGTACATATATTTTTTTAAATGTCAGTAAAATTCTTTCCTTTTAACTAGGCTTTTTCACTTGAATAGGTTTCTGAGAGAACTACCAATTTCTTATTCTCTGAAAAGATGATTCACCTGGATTTTATGATGTACTCACTCAATGTGTGAGCACATCATAAAATCACTTAATCACTTAATGCATCAAAACACTTGAAATGGTAAATATCACAGTGTGATTAGCGTAAGAAGGCAGCACGTTCTGTCCGCTTGTGACATGAAGTGGTTCAGAAGCATGTAATAACTCATGTGGAGTTAAAGCAAACATGTGCAGACATAGCAACAACTAGAACCATGTTCTTAGTCTGTCTGACATTGATCTTTAGTTCTACAGATGTATTCTGGGTACCAACAAAGTTCCCAATATTATATTAGTATGCGTCATGCTCTCTGTTCTCAAAGAATTTCCTATCTAATGCAGCGATTTTCAACCTTTTTCATTTCATGGCACACATAAGCTAATTGTTAAAATTCTGCAGCACACCAAAATATATATTTTTTGCTGATCTGACAAAAAATAGGTATAATTTTAATTCAGTCACACTGGACCGCTATTGTTGTTTTGACTGTTGACATTTTTTAAATTTGACCATCTGAGGGAAAAGAGGTCAGTGCCCCTGACTAAATAGTCAGGTATTGCATGTTTTAAAAATGCTTGTGGCACACCAGTTGAAAATCTCTGATATAATGGATAGGCAAAAGTAGAGGCAATAAAAAAGAGTAGAGACAAACAGTAGAGTAGCTGACAGGAAGGGGAGTAGAACAGCAATGCATTTGTCTGTGTCGGGCTATTAGAGATTTCACAAAAATAATATATTATCCTTTTTATAAGAAGAGAAGACTTATGTAATCAAGGTATTGAGGTGGATGGGGCTCAGAGTGTGCTCCTGCAGAGAGAACAGTTTATGCTTATGTGTTAAATATAAGAGAATGACGTGCTCATGAGTCATTTCAATGTTTTCAGTTTAGAACAACTGAATTTAGAGTGGCTTTTACCTCTTCAGAAAGAGTTAGGTCTCAAACATTGTGAACCAAAACGTTACCTTGCAAACACAACTTCCACACTGTAGTCTTGTTCTTATCTAGAATTCAATTGTGTGTGTGTGTGTGTTTGTGGAAACCAGCTCATGGCAGCAAGTTAGGTTTGTGCAAATAATTCTTGAGGTTCTTAGGACACTATTCCTCAACACGTAATGCACTGACGTCCTCACGGTCAGGATCAGAAATCACCAGGGTGTAATAGTGTGTATCATGAGTTTCAGATTGCTGTATTATCATGAAAATAAATTCCAAGAATATATCTGCTTGGAAAATTCTACTTAGTGTGTTGCTATGAATCTGAAAGTAATTATGTTAAAAAGCAAAAGAACTTACTTTGAAAAATAATCAAACGTAGAATAGAAATTGTCAAATGAGTCAATAAGATACCCAATAAGATATAATATCTTTCCCTTGAAAGATTCTGCTAAGTGTATTATTTGCCAAATCCAAGAAAAGTACATTGGCAGAAATTTTCTAAGAAAAAATATGATATGGATAAGGCCAAATCAACAGAAAAAAAGGAATGTCTGCAAAACAGAGACCAGTGGGCCAATTTAAAACCAATCAGAATTGATTTCAATTTACTTAGAATTCAAATTAGCTCTAAGTGTTAGTCTGGGAGCTATGGATAGTAATAAAGGATGAAGAAATAATAAAGACAGAATTATTTTGTTATCAGTTATTTTAAAACCAGTAAATACTGTGTATCAGTAAGCTGTTTCTATAAAAATGTGCTGTTAAATCCCAAAACTCAGTGGTGTATGACTGAAAGGATATATTTTGTATTCCCCTGATCTAGGACCTACTGGGACTCAGCTGATTTCAGATAAGATCAAGAGGGCTTGTATTTACACTTCCAGATCAGTTTGGATCTGCTCCTTTTGCCCCTCATTCTTTCTTCTCAGAATGTGTTCTTCCCTTGGCAGTAAGAGAAATCCTCGTGACCAAACCAAGCCACACAAGCGCTTTTAAATGCTCTGCTGGAGTCACGCCCACTAACGTCTCATTGGTCAAAACACACCATGTGGCCAAGTTCTACCATAATGGGATGGGAAAGGGCATTATTATGTTTGACGTGAGGCTCTGGCAAGAATGAGAAATGAAGGCTATTGAGAAATAGAAATTGGAGACTAAAACTAAATCTGCCACAACCTTAACATTCTCTTTTCTCAGAGAAGAAAATTTTTATACATTTTGCTAAGAATTTAGATTCTGAAATCAGGAGAATTCCTCATCTGTATGAATTAATGCATGTGGAGTGCAGTAAAATATCTAAAACTAAAAACGGACATGCTTGGTAAGAAACACATACCTGCATGCACCTCTTGTGGGTGTCATCAAAGGGGTGTGAGGTGCATCTGTCATCCACAGAAGGAAAAGGCAGAAACAACGTGGCTGAGGAAATGAGATGAAAAGCATAACACTGAAAGGTATTGCAATGCGTGCAACAGGAAAGTAGGTGGGACAAAACAGGACACAGCTGAGATGGTGAGGGTCCTCAGACAAAATACCGACACGATTAACCCAGGGAGTGTGGAAGATCGAGTCTTTGGAACACAAACTGGAGCAGAATGTCAGAAAAAGCTGCAAACATTTTGAAATGATATGCTAGAACTGAAATTTAGAGAATAAAAGTAAACGCAGATGACTAAACTCTCTGAGACTGGGGGAAAAAGATAAAAAGAAGCAAAAGTTAAAGTTAGTCAAAATATTTTCCTGGGTTGAAACATGAAAAGGGTTATGTCTCACAACACAATGGAAATATTTTATAACTAATTATTGCATATTTTAAACTGTTCTGGTTACAAGCTGGGATCTATCTAATTCATTTTGAACTCAGTATAAGTAGAAGAATGCATTAGTACTGAAAAAAAAGGACAAAAATGGCATAAATACTAAAATTAAAGCCATACTCATGTACATAGATATAATACAGCAACATAAAATAATACTGAACATGAGGAAACTGAATCGTTTCAACATTTAAAAAATATTACTTGTTTCAGACAACGGCAGAATAGCTTATTTCAATCTGCCTTTACAGAACAAAAATAATTTGAAAATTTAGACAAAGCATTATTTATAAATGATGTGAAGACACTACCAATATCCTCAAAGAATTTGCTGTCTCAAAGCATCTGCTTGAAATGGCAAGCAGAGCCTCCCGCAGCCTTACGGGATATAAAAATTATGTCCGGCAGGCATCACAGAAGAGGAGCCCTGGAGACGCCTGGGGATCTGGAGGCATCCTCCATGGGCTACTCTGGCTCATCGCCAGAGATAAAACCTTATTGACAGAAAGAGATACATCAACAACAGCCTCATTTCCTGTAAAACTTTTCAAAAATCACCAAGCATAAAAAATAAAAATATAACAAAACCTGAGATAAAATGACAGCCAAGACAGATACATAAGAGAGCTTGATTTTTGAATTATCACACACAGTCCCTCACTCAGATTAGTATTTTCAAGATACTAACTTTGATTAGCATTTTCAAGAAGTCCAATGATAAGATGGTAAAAACGAGCACAGAGCCAGAAACTCTAACACCAGCTCAAATAAAATGACTAGAGGTAACAGCCATACCCAATTAAAATTAGGAACTTAATCAATGTACTGAACTGTAAATTACTGAACTGGAAGGTAGAAAATACACAGAGTGCAGTCAGTAAAAGGCATGAAAGACATGCAAAGGTCAAAGAGCATTAAGGGACGTGTTGAATGGGCCTCACATGTATGTGATCACAGCCACCGTACAGGGAGAGAAGAAAATTGAGACAGAAGCAATAGTTCACATTTCCAAAGGTAAACGCCACAGACTCAGAAAGCACTCTCAGCTCCACGCAGGACAACAGCAAAGCCAGCTGCATCTAACAACATCATAGTACAGCTGCTGTAAACTGAATAGAAAAGAAAATCTTTCATATTACTTTTGAGATGCAATAGTGAGACCAAAAGTAAATTTCTTACTAGAATAAATGAAGCCAGAAAACAATAAAATGACATCTTTAAAATGTAAATAAATATAAATTAATTAATTAATAATAATAGTCAATCTAGGATTTAGTACAGAGTAAAACTATCCATCAGTGTGGAAGTGAAATGAAGACATTTTCAGAAAAGCAAGGTAATAAATATCATCAGCCATGGGTTTTACTAAAACAAAAAGTCCTTCAGGCATAAAAAAAGCTGACTTTAGGTACTTAGATGGAAGCATAAAAATTCACAAAGAAATGAAAAACCAAAAAATGTAATGAACATAAAACAAATATTGGCTGTACAAAACAACAAACAATATTTTGATGGCTTGAAATATACAAACAAAAAATGTCAAAAACGGGTTTAAAAGGACGAGAGGGAAGCAAAGTAAGTTAAATGGTTCTAAAGTCCTTGCATTTTGAGGAAAGTTGTAAATGTCTAATTTATATTAAAGCCAAAGATGAATATTATAATATATAAGGTGACCACAAAAAATCAGGATGTAAAACTAAGAAGTTCATAGAGTGAAAAATTTTAAAAAATTGAATACTAACCAAAAAGAGGTTGAAGAAGGGGGAGAGAGAAGTGGACATAGAATGGGAGGAATAAACAGATAACAAGCAATATGAAGATGTAAGCCCATTATATTAGCCGTAAACAGATCAAATATTTTAATTGGGAAAAGTTTTTCAGGCTGGATTTAAAAGTAAACAAAGAGATACTGCATTAACAGGACACACCTCACAGATAAGGTTAGAGAAAATTCTTTTTCTCCTTTTTACAGAAGGTAAAAAACAGAAATTTCTTATAATTCACTGTGTTTATAGGCTCTTAAAAGTGAATAATGTTAAAATAAAAATGTGGAAGATTATCTAAGTTCATAAACTATTCATACTATGTATAGCTTAACATAATGGACACTTTGTAGATAGTTGGCTAAAATCATCCAGAGTTTAATGAGTGTGTATATTAATTATCAAAAATATTTTTAAGAAATAATTATATATGTACAGATGTTTAGCTACAAGACCATTCACATATTTGAAATAATAAAATAATTGAATCAGTGAAAATATACAAATGTAAGGAAATATACATACACACAAAATTATATATATATATACACACAACCCATTTTAAATGAAATTATCTATCTGCTGACATGGGAAAATGCTTGTTTTTGAGTAAAAAGACAAGTTATACAAAAGTATGTGGACAATTTTTTCCAAATAAATACACATATTCATGTTTTTAATGAATTGGAAAGATAGCTTTACAAAACTGGGATTACAGATAATTTTAAGACCTATTCGAAGATTTATGTAAGCCAAGATATTAAGTTTCATTGAGATAGGGCTGACAATGAATGGGTTTAACGTTGTTCTACTTGGTGCCAGGAGGCACACTACACCCTGGTGGTTGAAAGACCACGCTCTAACTCCTCCGACTAGGTTCAAATCCCAATTTTCCACTTCCTATATGGCTTTGGGGAGAAGCTTTTCAAAAGGTGTGACATGAAATATGGGTATGTTTTTCCCTTGCTTTAAATTTCTATGTATGTACTCAGAACGATTTACAGTTATGACTATATTCTTGGAGTAGATTTTGTAGGAATCTGCAGAACATCACGCCTCAGCTCCCGCATTGCATGGATTGTAGTGGTTTCTTTCCTCCCCTCTCCGCACTCGCAGGGGAAGACACAGCTGGTGTTAGGAGGAAAAGGAGCAGCTAGAAGGAGACACTAAAATCATTGCAGTTTTGAAGTTGATGAGTTCTTTGTAAAAGAACTCCTTTTCTAAGTCAGTATTGACCTGGAAATCCACATGCACAACGTGAAGGATGATAACATGAGATCCTACGGCCAGACGGTCTCTGTAGTATTAATTTGTGTTCCTGTAGGAGCCACAATTGCACAGGAAATGTGAAATGTGTGCCAGATAGTTGAAACAGTTCTAGGGCTGAAGGAAGGTTATCTGAGGTTAAACTCGGACTGACTTACTGAACCACTCATTATTTCACATAAACATTTTCACTTCTGAGACAAACGGAATCACTTGACTCATAGTTAACGCAAACACATTCTAAACCTGATTGTTCTTCGCTCTTCTAAATTCCTTGAAGCAACCCGGGTTAGTGATTCAATGTGAGTAGATGTTACTGCTTTTGAAAAAAAAATCTCTATTTTCCAATTACACGTGCAGTCAGTCAGCTTTCACCGACAGTGAGTGTGGTACCAAATTATGTTGCCCAATGCCGACAATTCCAGTGACTTTCAAATTTTTGTTTCTGTTTATGAACAAAGAAAAATAAAAGATTCAGAATAGGAAAAAAGTTCAAATATGTATATATATGTGTGCATATATGTATTCACACACATATAAAACCTTATTTTTAGCTAATTAATGTAGGCAATGAGAGATAAAGTGTCAGATGCTATTATTATTACCTACAACTTAACAGAGGAGTGGTGTTCCATCATCTGCCACCATTTCCCTTAGGAGGTTGTCATAATGCTGTCTTGTGAAGAAAAGGAAATTTGTCAGTGTAGAAAGATTGGGCCAAGGTACTACAGTGTAACAACAGCCATTTCTCTGCAATGACCCGCTGACTGCCATCCTCTCTGCCACATGGAGCTATAACCAACCCACTGGCTCTGTAGGCTGGGGCACTAATACCTCTCTTAAACGTCCTTACCTAAAACTTGTTTTTTTTTCTTCTTCTAAAATATGTACCTTTACCCTACAGTATCTACTCCAAATTTACCAAAGGAGAAAATGAAAACTAAAAGCAAAACATCCAAAACTTAAAAAAAAACTTGAAGATATATACCCAGAGTAGTCGCATAATACAGATAATGCCTTGCTTCCACAACACAAATGAGTTAAGTGTTGTCTTTAAATCAATGGCACTGGTCAAAAACTCTGAATGCAAATCTAGTATCAATCTCTCATAACTTCTGTAAGACCCAAACAAACTGTATTTCTCACCGATTCTCACTGAGTAGCAGCTTAGAGATGAAAATCAGCATGTGAATGATACCCAGAGAGTGTGCCTCAGAGAGTGCTTGCTACACAGCAGGGATCATGCAATATTTTTACTTCTAACCTCCAAAATAACTATGGTTGCTCAAGTACTGATATAGATCGGTGATGGAGTTGGAAAGCATAAAGAACTATAGTGTGTGTAGATTATTTTAAAAGACAAAGAGAATTTTCTTTGAAATTCTTCAAGAGAAAAGAATCCATATTGTTTCTGTTGGATGGAATATCACATTATAAATTTTAAAATATTCTCGAATAATCACTCCAAAGATGTGGGAAAAATTTTAGGAACAGTTCATTATTTTATCTCCCTTAATTTGACATTGATATTTTCCCAATGGTGGCTTCTAAAATAGGAAACCTGTCAGCCAGGAAACGTTTACATCCTGTAGGCGGCTCTTCTTGGCCAACTTCACTCCAATTTACTCAACAGTAAATTCAAATTTAGGCAGACAAATCTGTTTCCCACTTCTTCATTCCCTACAGCCACTTAGGAAATATTCCTTTTAACAAAGGAGGGAGGGAGGGAGGGAGGAACAGACACAAAGAGACAGAGACCAGGGAGAGAGAGAGGCAGAGAGAACAAAGGCAGAATGAGGAAACTGGTTGGTGAACAATTCAAGTCAAGTCAGGTAATTCTACTCTGTTTACACTCTCTATGGGCAGAGACAGAGGTGGGATTTACCTGTAAATTAAGCTGCAGCTGTGCTTTGACTGACAAGGCAAGCCTCGTCTGCACAGTAATTCTCTTGTTAACTAAAATTCCCACCTGCGGATTTGAAGTGGTTTGCTTCTTTCTTCAGTTTCCCCTCGGCCTCCCTGTATACTGTCGGTTCGGGACCCAGCTTTATGGGGCCCAATGTCATGTGATGTACACCAGCGGTTACTAAGCTTCAGCCCAAGAGCCAGCCACTCGTTTTTAAAAATACAGTTTTATTGGCACACGGCCACATTGATTTATTCAGGAATCAGGCATGGCTGCTTTTGTGCTATCCTGGCATATTTGTAGTCTCAGCAGAGATGACAGCCTGGCCCACAAACACTAATATACTTCTCCGGATCTGCAAGAAAGTGTGTTGCCAATCTCTGATTTAAATGATGGATTTTAGTGTGGGTTAGTTCCTTTGTTAGTATACTGATTAACTATATTTTTCTTCAATACTTAAAAAAAAATAGATACAACCTAATAGGTAAAACATAGGGATGATAAAAGCCAAGCTTCTTGAAATTGGACATTTGAATATTTTCCTGTAGTGATATAGCACCACCTTATGGCACATTACAGAAACTGTCAGGGAAGATCATTGAAGTGCTACTGGGTTTACTGAGCATCTCAAATGCTCTGGTGTAACTTCTAAATTCTGCTGAAAATAATGTGTAAAAAAAATGTATCCCCTTTTGAATTAAAAAAAATACAAAAGTTAGAGAACACCTAATCCAAATCTATTATATTCTAAAAACAAAATTGGTCTTCTGAAATTAAATGACTTACTAAACTTACCCAGGAAGTTTAACAGTAGGATTTTAGATTTCTTTTTTTTTTTAAAGATTTTATTTATTTATTTATTTTTAGAGAGAGGAGAAGAAAAGGAGAAAGGAAGAGAAATATCAGTGTGTAGTTGCCTTTCATGCACCCTGTACTGGGGACCTGGCCCACAACCCAGGTATGTTCCATGACTGGGAATTGAACCAGCAACCCTTTGGTTTGCAGGGCCGCGTTCAATCCACTGAGCTACACCAGCCAGAGCAGATTTCTTTTATGAAAAGTAAAATGATTTATGTATATAAGTATGTGCATGCTTAATATATTGAAGTAAATATTCCAGTAGTAATATTTTTATTTAAAAATCAATTTAGCCATTTTAACAAAACTTTTTATTTAGAAGTTACATTCATGAAAAATTACTAAGATAGTAAGCAGAACTAGTTTTCAAACACAGAAATACTAAACTGCTTACATCAATACCAAAATTATGGAAATGAAATTATATCACGTTCAGTTCTGTACACAGAGGTCAAGAAGGGCATCAAAAAATGGGAACACCTTAACGTAACTAGGTTATGATCAGGAGGATGGGCCAGCATGGTTCAGAACACCATTCTCTCTAATAGGCTGTGGAGGGAAGGGAACAGGGCTGTTTACTGCAGAGAAGACTCGGGTGAGCGGGGCAGGGAGTGCTGCTTTAAGTTCCTGAATGACGGCATGGGAAAGACGGGTTGAACTTCATTTCCTGTGACCCCAAGGTATAAAATGAGTTCTGATGGCCAAAGATATAGGGGGACAGTTTTATTGTAAGACAAAAACACATTCTAATGAGATAAGATACCCAATCAGAAGCTTACGCTCTCCTTGGGAGTGTGGTGGGGCAAACTGATAGGGAATGCTGTTCAGTAGTCAGATGAGAGATGAAGGTTGGTCTTGCCACCACTATTAAAGTTCAAATTTTTATATCTGAGGTGTGGAGATGCTGGTGGAGTGTCGTGGATTCCTACACCATGCATAGCTATGGGGCCTCGTTCAAAGATTCAGTTAAGTGCATTCTAGTCTAATGTAACCTGTCGGCAGTCAAATGCCAGCTGTGCCTCCCTTACTTGGAAGGGAAAACGGGAAAGTTTGTGGAATACTCTTGAATTTTTAGACATGCTCAGACAAAATGAGGGTAACCTAGACTCCGCTGGTGTAAGATGCTGACCAGAATTTCTCTAAGAAATGAAGTACGTCTCTTGTTTTTTCATTGATACACCCTGAGTTAAGGCAACTCTAGAATGGGGAGCTTCACAAAATACAATGACTGAAAACAGTCATTAATGTTACAGTGAGGGTGGCTTTGTGTCATAGTCATAAAGCACAAGCATTTCATCCTAGGGTACAAATTTGATTTACTCTACATTCATTCTACAGTTTTAAATCCAGATGGACAAGAATGTGGTGATTGCTGGGGGAAGGGGGATCTAAGGGGAAAAAGTGCTAATGGGAAAAAATGCAGTTCAAAATAAATTTAAAAAAAAATAAATCCCAATGTGTCGAGACCCATTTTGATGTCCCCCACCCGTCACAGGGCTGTCTCAGAGAGTCAGAAATATGCTTCCCAAGTGGTGACTCCACACACCGGGCCACCTCCCGCTGCCTCATGCCTGTCCCTACCCTGCTTGGGCTCCGATGCTCCAGACCATGCTACCCCACAGCGTGGATGCCATCCACCACAACACCCAGGCCAGACCTTCCTCATTGGGCAAAAACATGGACGCCCTCCTCAGCTCACTCAGACTTTCAGACCCATGCCTCCTTCCCACTGATTCCCTCCTTACCCTGTGTGACGTGGGCCCTGACTCCCCACGTTAGACATGCTCCCTGCAGAGATACCCTCATCATTCTCTCTGACATCACTCACCGAGCATCGCCTCCCATAAGCTTCCTCCTCTGCTGGCTCAGCCTCTGCATCTGGTAGCCCTTCCAGGCAGTGACCCTCCACTCCTCCTTCCTTGCTCTCTGACCCTCTGTGCTCTCTCTCTCTCTCTGTCTCTCTCTCTCTTTCCTTCCTTTTCTTCCCCTTCCCTGTATTTATTCTTTGACCTACCTAATAAGGCTTTAGGACTAAATTGTTCAGGAAAGATATTTAGGAATAAAAGAAAAGAGAAAGAAAAGGAAGAAAAAGAAAGGGAAAACACAAAACTAGAAAAGGTTTGGTTGTTTCTCCAAGCAAACAAACATTCCTAACTTTTTCATTGACAAATATTAATGTTAAAAATGTCAAAAATATCAGTCATTCTTAGGATATATTTTTAAATAGATAGCATAAGCTTATATATCCAGTCTCTAATTTTACTCCATTTCTCTTATTTAAAAATCTGAAAGTTCAGGTGTTGAAGTTGGCAGTGACAAGTCTATAAGCAAAGATCAAACTCCACTAATTGTTAAAGCACATAATAGTACACTAACTTTGGGGTATATTTCAGTCTTACTGGAAAATGCATTTCTTCCTCTGCTCTTTTATAATTTTCTTAATTTCATATTGATTGACATTAAAGAAATTATAGCAACCAAAAATAGGTTAGGAATTCCTCAGCATACAAAGCAAAAATGGAATGGAAGCTCATAGTAGAAAACAAAGAATGCTGATAAAGTGGACAGCAAAGACAGGGAGGCTGAAGTTAAGATCAGTTTAAGGTTGATGTATTACTACAGGCATATTCTTCAAAGCTAAATTCAGGGTGCTTTGTTGTTGCTGCTGCTCATTTGGTTTGATTTGGTTTGGTTTTAGAACAGTGAGTCTAAAGGGGGAAGGGTGAAGAAGGGCACAGTTGCTTTTACACAGACAGTTAATGCCACGGACTGGAGTGCGTGTGCCTCCAAACTTCATCTGCTGAAACCTAACCCCCAGTGCAATGGTGTTAGGAGGTAGGGCCTTGGGAGGCCATCAGGACACGAGTGCAGCCCTTATGAATTCGTTTTGTGCCCCCCAAAGGAGTCCCTGTGAGCCAGGAAGTGACCCTCAGCAGACACCAAATCTGCAGGCACCTTGATGTGGGGCATCTCAGCACCTAGAACTGTGAGAAATGCGTTTCTGCTGTCTGTAAGCCCCCAGGCTATGGCATTGGTTACAGCAGCCCCGACAGATTAAGATGTCAGGTTATTTAATTCTCTCAAATACATGCACAGGTCAGGTTTATTTGTTTCTTCAGTACTATTATCTTAGATAGAAGTTTAATTGGATTCCAACTTCAGAAAAAAATTTAGCTGAGTATTATTCTCCTGACCTAAAAAAATCATAATGACATACCACCACCACCAGGGGGAGCATTTGTAGCCTAAAGTTACAGAAAACAACCAAAGAAAATCAAAATCTCTTTAATTGAAGAGAAACATCACGTCCTGCTCCAGTTTTAATGATACAAAAATTACAGTTCCCAGCACTCTAAGAGTGATGTTTAATTGTGAATACCCTAACTGGGCCCATGCTGGGTGTGAGAAATGATGACCTGATTAATACTAATCCTGACAGTGATGCCCTAATTTAAATAGCACTTTATAAAATTTTTTCGTGGTTGAATATACAGTAGAGTGTATACATACTGAAACCAGATTGCCCAAGATAGATTTGGGTCCAACACATAAATTGTGTCATCTTTGGCAATTTATTGAAATTCCCTCTGCCTTGGTTTGCTCTTTTAAAAAATGGGGAAAAGAGTAGTCCACGTGTAGAAGGATTGCTGTAGAAGGATTGCTGTAGAAGGATTGCTGTAGAAGGATACGTTAACATTTGTAAAGAACTTAGCACCATGTCCAGGGTAGTAAGTCTCAGTTGTTTCTACATCAATGTGTTATTATCCTCAAAAAATAAAGCAAAACAAAAACCTCAGTGAAGGTAAGACAATACTATTCTGCATGCAACAGATGAGAAAACAAAACTGGAGTTTGTCTCTTTACCAAAGTAATGAGTTCTGAACTAAGCTTTGTTATTAAATCATCAAGGAACAGGCTATAAATAAGCCTAACCAATCGTTAAAGTATGACCCTGAATGAAGACTGCAAGCTTAGGTTTCCAAGTTAGAAAAAATATGCACAATATTGACCTTATATGGCTTTTCTTTTATTATACTTGAAACACGTGGTTATATTTTGTTTTTTCTATATTTTACACGACACATATTTACTAAGATGTATTTTATTTTTTTTAATATTTTATTTATTTATTTTTAGAGAGGGAAGGGAGAGGGAGAGAGAGAGAGAAACATCAATGTGCGGTTGCTGGGGGCCGTGGCCTGCAACCCAGGCATGCGCCCTGACTGGGAATCGAACCTGCGATGCCTGGTTCGCAGCCCACGCTCAATCCACTGAGCTAACTAAGATGTATTTTAAATGAAGAGTATGCATAGCGTTACTCCCCATTGCTTCCCTCCTTCTACACCCTCAGACCCTTTTAAAAAAATCCTCATCTTAGCTCACTTTGTTCTCAGATCAAATTTTAAAATTCAGTTGATCGAGTAATAGTAACTGCTTTCAGAGGGCTTATGCCATGTGCTTTGCATAGCTTATTTTATTTGATTCTCACAACAAATCAATGAGGAAGACATTAAGTCCATTAGACAGATAAGAACACAGAGATGTTCAATGGTGTGTTCCGAGTGACGAGCGAGTGGAAGGGAAGGCCGGGACCAGACCACCGCGCTCTCACTTCAGAATGCGTCCTCCGCAGAGTGACATCCAGCCTCTGGAAGGTTTTTCCACTTTAAAGGAAAATCTACTTCTGCCATCTTCTGCTGTGTGTCTCCATCCCTCACCTTAAAAAGACATCGCCCTTACTATTTCCTTCATATTTCAAATTACAACCCTCATATTTCAAATTACAAAGTTGAAATATGAGAGTTGTATTATAGTTATATGACATCTATTTACCGGAAAATGTTTAAAGCAATTGAAAGAATTGTGGAAACATATTCTTTAAAAGCTTCAGTTCTCCCTGTGACCACTGTCACAGCTCGAAGGGTGAGAAGCATGTCGTCACCATCACCCAGACAGTGCCTCACCACCTGCCACACGTGGGAATGATGCCATAGTAGGCATTTTAACTCAGTGTTTCCACTGCCAAGAGAACTTTTTGACAGAAGAAACGGAAGGCTCTAGAACAGTGATTTCCAACCTTTTTCATTTCATGGCACACAAACTAATTACTAAAATTTTGCAACACATCATACATATATAGTTTTATTGATTTGACAAAAATAGGTATAATTTTGATGTATTCACAGAGGAAAGCTATTGTTGTGTTTGACTGTTGCCATTTTTCTTTTAACTGACAGTCTAAGGGAAAAGAGGTGAGTATCCCTGACTAAACAGGTGTTGCATGTTTTAAAAATTCTTGAGGCATACATTGGAAAATCGCTGCTCTAGAGCATCCACCTGAGCCGCAGAGGGCGCCAGTGGCCCAGGCAGCAGAATAGAGCTCATTAAGCTCAGCCTTGGATGTGAAGCTGTCTTGCCCAGTGCACGCTGGCTGTGGATTGTGGAGGCCAATGCAAACCCGCACCACCATTTCCTGCCCTGGATACTGGAGTATGCCATCAAAGACGTTCATAGCTGAGTTTCAGATTGGGCCTCCAATTATAAATCTCTAAAAGGTAGTTATGTTGATGTACTCGTACATTTCTCAGATCTTCATTTTCTATCTTTAAAGAAGATAAACTTGTTTAGTAGATCAGAGTACAATTCAAGTTCTAGAATCATTCAGTTCCTGATAATATCATAATGCAAAAATACTCACAGTGAAACTGCATTAAAACACCTTAGCTAAAAGACCTGTCTACTCGACCTCACAAAAACACTCAAGTCATATACTACCTAAATACAGACATATCATTTCCTGTAAATATATTTCTTCCTTATCAAGCTAACAGCACTCTATTCACTTAAGTTGTTTCCTAGAAATGTTATATTAAATACAGGGGCAAAGCTGATAAACTGCATGGCCTTTGGTATTAAACTGACCAGGGTCCTAATCTGACTTTTGCTATTTGGTAGCTGGGTGACCTTGAGAAGTGACTTTGCTTCTCTGAACCTCAATACTCTCAACGGTAAATACAAGTGAAAATACTTGCTTGGCATATCATTGTGAGAATTAATCAGACAAGCTATAGAAATGCTTAGCACAATATAGGTATGCAACACAGCAGCTCAGCAAATCATGCTGGTATTACTAAATGAATATTATTGATTTGTAACTGGCATATTCACGGCTTTGTGCACTGCTTGTCCCAGGGAGGACAAAGTATCTGGCATGTGTCACTGTTCTAATACTCTAACTATTCTATGTGGCCACATTTTTTTCTGTCTTTAAGACTCAGTCTCAAAGAAGAAAATATTTTTAGGGCAAGAAAAAGTGTAGCTGTTGAAACATTCATTTGCAAATATAACTCTCAAAATACTAAAAAGAATATATCCTCTTAAAATTTTAGAATATTAATCCTTGTTATTTGATAAATTATTTAAATAGTCTATGAATAAATAATGCATTAACTAAATACAAATTTAGCTTACTTTCTGGCTGAATTATGAAAGAGTGTGAATTACCAAACTTTCACCAAGTTTGGAGAAATTTGTTATTAAAATAAGAATGTGGAGGAAGGGGCATAAAAGCCTGAGTTCAAAGTAATAATCATGAAATGAGAAAAATAAAAATATATTATAATCATAAATGAGAGCAAATCATACTACCTGTCAATAATATTTATACATCAAATTACAGACCATTAAAATAACAAAAGAAAAGTGAAAGAAATGCTTAAGTGGGAGTAGGCAGAAACACAAAGTGGCGACCTCATCTCTGCAAACTCAACACGGCAGTAAATCCAAACTGACCCCTTGACATCTCCTGGCTCTCTCACAGCCACTGCAGATACAATAATGTCAGATGCAACTGGAATCCCCCTTTGCAAACATATCCTTCACTTTTCTTTCTACATCTCAGTGAATCCTTCTGCTATTCATCCTGTTGCTCAAGCAAAAACCTTTGCACTCTGAGTATTCTCTCTGCTCCATAGTTTTCTTAGTAAATTTATCAAATTTATACTTTCAAACAAACCAGATGCAATTGTCTCTTACCAACTTCCCGCCTACAGCCCTAGCCCAGGGCACTCTGTCGCGCACCAGAGGATCGCAGTAGGCTCCCACCTGGTCTTTCTGCTCTTACTCCTCCAGTCACCCTGTCACTCCCTGCTAAAAGTCTTTCGATAACTTCTTTTCATATACAGGGGGAAACCCACAAACTTTTCTCAAACCTTTAAGATCACACATAAACTGATTAGTAAACTACCTTTTCAATTTCATTTGCTTCTACTTACCCCTTACTCACTCTAAGTCACACTGGCATTTTTCTGGTTCTAGGGCATATGAAACCTATATCTGACTAAGGATCATTGCATTTGTTGTTCTTAAAATAAAATAAATTAAGTCCTGACCAGCGTGGCTCAAGTGGTTAGGCATCTTCCCTCACAGTGAAAGGTCGTCGGTTTGATTCCTGATCAAGGCACATGCCTGGGTTGTGGATTTGGTCCCTGGTTGAGTTGCCTACAAGAGGCAACTAACTGATCAGTGTTCCTCTATCACGTCAATGTTTCACTCTCTCTCTCTCTTTCTCCCTCCCTTCCCCTCTCTCTAAATATAAATTAATTAATTCATTAAAAGATGGAAGGACTATTTGCATTTCATAAGCATTACTTCAAGCAATCTTCACAAAACCCAAAGCAATAGGTCTCATCGCTGTTGTCACTTTGTTACTGAACAGGAATGGGGTTCTGCTGCCTGATGCCCACAGACAAACTCTGGAGGCAAAGGTCTGGTGAAAAAGGAAAAAGGTCATTTATTCAAAAGCTACACAATTTTGGAAGAAGGGCAGGCTTCTCTCTCAGAGCCCATTCCCTCCAGCACATCCTGAGAAAACCCCCACACCCACCCTCTGCCAGACCAATCCAAGGCTGTACCGGGAGTTCCTTCTCATAGTTAAAAATACCTTCCTTTGGGAAAGTGCAGATGGCTGCTGAGTCATCCTCCAAGCAGCTCAGTTTCTTCCCCTGTTACTGTCAAGACTCAGGCTCTTTTCTGGAGGCTGCATGCACTCCAGCTCCTGACTGGGCGAGCCAGGGGAAAACGAAGGGGCGGGTTTCTCCCTTCCCTTCATTTAAATGTCCAGGCCCCAGATTTTGCGCACTCTGGAAGAGTTCAGCACCCAGCCAATCCCGTCCTTTCCCCAGGCTTGACTGGAAAGTCATCGCTACCCTATGTTGCCACGTTCCGGAAGGGGGTAGGCAGGGTTTCACTAGCCTCCCGCGTGCGACCCCAGGGCCTTCTCCTGACTCTCGTCTGTCCGTTTGTCCGGGGTGAGGGAACCTGCCCTCTCATGTCTCACCGGCTTGTTTACCACTTGCCTCAGGCAGCCTCCTCCTCTGGCCCCTCTGCTCCGGGCACCGCGTCGGTGTCAGTTTTATACATAAAATGTAAACCTCAGACAAAGAGAACAAACTGACCTGAAGTCAGAAAACTAGGTAAGATGTATGGATTGTGACATTTTCAAAATTTCAAATTTCATCTTTTTGTGGGAAAAGCAGGAAAAGCATTTTACAGAGCTTCCCCCTATTCATGAAAATGAGCACATGTATTCAAACAAAAACAAAGCTATTACATCTCTAGATGCACAAATGTATGTAAATGTATATAAATGTACAGGGCTCTAAAAATCATAATATACTATAAATCATGCTATACTATACTAAATCATAAGTATGATTGTAGTATAAGTCATACTATACTAGAAATCATCCTATAGCTACTTATATTTACACAAAGATATGCTAGAAGAATATGTAAAATACTGATAGTAGTAGCTGTCTGTGGGAATGGGAGTGGAGATGAGACCAATTATAACAGAAATGTGAGACCTTTTTTGAACCATGTAAATATACCTGCTCAAAAATTTTAGTAGTAAACAATGTACTGGGAAAAACTAATTTAAATATAATGAAGCTTGGTGACAGCTTCTTAGGTCAACAAAAAGGCTGATTTGGAAATTCTTTTGCCACATCTTTATTATAATATGCCTGTAATTTACAGATCTGTTTTCCTAGGTGGAATCCAGGATCAGCATCTACTTTAAAACCTTCCATTAATTACCTAAAATTTTTAATGCTGTAAGAGAAAATCTCTCCCACTGCAGAACTGCTGATCGCATACTCATTTCTCCCAATTAGCTCATTTTGTTTGTCCTGGGGTGGATTTAAAGAGGAACCTAGCCTGTCTTCAGAATTAAAACAAAATACTAATGTTTGCTATATTCCTTGAAGTTTCTTAAAATGTCTAAGTATGCTTTCTTTTTAACAATGGAGGACTGGGTTCCTTAACTCTGAAAAACAAGTAGAATTGCGGCATAACTGAGTTTATTGTCCTGCTTCAGCTACGTGAGGGAAGTCTTAAAAGTCTTGTTCAAGTTCATCAATTAGTTTGCTACATTGGGTTGCTCAGAAGCTTAGCTTACAAGTTGGATCCGTGTGTAAGTAATTTTGCAAGGAAGTGTTTCCAAGGAGCATGCGTCATACCAGAGACAAACCTGTGGTCTCTGGCGAAGTCCCAGGGAGGTGGCTCCAACCTGATCCCGCAGGGGCACTCTGGAGCGTTAAGACTCCTCAGAGTTGGCCACAACAGAGATGAGGGAACTGAAATTTAATATTCCCACCTGGGGGTGGTGGACCACATAAACCAAGTCCAGGAAAGTCTGCTGAAGAAGAGCCCTAGGTATGGCCATTGAAAACTCACTGAGAGCCAAGGAGTGGAAGTTGCTTATGAAGGAGGCAGAGAGGGAAGGTGCAGAAATATATGAAGTGATTAGAGGCTGGGGGTGAATCACCAATGTTATCTGATGCAAGTACTCATCAGTTTGTAATCACAAACTCAGAATGAATTTTATGTACCATCTGTGTAGATCCAAGGCTATTGGATCTGGAAGGTCATCGTACTCACTCTAAGTCACACTGGCATACAGGGTTTCCCCCTGTATATGAAAAGAAGTTATCGAAAGACTTTTAGCAGGGAGTGACAGGGTGACTGGAGGAGTAAGAGCAGAAAGACCAGGTGGGAGCCTACTGCGATCCTCTGGTGCGCGACAGAGTGCCCTGGGCTAGGGCTGTAGGCGGGAAGTTGGTAAGAGACAATTGCATCTGGTTTGTTTGAAAGTATAAATTTGATAAATTTACTATTCCGTAACAAATAACCAGAATTCATGTGCGTAATTTGACAGGTCAAAATTCAACCCTAAGTAGTATAAAAGAACCTGTTTTATCATATCTGTTTTTAATATGTTTAAACAACTTGGTAAATTCATTCAATTAATGAGTTCCGTGTATTATAAACATTCTTCTCTATAGTGATGTCTTCATTGAGTAGCCACAAATTAAGAATCCATAAGAAACTTAACCAGTTGAATAAACTTTTCCAAAACGTCAGATTTGGATGAACTATTATAGAATTAAAATTTCTATACTTGGGGGTCATATTTCATTGTTTAAGTGGACTATTTCAGTAGTGGATTTATGTAGCGTATACTGTGCCAGGCACATTCTGGGTATTGGAAATAAACTGAAGACTGAAACCAACAAAGCCCTTCCTCATGGAGATTACTTTCCAGAAAGGGGAGAGAGAAAAAATAAGGAAAAAAATATGTGACATTATTTCTGATGTTGACATGTCCTATAAATATAATATAAAATGTAACAACATAAAATAAAATGACATGATAGAAACTTAGAGGAGTTGAAAGCCACACTTGAAAATAAAACTAAAATACTAATAGAAGAAAATATTATCTTTGGAATTTTGAAGTGAAAAAGGAGTTCTAATATCCAAAAAAGCACAAACTATAAGGCAAGAGTAATTGGATTGTAAAACATTAACATCAAGAATGTTTGATTAGCCCTGGCTGGCGTAGCTCAGTGGATTGAGCGCGGGCAGAGAACCAGGCATCGCAGGTTCGATTCCCAGTCAGGGCACATGCCTAGGTTGCAGGCCATGTCCCCCAGCAACCGCACATTGATGTTTCTCTCTCTCTCTCCCTCTCCCTTCCCTCTCTAAAAATAAATAAATAAAATCTAAAAAAAGAAAAAGAGAGAGAAAGACTGTTTAAAAAAAAAGAACATTTAAAAAAAATTAAAAAAAAATGTTTGATTAGTAAACTGAACCATAGACAAAGGTAACGGAATAATGACTGATCAGGAAAATATATTTGTAATACCTGAAACTGATAGAGGACTAGTACATAGAGTAGATGAGGAATGCCTAATGTCATCAAGAATGTTCAGAGAATATAACAAATAGACAAAATGGCAAATCTCATTGCTAAAAAGCATTTGAATAGTCAGACACATCAGTAATTAGAGGAATGCATATTAAAACAAGACAATACTCTAAACACATCAATTCAGTGAATTTTAAGATAAGCACATATCAAATGCTGGAAAGTGTGGAGAGAAATGGAAAGCATCGCACCCAGCAAGCAGAGGTGTAAGTGTGGCTGAAGAAGGAGCTGCTGATGCCACCAGACCCACAGAGACTACGGCTCAGTGGTCGGGCTTCGCTAGTCTACCCCAGAGAAAATGTCGTTCAAGCTGACACAGGTTTATTCAGGCTACAGCAAGTCAGAGGCGATCTTGGTGTCTGCTAGGAAATGTACAAATGAAATGTGGTGATTAAGCACCATGTAAGACTCTGCAATTAAAACCAATGAACACACACACACAGCAATATACCTGATGTCAAGTGGAAAAACATTGAAGATAATAAACTGTATAGCAACAACCATTTATATATTGAAAATACACAAATGCAAAAATAACACTGCATACTGTTTAAGGATAGGTATGTATCCAAACCAACAAATACTATGGCAAGGTGAGGAAAAGGAACAAAGTTGAAAACAAAGTTAAACAAAGAATAGCCTACATTTCTACAAAAACTTTCTACACAAACTGTGCTCTAATTTTATATTTAGAATCTCTTGAAAAACGTTGACTACATTTTTATTATGCTTTATATTTACCATGATACAAGGACCCATCGTGCATTACATTAATTCATTTTGCAAACTGCTGTCAGGGTCTACTACACACCAGACTTTGTGCCAAAAATTGGACTTAGAAAGATAAATGACATAAGCACATGCAATCATTGGAAAGGAAATATATTTCTCTGCCTTTCTAGGTTCTTCTGGCTGACCCAACAATTAAACCAACATGAGAAACATTCACAGGAAAAAGTAACATGTAGTTTCATGTGCACTGGAATCCCATGTACATGAGAGTCAGAGACCCCACATGTGAGCGGCTCAGAGACGGAAGGTAGAATACGATATCCCAAGTTAAAGAACAGGGTGAGGGGCCTGAGGCCTCAGCAAGGAAGGAGGCAGTTCAGAGGACAGGAAGAGCAGATGCTCAGTAATCTGGTATTTGGCCTGCCACATGGATAGGCAAAAAATTTATGTCTTGTAATAACTCTTATTATGGGCAAAACACCCAATTTACATTCTTTAGGTGAGAAGTAAAAGTTTCTCTTAAGACCACAAGGTTTTTATTGCCTTTAGCTCAAAACCATCCACATGCCACAGTGGCACATCTTGGGGAGGCTTGTTCTGAGTCCCTCTGCTGGTCTGCTGGGAGAAAGGATACACATTTAGTACAGTTTGGGGTCTTCGAGTGAATTTGAACATTTTTTGTTCAAATGATGAGTGCGGTAGCTATTTCATTCACAGTAAACACTTTGCACTCCTGGATTCTGGGACTCAGATTTAAATTTTGAATTCAATAAGAGGAGCTAAGTAATCCTCAAGTTCTTATTTAGCGTTCGCTCTCTTTGATCTTGGTCTGAATTTAAAATTGTTATTTCAAGTGTTTATTTTGGATGTGGATCAATACCATTAGTTACCCCAAGTCCTTTTAGAAAGCAGTTTAACTACAAAACACAAATTATTTTCACAATTAGAAAGCCATATTGGAATGCATGCATTTGAATGCTTTTTATCCTCCATTTTCCATTGTTGTTCAATATTAGACACTGGATATCAACACAGCAAAGTAACTCTGAACCATACATGCAGGGATGGGCAAAAGTAGGTTTATAGTTTATTCTTATATTATTATTTCTTAATTATTATATTATTTATTTGTGTTATTTGTCTTTTTCCATATGGGTAGATTGTATATTGCAATATATTGCAAAATATTTCTAGGAAACCTAAAATGTCACAATGCAAAAGTAGCTTTAAGGAAATCTAAGTGTAAGAGTTTTGGTAGGAGCAATAGGATCCACCAATGATAGGACACGGTAAAGTAAAAATAAAACTAGAGTGAGCAGCAGCTGGAGATAATAAATGTTTCAGTTGTTTTTTATGCAACACATCTCAGATATGTGGCAAATGACATTTAACTCATGCCCTTGGGCTCCTTCTGACTAAAAGCTCCTTCCTTTGAGCCGTGGAAGATCTGCGGGCTTACCCCACCTTGGCAGTCCTCAGGCGGAAGTCTGGCGCAGGACCCGCTCCAGCGGTCTGCCGCCTCTTCCTGGAACCTTTGCTGATGCAGGAGACCAGGCACTCTCCAGATGAGAGTGCTGATTGGCTCAGCACAGTGACTCTCGGAGGCATTTGACAAAGCAAAAAACTCTGTGCCAAGAGAAAATAACCTCGGCTGCCTTACGACGAAATACAAAAGTATTACTGATAAAAACAATTCTGAATTTGGACTTGCCATTTTTTGTTTTATATTCATATTTAATTAACTGAGAACTTTCTAAGCATATGAACATATTTAATTCTCCAAACAACGCTAAGTGACAGATATAATTTTCCTCATTTTATGTTAATAGATAATTGAACTCTGGGATGTTAATGGCTGGTACAAGATTACATAGCTCTAAAGTAAAGCTGTTTTTAAAGAATTATATTGGACCTGATGTTTAGGCCACCTAGGATCTCAAGAAGCAAACATTCCAGGACCCTGGCCAGTTGGTCATCATCCCATAAAGCAAAAGGGAGCTGGTTTGATTCCTGGTCACAGCTCATGCCTGGGTTGAGGGTTCAGTTCCTGGTTGGGGTGTGTAAAAGGCAACCAACTGATGTTTCTCTCCCACCTCGATATTTCTCTCTCTCCTTTTCTACCTCTCTTCCCCTCTCTCTAATAAATAATAAACACATATTTTAAAAAATAAATAAAAATTCCAGCTAATGATAACAATGTACATTTATTACAAGAATGATGGTACATGAGGTAGGAACAGAAATCAGTTTATCAGCAACATATTAACTCAGGTTCAATGATCCAATTCTATGATGAAAAGGAGTCTTCGTAAACACACAGTTTGCCTGACAATTCTCAAGACAGAAATTCTGACCACATAACCACCCACTTTCCATATGGGCGTGCTATAGTTCTATCGGGCAATTTTAGCAAACTATCTCTGTGTGATCAGCTACCTACTGCACTTAAACCCAAGCAAGAAGGACTTCTATCCTGAGCCCCTGCATTTAGAGAGCTCCACAGAGTAACTGCAGAATAAGAAATGTACTGAAGAGCAGACGGACTCCTCTGTCACTTGGCATAGATGACCTACAACCTGCACGTCCTCTCTTGATGAACACCCTTCAGGCTCCACAAAAAGCTTCTTAACATCTTTTGCTCTATGTTATCAAAAGAAAAGCACGAGCAAACAAATGTCATAAAAACACGAGTTTTACTATGCTGTTTATGTAGGGAAAATGCCCTGTTTGGGTATGGAGGGAAATCTAACCATTCAAGCTCCTCATTAACTGAAAAGACTAATTAAGTGACTTGTCACCACATTCTTCTCAGGTACTCTATTTCGGATTCTTGCATAATTAAGTATTGTTTCCCAGAAACAATGGTTGTCCATTTTATTGCTTCCTTTTACATCTCAGTTTGTAGGATCTCATGAACTAGTGAGGTATTTGCAACGGTTACAAATGGCTACTGTGATAGTAAATAATATGCATTAAATATGTTAGAGAGACAAAGAGAGAGACATAGATATGAAGGCCAATACTATTTTTTTCATTGGTAACTAAAGATATTGAATCCTAGAACTGTAGATAATTATATTCTTCATCAAAGTAATATAGTTAGGTACTTAAACATTAAAATTTAACTTTAAAATATCAAACATTTAAATAATGTTGACTTTAAGTTTCAATGTATTCCTTCAAATAATTTAGAGATATGGGCTGTGGGCCTCTGTTCATTTTCTTGACCTGAGGAGCCAAATGTTAGGAAACAGCCCGCTGTGGGGTGGGCAACAATCCAGCCGAAATTTTCAGTGGCCTGGGCAGCGGCTGGGTACCTGCCCCTAATAGGTAAATGGCGCTACCAGTTCCTGCCGAGATGAGAGGAGATCCTGCTGGGCCATTTTCTCCCCAAATGGCTGTGTATTTGGCAAGCACTAAGGATATTTGGACTCATCTTTCAGCTCATCTACAATATGACAGTATCTCGTGGCTGAATTGTTTCACACTGTAAATTGGAGATCAGGCATCTTCTTGGGATGGGAAACTTTTTACTTCCTTATGAGCTCTGGAGGAAGTAGGTCTAGGGTCTGCCACAGAGTCAAGCATTTGAACACTGGAAGGAACCATGGCTGTTCCCTACATTTCTAGTGCGGATAGCAGGGTGTAGGTGCTTCTCCAAAGCCCAGCCACAGTCCAGAGATAACTGTGAAGAGAGGTGAATGGAAAGCCATTTTGATGAAAACTTTCCAATGACCAATGGCCTCACAGAATCTCCTTTTGGAAGGAAACCAAAGGGTCCAGAAAGAGATGGAGAGATTGACCTGTAAGCCATTATTTGCTGGATTTAGCTAACATGAATTAAGGAGAGAAATTCAAGGTTGTAAAAATGATAGGAATAGTAGCAATAATTACAGCTACCAGTTGTTAAGCCTCAACTATGTGTCAGACTCTTGACATATCTTAATTAACACAGAAAATGTGCAAGAAACACATTAATTTTGAAGATAAGAGAACTGTGATTATGTAAATAAAGTGAAGTCAGTTTTCCAGATACTCAAAATAACCAACTGTTAGAGCAAGGATTCCAGCCCAAATTTGCCTGGCCAAAGTCAGGAAAACGTTAACCTTTTCCTTAAGCCCACTGCCTCCCTTGCTTGCAGAGAAGAGGTGGAGGTGGGGCTCAAAGAAAAGTACAATTTGGGTACACATCATCCCAGCCAGTGCTTTTCCAATGCAAGGTGCATGGGAGTCAACCACGACTTCGCTTAAATACCAATTCAGTTTCAATAGGTCTAGGAATATCCCAATATTCTGCATTTTAAAGTTTTCAGTTAAAAGCATCTGGTCTAACCCCTTTGTTTGCATGTGAGTAAAGTGAGGTCCAGAGAAGTTAAATGACTGGCTCATAGCCAAGCAATTTGTTCAATGTGAACAGATTGCTCTGGTACTTTTTCCGCTTTGCTGCACAAGTTGTTCAGAATAGGCGTATTCTCATTGCTGGAGCACTTCCTGTATCTGTTCAGGATACATCTGGCTTCTGCATATCTGCAACCTCATACTGTCATAATGCATGTAGTAGAGATTCTCATGTTCTCCTGTAATATCTGCTTCTGTGTTAAACATTGCTCGGCTTAATGCAATAGATAGACTCCTGGAAAATTATGTGGAAGTTTATTCTTTAGTAAAATCATTATTTAAATGCAATGAAAGATCCTGTGTTTTTTTGTTTTAGGCAGGAGGGGAAAAATGTAATGAAGTCTACAAAATATGCAGAACTTCTTGGAAAATCTCTAAAGTTGAGATTTTGTTTGCCATAATCTCCTAAATTGGAAAAACACTAGATAATTAAATGGAGCTTATAAACAAAATTAACTTATCCCAGACTCCAAGTTGATGACATGACACAGATTCCTAATTAGTAATACAGAAGATTGTGTTGTCTTCACTCAGAGTTATTGTCTTACACAAGAATGGGAATTCAAATTCATTTTTATATTTCTCAGAGCTCATTATCTCATTTTGGAGAAACTTTTTTTTTCCCCAACCAAACCATTTAAACTGGATTTCTCTAGAACCTACTGCAATGCAGCTTGTTCTTGGCAAAAGCAAAGGTAATTCATTTTCTGACTTTGGAAATCCTTTAAAAATACTGTCAAAAATAAATTAAAAACAGGAGTGATGTGTCATAACTGAAGTTCTTATTAGAAATGGGGCATTTCTTGGAATGAACAGGAATGGATGGAATAAATTCCTCATGCAAACTGATTTTCATTTCTCTGAGTCACTAACTGGGATCAAAGCATTGCTTTGGAACATAACTTTACAAATTATCACAAACGGAAATATGTTTTTCTATACTATTCTTAGGCAAGTCAACTATACATTAAGTAATTTCTTGGGAGTTTTTCGAGCCCACTGTTTTAAAATCAGGTCCATCTCTTCTTTCACCTTCGTACGGCTGCCAGTTCCTAAGTAGCTTTTCTATGCCGAGCTTAATCCAATAGGATCACACTAACCCCAACAGCTGGGGGATGTTCTTTTCAAGCACTTTGCAGTCATCCAGTTCTCTCCTTCGATTTGTTTGTCTTCCTTCTCCTCTCCTTACTACTGTATGACTTTACTTTCTTGTCCTTTCACTAAAGGATTAACTCAAGAATAAAATAAGATTAAATTTCCAGAGTTTATTATGGTACTATCAGCAGAAAATAATGTCAACTGTTTTTCCCTTCTACTTGTCCCACCAAATATTATTTACTTGAACATTTTTAGATTGCAAAAAATTTACTTTAAAAATTGTGACATCACAACATAGTCTAGTCAACTTGGATGACTAGCCATTTTCTAGCAAACAATTACATGGCTCTCTATCTAAGTCTGTTGGGAACTGCCCTGCCTGGTATCAGAAACTGTTACCCCTGCCAAAGCTAAGGCTGAGGGAATGACCTTGGAACCATAGCCACCAAGGAGACAAGCTTATCTCCCTGGCAGGAGCACCACTTCTGCTCCTTTTATTTCACCCTGCCTGGCTCCCAATGCTTGGTTGGTTAACCAATGACGGGTAATATTCCCCAAGGGGGGAACAACCTAAGACAGGCACGATCACCTGGGAGGCCCCCAGGGAAGGACTTTGGGGGCTAGAGCAAAAGGGGGTGATGGACTCTCATCCCTCGTCTTGGACAAAGCCTGAGTTCTCATTCCGTCTACAAGAAAATCTCCTAATCTCTTGGCTGCCTTGCTCCACCTATGCCTGAAACAATGACAGGGTGGTGCAGCCCTGTACTAGAAAGGGCGGGGTCCCCAGGTGATCAGGCCTAAGAAAGAATATGTAAAATCCTGTGAAACCTGCTTTGTTTAGAATACTCTCAATTGAATGATAAGAGTGCAAGGAAGAAGTTTGTTCCTTAAAGTTTTAACAGCTCTTTAGCTATCTGACCCAGACTCAAAATAGGCCCTCAGAGTTCCTTGTTATTTGATCCTTACTTCTCGGCAATGAGTAATGAGCTTTACCTGAATTCCTATGTAAACGAACCCAATAAAAGCCATTGAGGAAAAGACTCTTGGCCCTCCTCCTTCAAGAGATCAGCCACCTTTCCTCCCCAAGCAGATCATGTCTTGGTAGACTTATTCTCATCCGTGGCGGACGGGGTACTCATTGGACAAAGCTCCCCCACATAAGCCTACATCCTTACTGTCCCCGCTAATGAGAATGTGTTTGATTCATTTAGACACCTGTTAAAATGCTCCTCTTCCTTGCAATGCTCAGCCATATACCACCTCCTTGCATCTATTTCTTCTTTGTAACTGAGCTGCCTGTCTTTACTCCCCTGTAAAGACTGTAAAGCTGCTTGAGGTCAGTGCCAGTGTCTTGCTTATGCTGTCTCTCCGCAGGGCCAGGTTAGCATCTCGTCAGTGGTGGAACTCTACTATCAATAGTCTGATGGAACACGCAGCACAGCCACTGCCAACGCACAGCTTCCTTGGGGTGTCACCATGGAGGATAAGCAGCCAGTTTCCTAGTCATTCATTTTATTGCAGCCTTTGAAGAGAAAAATACTTGAATGGATTGATCTGTGTTATTGATCACGTTGTAACAATAATATATCTCAAAGGGTGGTATTCAGAATTCTAACCTTAGAACCAGCAAGAGCTCCAGTTTAAAATGGAGATTGTTGGACCCTATCTTAGATTTTTCTGAGTCAATATCTGAGAGAATATTCAGAAATAGGACTTTTTTTAAACAACTAACCTATGAGGATCTTAAGCATATAAGTCTTTGAGAATTGGTGATTTAAAGTAATGAGATTTCATCAGATTTATATCCAAGGGCACTTAGGGGAGAAAAAAATGGCTAGTAAAGGTAGAGAAAAATTATACAAAATGTGACTTTAAAACATATCTGACTTAGCTTATTCTAAGGTGTTTCTCAAAGGTGCTTCTCAAAGAAGCATAAAATAGAATGCAAATCCTTTCCAGCTAAATGTTCTCCTAATTCTTTCACAGCAATTTAAGAGCCACAATTTTTTTTTAAGATTTTATTTATTTATTTCTAGAGAGAAGGGAAAGGAGGGAAAAAGAAGGAGAGAAACATTGATGTGCAAGAGATACATCAATTGGTTGCCCCTCTTGTGACCCCTCACTGGGGGACCCGACCTGAGACCCAGGCATGTGCCCTGACTGGAAATCAAACTGGGGACCCTTTGGTTTGTAGGTGGGCATTCAATCCACTGAGCCACACCAGCCAGGACTTGAGCCACAATTTTTAATCACAAGATTTAAAACTGCCTAATTTTTGAAAACTGATTAACACATCTAACAGAAAAGATAGAGAAATAGTTTAGGCAACATTGTTCAAAATTAATCTCTTGCTGCTCTGTTTTAAATAATATTCTGCCATTTCCCCCACACTCTTCTCCTTCCTTACTGTTTTAATATTTTCCTTACTGTTTTTAAAACCCAAGCAGCCTGTGATCTATGAAGAGTCTGTTGAAGTGATGTATGGGAGGTTTATCTTTTCCTCCAAGGGGAAGCTCTCTAAAGGGCAAAAGCTGTTTTGCTATGCACTGTCCAGAGTCATAAACTCCCTGAAAGCTGGGCGATGAATGCTCGTATAATGAATGTTCCCCTTTCCAGTCAGTTTCACATTAATTTCATCTCTTCTACTGAGTGGATGAAGGCAGACATTTGACAAGAGATTTCTACATTGTTTCTGAGTTTACAGGTGATATTTCTACTTGGAATTAGATTGAATATGATTGTTTCTTTTTTCTTATAGAATCCCTCACACATTGATAAATTAAAATGTAAAAGGAAATGCTTTTTGGTGCCTGGCCTGTAGACCTCACTGTTGTGCGTGCCTAAGCAAATACTTCTCTCCTTCTGGAGAGTTGTGCGTCCTACCCTTCTCCAAGTGAGGGGTTGCCACTGACTTGCTGTGGCAAATGAAGTGCGTGTAATAGGAATGTTTCTTTTCTGCATGGCGGAACTTAGTTGCTGGTGTGATTGCTTCTGGGGCGATGAGGGCAGGCACATGTCAGTATAAAGGTGCCTGGCTTGAGGGATACAATCCGAGAGCTCGTCTTAAGGTTCCACAACTTTGTTTTTGGCCCCTTTCATTGGTTGCCAGTTTCTCCTCAAACACCAGTTCTTAATGGTCAGCCTCGATTGCCTTAGAAAACTGAGGAAGATATTGTAAAAATCTTCCCACGTCACAGAAATCTCCAGGATGAAATTTCACCTGATTGTCATCTCATGCCACTCATCCCATTCTTCTCGGAGACCACTCTCCAAGGTGCTACGTGGCCCCTTTCACTCCGTGCTCTCATCCACCTGTCCTAATCTCTTGTGAATCTCTTCCTCAGGGTCAAGGTACCTTATTAGACTGTTGTACGAGTCTACAACTAACACATGTAGCTGGGAAAATAGCTTCTCTTTCCAATATTGCAGAAAAGCAGATGATTTCATTGGAAGTGGCAGTAAACTGGGTTCCTTGCCCAAGTACCTAGTACTTCTCTCGACGTTGTTGCCTGAGTTACCTTGGAGATTTAGTGAACCCTAGTCCTCAAACATATTCCAAATTACGTGTTTCAAAATTAAAACCAATCTCAGAACTAGATTAATATAACACAAGTGTTTCAGTTATTACAATATATTGAAATTTATAAATGTATACCAAATACTTATATTATATAATGCATAAATAAAATGATACAAAACTCTGCCTGATGACGATCCAGTTTAAGAATTATTATAAATGTCTTTGAAATCTCCTGAGTATGCCTCCCAATCCTACCTACTTACCTCCTTTTCAAGATAAGTAGCATGCTGATATAATAATAAATTATTGCTATTACACAAAAATATATATTTGTATTACAAATATGTAATAAATAATATAATTTATAATGTTTTTGTTTTGTTTAACTGTGTGCTTTTGAACTTTATATCAAAGGAATTGTACTGTGAGTATTCACACAGCTTCTTTTACACCCAATATTATGGTCATATTTGTTCACTTTGCTACATACAGCTCTGAATCATTGATTTTTCATTGCTATATAGCACCACACTGCCGATTCCAATGAAATAGATATTCATTGCACTATCAATTGACATTTACTGCTAGTCCAGGATCTTTTTTTTTTTTTGCAATTATAGATGATACTTATCTAAACAGTACTCTGCATATATTTTCAAATTAGAAGCAACTAGAATGAGCCATATGAGCAGGTGCTACTGAACTTAGTTAGAAAAATCTGGTTTGGCTGTGGTAAGTCATTGCAGAAGCAATTTGGCGCAGGACAAGACTGAATCATCTCTTCTGGACTGGAAGCAATTGAGGACCTAGAGTATGACTCAGCCCAGATGCAGAAATAATGGAAAGCAAAGATCCTTTCTAAACTAGCAGGGGCCAGTATGGCTCATGAGAAGCTTGAAGAAGGTGCAACGTACTCCCTGTGTTAGGGAGATAGCACCAGGCCAGGAATTTCCTAGTACAAGGAAGACAATGACCCTTGACTCAAAAAATGTTTAAGAATTACGAATATTATTTTTCTTTGACGGAGGAAGGTATAACATGATGTAATAATAACTGGTACCTATAACAATAACTGTTCTCTAAAATTATTACATTATTCTACAGTGTACTTTGAAATATTTTTATATGAAAATTGGCAGTAGGAGCTATATAACTACGGTAAATAGATCAATAAGAACCAAAAAGTTTGTAAGGGAGAGAGGTATCTCAGGAGTCTTGGAGCTGTGTGAAGGAGAAGGACAGGTGGAGTGGGAAAGCAGTGAAGAGCATCTTTGGAAAACAGGATGGTACGTACACGTTTTAGATTGTGTGGTCTCGAGTCCTTCCTCACTTTCCACATAAAGTCTTCATAAAAGTCTGCATTGCCCTCATAGCTTCACATGAACCCCTTAGAAGAAACTGAGGGGTTGTTAAGCTGTATGTCTCAGCCCACCTGCTACTATGCAGTAAGGACATAGCATAGGGGCAGAAGTACAAAGGACCATGGAAGAGCAAATTCCTGGACCCTGAAGATTAGCAGTTCCCATAGGCCATGGAATTGGAGTTTCATGGCAACCCTACCTAGATTTCATTGGGCAGGAAGGATACAGCCAACATCTTGGTAATATTAATCTATGCCCTTAGAGAAATGTTAATTAATATTTTAGCTACATAGAGATTCCAGGTGTATATTTTGGGTTTTTTTTTAATCCAAACAGAAACTACATAGATAAATAGTGAAAAACTCATCAAATCTCTTCCATCTTTCCCTCAACTCAATATCATCTCTAGAGGTATTCACCGTTATTTATTTGACAAATTTCCTTCTGGAGCCTTTTATCTATATTTGCATACATGTTTTCTTCAGACTTTTTCACATCTATGAAAAGCTCTGTTTGTTTCTGATGTTATCCTTTTCCACCAAGAGATTACAAATGTCAGATTCAGTGTTCAGTGTATCAGGAAGTTGTCTGAGTCAAACAGGGCAACCCTCTAAGGAACGGTGATCCTAAATTGGACTCCTGGCTGTATATCCAAAGGATGAAAAACTATTTTCATATTCTGGATTGAACACTTTGTTAATGCCACTTAATGGAGCATTGTCACAATGCAAACCTTTTCCTAATAGAATGACAGAAAAGTGGGTGAAAAGAGCAGGGAACTTTTTGCCACTTGGATGGAATCCTGTTTTCAAAATGTAACTGGATGGAGTGGTGTCCCTCCTAAGTTCTCTTGAGGCTGCCCTCTACACCCTCAGAAAGTCCCTGAGAGAATCCACTTTGCCTGCATTTCTCTGTTTGAAATCGGGAATATCTTGATGAGGCTGATTCCTTCAATGAAGTTTTAGAATAGCCGAACCAAATCATTTTGCCTATAATTTCCTTTTTATGTGTGTATAAGAACATGTAATAAAAATCTATCTAAATAAATTCAAAGTATTCTTTTCAATAATCATAAAGTAAGTATTGTAAGTGAAAATATTTTGTTAGAGTTTAAGGGTCAATGTTTTATTTTATTCATGGTACATAAAACACTCATGTGTTTAACAATTTGATAGCATCTTAGATGTACTGAAATCTGGTATTTCTAGCGTCCCTGTAGCTAGAAGTCAGGCATATGGGTGAGCTTCCTGCAGGAAACGTACCTGTGTGAAACTTAATGTCATGTGTAACATGTGTGAACTAGCAGGCTTCCCCTTTGGGTGTTGTGAGCGCTAGCTGACTTAGCAATGGTCTGTGGTTGGTTGTGGCTGCTGTCTGGGCCACCTGTGCACAGTGGTTAAGGGAGCATCCTAGAAGATTGGTTCCCATCCTTCTCGAGCAGCTCAATGATTCTGTGAGCTACAAACCATCCTGAAACAAATTCCTTTTAGGCAGAGATTATCCCAGGTAAGTTTTGCTGTTTGCAACTAAGAACCTTAACATTATGTAAATTACATTTTAGAATACAGTTTATAATAAAATTCTTAGAGAAAGGATAAGCATGCATAAATGATTCTGGGCCTTCATAATCATTCAGCGAAAAACAATGTTTGAGTCCCACCTGATACTATACATGAAATAAATTTCAGGTGATTAAATATCTAAGTACACAAAATAAAATTAAAAGAAATTATAATGACTGGCATTTGTGAAAATTTGGAGGATCATGAATATATTTGGTGAGATATCAAAGAATACAGTCTTATTTTTGTCAACAATTTGTTATACTCTATCAAAATATTAAACACACAACTCTTTGTAGCAATGATTTTACTTCTAAGAATCCCATTGTACATATCTGCAAATATTTCTCTATGGAAGTATTCATGGCAGCAGGTTTTATTACACTAAATAAAGATGAGTCAACCTTTGCAACCTACGACAGGGGAATTATTGTATAAATAATGAGATGTTCACCTAATGAAATATTAATCGGCAATGTTGAAGAATGCCGATCTCTGTGTGACAGGCTTCATGGTTATGCTCAACACAGTCCATTCAATGCGTGGAAGGATGTGTCCATGCTGAAAGGTTCGTATACACCAAAATCACGAGAGATGCCCAACAATGATCATCCTTGGGGAGGGGAGACTTAAAGGAAGGGGAAGAAGGTTTGTAACATTTCATTCAGTATTGTTGGGATTTATTACGATGAACAATATTGCTTTCATAATTTAAAAAACAATCAAGTTTGAAAAATAGAAATAGCCTCTTGCAAGGCAATATGAATACTTTTTTCTACTCTTGTTCAAGCAGAACAATTCTGTCTCTAGAGGCTCTTAGCTATAGATTCACTGGAAGTGATTTAGATTTTATGGGACTTTTTTCTGGGAGAATGAGCACACCAGTCTAGTGCAGGTAGCTGTTCGGAGCACCGTTGCCAAATCTGCTCAAATAATTTAGGGTCCGCATCTGAGCTCACACATCCATTTGGCTACAGCAACCAATTTACCTGCGTGTGTAGGTTGAGCCCTCATTCCTTAAAGATACATGTGTATAATGGATTGTGTGTGAACAGATAATGAGAAGCAATAAGTATTTCTTTTTCTTGTCCTAGATCTATGAGATATATATTGACTATAAATAAATATTCATCACTAGAGAAATTACCATATTTAATTATGTTCTTATAAAGCAATAATGATTTGCATTATTGAACCAACCCAAGAAGAATAAATCTGCAAGTAGACAAAGGTGAATTTTGCTTTGACATTGAGAAATAGGAGGCAGTTAAGACGGACAATTATCTCAGATAAGAAAATTTTCTAAACAAGGAGGTTGATTTGACTGGTTTATTTTAAGTCATTAAAATGTACATGTCAAAAGCTTCTTCCTTACTCAAGAAAAGCTGTTTGACTTTCAGCAATGCTAAAGTCAGTTAAAGTAAAAATAAATCTATGTATTCAGCTAAATAAGAAATACAAACAATACTGTGATATTCTTTGCTATGCTTTGCAATTATATTAATTATCTTAAAGGTGCTGAAGTGGTTGAAATAATATTACAAAAGGCAATATACACTGATACACTAAATGTGAGTATTTGCTAATGGCTAAAAATTTAAAGAGTTTTTGTACTTTAAATATGGATAAAACAAATTTTGTGGTACTAAATAAGGAAACTGTAGATGGTAATATGAAAATCATATTGTTATTAGCTAGAAAATAAAATGTGTGTTTGCATAAATGTTTTCTAGCTGTGTCGCCCCATGAAATGTGTTAGTATTAGAATGATCACAATTTAATGCAACAACGGCATTTTAGATCGAGGGTAAGCCCTCTTCTGAGCAACTCATTCACTAATTATGCCTCTCATTTGCATATTTCCAAAACTGTTAAACTGGTCTCTTCCAATTTTAACCCTATATTATAATTCTGTGTGCACGCACATAGGGTCTCTTACTGATCTTTATAGTTTCTAAATATTTGATTCAGTACAGTGACTAGAATGCTTAATGAATAAATGTTTTATGAGGAAAAGATTAATAACTAGTGTGTAACTTCACTAAAGATATTTTATTATCTTGGCTATAAGACAATAATGAAGCTTTTATTTTTCATTACCTAGCAGTTCCTGCTCCCATTGAAATCCAAGCTTTTGGATACTATGACATGCTAGTAAAAATACAAATATTGTGTCTCCGTCTCTGGAAAGGCAGTAAATTTTACGTCAGTTTGGAGATGTAATATCCTGTATGTGATACAAGCTTGTACTATTGGAGAGTCTACACAGTTGTAGAATGCATATGAATCTGACCTCATAAGGTTTTTATGGAAATTTGGGGAAATCAGTTTCTTATTATCTAATAATCTTATCTTCTTTTTTGGCAGTACGTTATGAAAATTTCCCAGACACCAGAAATTATATTAATCATTTTGGTTGTATAATAGCATTTTTAGACAAATTAAATTCTTTCTTGAATGTTTAATAAAATGGTTTGAAACTGATATATTTATTTTATTTCTGATGTTTATCTAGCCTAAAGTAGTTTCTCATTAAAGATTCAGAATAAAGACAAATAAAAATGCCTCATATATCTCTAATGCAAAGTACCTGTGGGAATCAAAGGGAACACAACAAAACAGATTACCAGCAGAAAAATAAAACTGTCATTATGAAAGAGGATGACATATCTCCCTCCTAACGATAATTCATGACCTAGTGTATGCATTTTAATCTTTGATAATCACCCTTATTTCGGAGTGATTGTGATCTTCTTGTTCTTACTTCCCCATCTTCTACTCTTCCTTTTGCACCATCTTGTTCAGCCTTTTCTTTAAAGATAAAATAATAAAAAAGTTCTGTTTAGCTCTTATGACACATTATATTATACTTTGCCTTGAAAGTAATTGTTAAACTAAATTAGCACATTAATATGCACTTACTATTTCATTTTGTTTGGTTTTATTAAAATTTAGCTAAAGAAATACCTACTACTGAATAATATCAGTAAATACCTTTCAAGAACTTATCATGCAAAACTCTGTGTAAAGAAACAAAAGACTGAATTTTTATTCTCAAAGAAGTTTACAACCCAAAAAGAGCAAATGAAAAATAACCTATGATGCAAAATTATATGTGTAATTATTACAAGTCAACTTATTGCTTCGATAATGATTAGTGGGTGATAATATAATAGTAGCAAACACGTATCTGGTGTTCATTATGCTACAAGCACCTGCTCACAATCACCGAGGCCTCACTGCTGTGCTCTGCATTTTACAAACGATAAAGCTGAGTCAAAGAGGTCAGGGGATTTTTCCAATGCCACGCACTTAGCAGGTTGGAAAGCTGATAGGTGGTCGTGATGAGGGCACAAGGAAGCTGACTGAAGTAACCTGCTAATTAATAGTGTTTTGACTTGATACCCGGAGGATAAAGAAGAAAGAACGGTACAAACACTGCACTCTGATGAGCAAATCTGTTTCTCATGGGAGTGTATGCGAGCAACTCTGAAACTATCATGCGTGTACTAGAATTGAACAAATAAGTGAATATACGGGGTCTGGCACAAATAATGCCTCTTTTTAATGACAAAATCCTTTATTACAAAATCATAAGCATGCAATCCTGTAACATAACAATATCACACTCAAGCACACCATATGACATGGTGAAATTTTCAAATTAAAACTACAAATTAGTACACCCATACTATTACTTGACTAACCGTAGTCAAGCAGGCATTACGTTTGCCGGACCCTGTATTTTAAATGATGAAAACCAGGCTTCTCACTGTCAGAGATCACTATTCAGCAATGTAAAGTTACAGATATGCAGAAGGGGCAAGTTACAATGACTCTCGTGGTAGAGGATTGGGGTTGGGCATACCTGTATGAATTAATTTTAGTATACATGAATGTGCAAGTGCACATATATGTTTAATATGCACAAATAGATAAGTCGATACACAAATAAAATAGAACACAGAAAGGGAATAATAATGAGTGTATGGCTTAGAAATCTGGCAGGCATCACCTTAACCACGAGTGACATCAGCAATCATAAGACATGGTATCATATAACGTGGATACAACTCACTAAAAGGGGCACGTCTCCTCTGTGATTCTTGCCCCTCAAAATTCACAATCTCAGTCTAGTGATTAGAAAACAATTAATCTAACTGAAGGATGTTCTATGATATACCTGGCCACTACTCTTTAAAAACATCAGAGTCATAAAAGACTGAGAAACTGTCATAGGTTCAAGGAACTAAGGAGCCATGACAACTAGATGGAGCACAGTGTCCTGGACTGAGTCCTAGCACATGAAGAAGGTGCTGGTGGGAAAGCTGGGGACTCTGAATAAAGTCTACAGTTCAGTTAGTAGTATTGTGCTGATATTAAATTCTTAGTTTTAAAAGTCTTACCAAAGAGGTTAACATGAAGGGAGAAGAGGAAATGGGAACTTTCTCTCCTTTTGCAATGCTTCTGTAAATCTGGAATGATTTTAAGTTCAAATGAAATTCAAAAACAAAAATGAGATATGTTCACACAAAGGTGTACAGATCTTAATAAAAAACATTAGAGGTTTATAAAGAAATGCCTATAGCAATATTGTCCCTAATAGTATAGTTTTAAAAAACTAAAAACAACTTTCATGTCCATTAAGAGTCAAATAAATAAATATAGTGTACCATTTACAAAATGGGATACTACTTAGCAATGAACACAACTACAAATGGATTGCCATCATAAATTTTATGCTGAATCAATGAGACACTGAAAAGTAGCTATTGAACAATTCCATTAACATACAATTTTAGGATAAGGCAAACTAATCTATAATGATACAAAACACAGAAACGGCTGCGTGGGGCTTGCCGTGGCGTCGCAGGCAGGAATTGACTGGAGAGTGGTAGGTGACTTGTTGCGATGATGACATATTCTGAAACTTGATTGGGGAAGGGCTTCGTCCATGATCACATTCATTAGAACGTATCAAACTGAACAGTTAAAAGGGGTTCCCTTTGCGCTATGTAAATTATATCAAGAAAGTTGATTTAAAATGAAGGAAAAAAAGCGATCGTCAAGAGAGTAATTCACACGCTTGGCTAATTTCCTATGGTGGCACACCTGGCCCTGAGTTCTGGCGTATAAGGGGGCCCTGGTGCCCACTGTGTCATATTTGGCCCCGAAACTATCTTCTGAGAGAAAGTCCGCTGCCACCTCTATGTTGAGAGGCAGTGGCCAACTCTTCTGACAGCTTCGCTGATTGGCTTCTCCCGTTTCATGGAAACTTTCCTCAACGTCACACCTGTTCAAAGCCCGTGGATCCGTCCTCAGGTTAGAGACACAAAACAGCTGCCCTTCCAGTCCCACCAAAAATTAAAGCCTGAAGCCCCCTGTTGTTGCTAATTCTTACTAAAATTCTTACTAAAAGCCCCCTGTTGTTGCTAATTCTTACTAAAATTCTAAGATACGTAATTTTATTTGGAGCACTGCCAATATGAGTAGTTATTCTGTTCTAAGAAGTTATATATTCTTTGGTCCTCCTAGATCTTCTTTGAATAAATTGTACTTTGGTGTTACACCATCTGCTTGGGTTGAGGAAACTCCACTCATTTATTCAACTCTTTTGTAACTTGATTTATGACACGTTAACTTTGAAGTACTGTGAGAAATCCAAGTGGTTGCGTAATGTAGGGAGTCGGGTATCTAAGTCTCAGGGGGTGTATTGTCTTAATTCGGGGGTGACAGTCAATGTAGGGAACAGCTGGTGCCGCGTGGACACTGACCCACGGGGGGCAACACACCCAGAGTGTGGGAGCAGATCCTGAAGCTCCGCCCCCACCTCAATGCTGCACAGATTCATCCCCAGAGGATGGATGGTGAGACCAGCGAAGAATTAGGAGGGCAGGTTCGTGGAAGGAATGGTGGAGAAAAGGGATTCAGGGCCATGCTATTTATAGTCAGTAAAGAAGTATTTCAGTATTTCAATAGCCAGGATGGCCATACTAATACATAGTAGATAACAATTTCTGGATACAGTTGACAATAACATTAGTAAATAACAATTCTGAATACAGTTGAAAATGCTTATTAGTTTATTAGCTTATTTATGAAGATCCTTGGGAGAAATTTTTTTCAGAATGATAGGGAGTTGAGCATCCGGGTTTTAAAAAATGTATCTCATTGATACTCTGAATCTCAAAAACCTCTTTCCCTCTCTGGCTGATGAGAAGTTTGGAATCATATTTGCAGCTACTTTAGCTATTGTATTAAATCATTTAAAATAAAATATCTTACACTCCTGCATTTGTCTGTATTTTATTTTCATTCATATTGTAAAAATTTGTCAGAGAAATCTCTAAACTTAAACCAATTTAATGTATGTTCAGTTATACATACATATCACTCACACACACACACACACGCACGCACACACAGGCATACACACAGGATAAGTTTACTTTACCTGAGTGTGAGCCAAGGGGTGGTATCTGAACTGGGACTTGAAAGACAAAGGTGTTTGCTTGGTAGATGTGAGGATAAGGACATTTCCGATAGAAGTCACAGCGTGTTCACAGGCACAAACTTGTGAAAACAGCATCACGTGTCATTGGACCATAAGTTGTTCATTTTCATTAGAAGAAATGCATGGGCAGGGGAAACAGCTGCAGAGTTAAATAGAGGCTGACTCACAGAACCAAAACTGAGCGTGAACTATTGCCTGTACCTGACAGGAATTCAATGAACAAATTTTAAATATGAGAGAAATATGAATTGATTTGTTATTTTAAAAAACTACTTTAGGGACAATCTAGAAAATCACTTTGAGGGTAAGAGAGGTTAGAATCTGGGATACAGATGAAATGGTTATTGAAATATGGCAAGGTAAATATAATAAGGCAGAAAAGTATGTGTCTGGCACAGCGCTAAGAGCTTTTACATATATTATTTTGTTTAGCATTACGTTCCAATGACACCACTCTCTTCACAGCCCCATGAAAACATTCCTACAATTATAGGAATGTGCTATAGTATAGTACTATCACTCTTCCCAGAGTGGTTGACCTTTCTTCCTCACCTCCTTGGTTCACGCTCCAATACTGAACTCACATCCTGCCATCTACAGGAATCTTTCCCGGGTGCTCCAGCCACTCGAGTCGCTCTCTTCTCTAAATGTTGAGATTATACCAACTCGACAGAACACTGTTCAGGATTTCATTGTTGTTTCACGTGTTTATCTCTGCAGCAAGAGAAATAAGCTTCTTGAGTAGCAAAAGCATGTATGATATTCCTTTTCAGTTCTTTTCCCATCCATATCACAGTGGTTAGCACTAAGAGAGGACACTGAAAATAATCAGTTTCTATTGACCTAAAATTTTTTTAAATGTGAAAACTTCTTAATCAATTAATAATATGAACAGTTGCTAAGAAACTAGAGATAATAGCTTTAACAAAGTAGAAATTAATTTATCTGCATTAAAAATATTTGTCAAGGTAAAGCAACTCTATTGGTCCATTTGCTATCAAGGATTCAGTGTCCTATCTTTCTGGTTCTCCAGCCTCAGCAGGTGGCTTATACCCTCAAGGTGTCTTTGAGGGGCAAGGTGGCAGCTGGAGCTCCTGCAATCATGTCCAGGAAAGAAGCAGAAAGGAAGGAGTGATGGGCAGAATTGGCACAAGCCAATTGTCTGCTTCTCCCCCGGAGAGGATTCCTGCTACTTTTTACTTAATAATTTCTGCTAACATTCTTTATTCTCAGTGGCTGGGAAATGTTATCTTTTAACTGAGTATGGTAAAGCTCCCAAATAAAATTAGAAGGCACATTACGAAAAAAAGTTGAGTGACTATTAGGTAGGCATTTCATGGTCTCTGCCACAAGTGGTTATGGCACACCTTTTCATACATACAAGAAGGGAATACATCAGTCTGTCATGTAAAATGCCATTCCTCAAGATGAGACCAGCTATGTTTTTGAAACTGAACTGCAAGCATTTAATAACAAAATCTCTGTTCTTCCAAATGGCTAGAGTAAATTTCAAAACTTCAAATATTAACTATAATAAAGTAGTTTTAATTCTAGACAGCAGCAGCATTCTCTGTTCCTTCTCGGGGTGACCTGGCATCAGAAGCTGGTGAGATAGTTCCTGATGTGGTTGGAGATTTGTCAGGAATCCTCACCTGTTATACTTGCTGGCTAAGGCAACACCTCCTCAACTCACTGATTCATGGCGCAGGAATGAAACCAACACTTGGAACTGAAACTAGAAGTCTTGTTGATAACAGTGGCATCATACACTTGTGATCCAGAGCTATGGTTTCATGTCGATCCCAAGTCATGGTTAGAACATTTTTCTTACACTTAAATTGCTGAGGCATTTCTTTCTTGAATCAAAGCAATGACCCATATTTAAAGTGTGTATTTCTGCAATTTCTCTCATCTATGAGTATGACATTATACTAAAAAAATTGTAAGAGAGGGACCCCCCCAAAAAAAAACCCAGTATTATTGTCTGGAGGGTGGGGCTCTTGTGATACAAGTTTCCTCCACTAATTGAGTGTTCTAGGAACCCATCCGTGTCTGTTTACTAGCTGGTGATATTGTGAGAGGCTGTGTTTGGCTTCAGTGAATTTTTTGGGGGGGGCGCTCTCATTTATGGGTGGACTCTTCACAGAAAAGAAGGTCCCGCAAGACGGCTTCAGTGAATTTTTTAAAAGACTCTTTCAACGCATTTGCCTATTTCATCATAAGTAATTTACAAGCATACCTGCATACATAGGCTGAGTGTTCAGTAGTTTCTGGTCAAAAAAACCATGACACCTATGCCCCACCCTCCCTATTCACTCAGTCTTGCCCCAAGTGACTTTGTTGTTTGTTAGTTTCCCTGGATGAAAGAAGTCCTCAGAGAGAAGTGTTTTGCCAATTTGGGAGAGGCTGAACAAAAAATGGCAGAAGCACTGAAAGGCATCAATACGGATGAGTTCAAAAAAGTGTTGAACAGTAGGGAAATATCTCCATAGGTGTATTGCATCAAATGGGGAGTATTTTGAAGGTGACTGAACTTTAAACATGTAGGAATAAATACGCAATTTTTTATAAATAAATTCTGTTTTTTTGCGTGGGTCCCTCCTCATAACTGGGTATTCTAGAAAAGTTGTTGCAATCACTATACAGTGTGCTTTGTTTAAAGTGAAACATCAATTACATTAGTCTATTTTCAAGACAAAGCAACTATAAAATAAAACAAAATTGATGGCCCTGTCCAGGGTTTGCCCTTAAGAAGGGAAGCAGACAAGCCGAAAATGAAAACAAGCATTTGCAGGGAAGACTGCAGACCCTCCTTGCACCTCAAAGCCCAGTCACGTCAGAAGTGCAGCCCTGAACGACGGAGCACTGTCTAACCCCGAACACCTCCTGTGTTTGTTTATTTGTTTGAAAGTCTGGGCAAGACACATTACTATTTTGTATTCGTTTTTATTTACTATGTCATGAGAATGATAAAAATGTGTCAATACTTGAAATTAATTATCTGTCTGGTAATAAAATGCCACATAATAATAATTGCAATGTGAATTATGGACAAACGGCAGTCATCTGGCAGATTGCATTGCTATGGGAGCATTTGCAGTCTCTCAAGTACTTTAGAGGCGTGTTTGTCAAGGGTGAATGGGTGGAGATGCCCTTTATTCAGAACATGTGAGAGCCAGTGTGTCCAGGCAGATAGGACAGAGGTTGAAGTACTTTCGGGGGTGTTCATGGATTCGAATCTCTCTGCCGTGACTACACAGGCATCAAGTTGCCGTCCTTACACTGAACAGCTACACCTTCAGTGCTACTTACCTGACATTGTTTTATCTACCCCATTGCATGCTTTGTCAGAATCATAAGTCCACAAACCAGAGTGGAAGAGAGTCTTGGCATCCACCTTGGCCTAGGCCCTGACAGCTGTGAGAAAAACACCAAGAGTGAATTAATTTTTATAGTACAAGTTACATGCAATACGAGAAGCACACATTGTTATGGAAGCATAAATAGGGCATGGTGTTGGGCACAAGTAAATATTTAAGGAGGATGAATTTATTGAACAGGTAAAAAATTCTAGAGAAGAACTCATGGAATATGGGCTTAGGTACTTATGGCTTAGGGGCCATGACTGCATTCTGAAATTCATCACTACAAAATTAATGGAAATACACATGTAAAAAGAGTCATTTTTTGTAAACTAAGTTGAATGCTTTGGAAAGACTCACTCCATAAATGTAAATCTATCAAAATTCTCTATCAATTCAGGTGTTTCAAGAAAACTAAAAATTTGAGAGGAACACCATAAAATATATCAAATTTGTGCTCCACTGGCTTCAACAAATATCTTCAAATTCTTGCTCCTCTTTAAGAAAACTAAGTCTGGAAATTGTATGTGATAAATTTCAGATATGGATTAGGTAAGAAAATTAAATTCAAAGCAAGAAACCCATAATAAAGAATAATTTTTTGGCATAATAACAAAACATTGACATATATGATCTATGTCAATATATTGACATATATTGATTAATATATTGATTTATATTGATTAATATAAATTTTATAAACCACGTAAATGAAAACAAAGTTAAGTATGAGTTACTTTTAAGCTTCCTCGATGAAACCATCTTTTTAAAACTAACTAACCATTCACTGAACCTGATAATGTCAGAGCAGGACTTTGTCTCAAACATATGAAAGGATTTCACAGGTCTTCAAGCCTTATGGAAATTTGCTATGTGTATTCATGTCTGAACTAGTAATTCACAAAGTCAGTAAATAAAAATTTACTGAGAATCAGTTCAATGTGCAGTTGGTTCTGAAGCTATAAAGATATGTATAGTGGCTTGAAAGGAGAGGACATACAATTTCAGTGCCCATAAATTAGAAGTGTGATGCAAAGAGACTTCTTTAACCTCAGTGGCTTTGCTAGAAACAACTAACTAACCTTTCTTTCTCTATCTCTGTCTCTGTTTGTGTGTGTGTAAAATATGTAAATGTGTATGTATCATGATTTTGTACAGCTATACCATATATATATATATATTTGTGCATGCATGGTACATCTATATAACATATATGTGCCTATAAATATACAGTCACACATATGTTTCCAAACACCAAACACTTCACTTCCCCCTTATTCCTATTCTTATAAACTCAATTTCCAACCAACAATGTGAAGTTTCAAAACCAAAATGACTTAAAAGAAAACTTCACAGCGAGCTTACACCAATTTACAGATTTTCCATGGTGGCAGGTTCTCAGATTTCACTCATGACATTCAGAAAATCTTACTGTTGATCTTAAGTAAAAGAACTTAACACCTAAACACTATGTCCTACATTTTCTGAACACATTGAGTCTACTAATTAAATAATGCACTTGTGAGGTGAATAATTATATTTTTCACAGGTTTTTCCAGATGATATAACTGAGAATTGGTTAAATAAAGAAACTAATGACACAGGACATTAATGAAACTTATTCAACACTGTTATTCACATAGGCAGAATGATACAGGACAGATGAAATGATAGTTCAATAAACAATTATTAGGTCCTTATTATGTGCCTTTCCAGTAAAGAAAAAGAAATCATTTCTACCCTTAACATGGTTACAGTACAATGTGATATGTGCGAACAGAGACTTATTTAAAGCACAGAAGTAGGAACAACTAACTGTTGTTTGTGGGAGAGTGGTAGGAACTGTGCACCTAAAATAACTCTGATGGAGCATCTTGAGGAGGAAGATTTTATTTAGCTGACAAAGAGGAGAAGGACATTCTTAGGAGAACATCATGATATCTCAGGGTACAAAACACCTTTCTTTTTCCAGGTAAATAGAATCAACAATACCGTAGGTCTGAATGAACCCCAAGATTCTGGTGGGAACTTGTAGACCATGTAGCAACCACATGGTGAATAGTATGTGTTCCATCTATGGAATTTTAAATTTATTTTGGGCCCCCAGAAGCTATGAAAATTCAAATAGGGCAGTAAATAACGTGATCCATTGCATTCTAAAAGGCTTTCCCTGTAATAAGAACTGGTTTGATCCATTAAGTTAAACAAGAAAGAGAAGAAATTGGAGACCAGGATTAAGCCGTTGTGATTGGAATGAAGAGACGGTGGTGGTTTCAGTTCTTATTTCAGATGTAGAATGAATGACATTTGGGGCCTTTAAATATAATTGATGACTTCCTTTCACAGGTTGCTCCCCAAAGTGTGCTATGCTTCCCTTCCCCAATTCACTCCTAGATTTATTTGGGGACAAGGTAGTGTAGAGTATAGTATATAACCCAGCTCACGGGGTTGCTGCATGACCAAATGGACCAAGGAGATGTTTAGAAATCACATAAATCAATATTTTATCTGAAAATGTTCTTATGTAAAGTGGTAATAGTGCCTACCTCTTCGATCTTGCAGTTAAATCAATGTATGCGGTCAACATTGACTTCTGTCCCAAGTTAAACCCAGACCGAGACAGAGTGACAAATGGATCCGCAGAGGCAACCAGTCAGGTGCAGTGTGTGGGTTCCCACTTCTGCCTTACTTCAGGGAGAAGAGGAGGGTGTGAAGAGCACGTAATTGCTCCTTTGTGGCTCCATAAAAGCAACTAGAAAGGCCAGTTCATTACTCCAAAAACCTCTCGATTTTTGTGTGAAATGGAAAAATATCTTGTTTTGAGATAAAACAAACTGGGGGAAGACTAACATATAATTTCATTTTGTCTTTTTATATAAAATATCAGAATGTTAAAAATAAGTCAAAGATTAATAAAAAGGAATGTTTTTAAAAATTGTGTCTCTGATAATTAAGCAAATATTCAAGCATGTGTACATACAAAATGGCAACCTTCCTAAGTCTTGTTAATTAAATGTTAACTTAAAAATTAAGCTTAGCCAATGAAATACTCATCATATTAACTGGATTGTGACCAAACCATATGCGTCATATGGTAAGCTGTTAACTCACACTTTAAAAGCCAAATAATATTAAAACACTGTATTCTGAATACTCTTTGTATTAAAATCCATTTTGGTTTGTGGTTGATATAGAAATGTGTAGCGGTGACTTTTTTCTCCTCAGTCCTACATTAGATTCTAAGACAGAGGTCTTGAGGAAGAGTGATGTTCACCGAGCCAGTGGGCGTAAGGACGCTAACAGGAAGAGAGGTGGCTGACTAGTGTCATGTGCCTTCACTGCATTTCACATGTCTTCACAGGGGGCTTCATATTTCCCCTAGAGCCTCCATGAAGAAAACCCACGCTTATTTTCTAGTTTGACTTCTAAAAAAAGTCGCTCCTTATGAGATTCTATTCAAGGTCCCCACCATGAGGATCACAGTAAGTTGTTTTATTTTTTTGGCCATACAGGAAACTCTAAAATATGATGCAGACTGCTCACAGGTGGCAGGCATAGAGAAGCTCTAGTGTACCCCAGGTCCTGATCCATTCGTTCTTCACCTTCTTGTGCATGAGCTTAGGGTTATGACTTAACCCAGCTGTGTCTCAGTTTCTCCGGTGCAAAAAGTGTGAGGAATGGAATTACTTACCTCTGAGGGATGTTACAACACTAATTAATGCCTCAGAACTCTATGAATAAAAATCAGTCTGCACAGATGTTAATTACGATTATTCAAAGAACAGCCATGGGACCAAATGCCAGAAGGTGGTGGGCAGGTTTTTAATTTCCTTAATGAAGGTCAAATAGCAGTTAGGAGGGAGATTAGTGGAGAAAAAAATAAAAACAATTAACCAAGGACTTAAAATAAAGTCATTGTATTGCCAGAGCTTAAGCAACCAGGCATCTACTGAAAATGAGTGTGGGCTGCATATTCCATGACTGAACGTCACTGAAAAATTTAATGGCTTATGACAGTATTTCGTGAGAGAGAAATTCTTTTAACAACATTTGAATCACAGTGGCATAAACAAATTTTTAGGGATATTGCTATACTGTGTATAATCAACATGAGACTAATTCATTTAACAGATACCACGTGAGTCCACCTGAGACAGTCCTTTTATTATGTTTAGTAGTTTGAGATGTGAAAACTAATCAATCTGTGGGGACTACAGAAGAGACAATGGTCAGATTAGAGAATTCCAGAACTCCCTAATCTGTTATTTTATCATTGAGAAAGACCAGATATTGTGTGTTAATGATGTTTGAAATGCCGATGTTTTTAAATATATCGTGGTCATTTTCCCATGATTTCTACATCTGTATCCTCTGGCTTCTGCACATGGGTCATTCTCTGGCTACAGTTGAGAAGCATCAGGAAGACAAGTACTCAGGTCTCCCTGATAATTCTTGTATACCATGACATTGTAAATCTTGTGAAATCTTGTAGGGTGACTTCTGCAAGTTTACTGAACTCAGAAAGACAGTCTGAGCAGAAATTTAGGGGATTCTCAAATCCTTTCCACCTTAAAATTGGGGAATTTCTAGCACCCACATAGTACAGATTATGTACTTGTGGCCCTTTCTCTCGAGACTTCAGCAGGATGACTCAAGTGTTCACAGTGTTACAAGCTGCTCCGATAGTCTAAGGGCAGTGATGTTCTGACGGTGCGCTGGGGCTGGGAGCGGGTGAGCTAAGCAATCAAGAGGCCCACCTGGAAGGCTGAAGAACTTTTGCCTGGGGTCAGGTTTGGAGAACAGTGTTATTTTACGCATCTAAACTGTGTCTGACACCTGCTTGTTTTTGTGGTGACCACATGCAACTTGAATTGAATTTGTCATACGTGCCAGCCATTGCCATGTCTCTTTTCCCATTTCAGGTCCAAAAAATCTTCAAGGCATAACAGGCATTTTCATTCCATTTCTCTTCAAGGAGGAAGCAGGTTCAGAGAAATTAAATATCAACCTAAGATAGTCTGGCAAAGTAAGATGACATTGGCTTCCAGTCTAGTGACTCTCCATCTACACCCCATGGCTCTCTCTCATGTTACAATTATTTAAGAATCTAAAGAGGCTCTGTAAAACTTGAGCGTGCCACATCCTGACAGACCTCACTCCAGATCACAAGAACACACTCGGGCTCGTCCAAGCCCCAGGCACACAGAAGTGAGAGTAGTCAAGCAGTTGCTGACTTGAATGCACTAAGGAGCAGTAGCAGAAAGGTGAGAAAAGGGCCTAAAATAGTCACTGTCACCAAATCACCATGGTTAGAAAAGCCACGGGCTTGTAACCCGTGGTTATTTTTATAACCACAATTTATCCTGAATCTGTTAGGTATGATTCCTGTTAAATATAGGGATGATGTCACAGCCAAGAGAGACTAGAAAGGTCCTTTCCCTCAAGGAGTTCACCATTTATGAGGGAGATAGCTGTGAAGCAAGTAAGGCCCAAGCAAGCATTTAATTACAGGTGTGAGCAGTGCTAACGTGAATGCAAACATTTAGTTACCATAATATCCAGTATGTATAAAAAGAACTGCTACTATTTTTTTCAGAGTAGTTGTATGATTTTTAATGTAAAAAAACCTAACTGCAATTCATCTTGTATAACCCTATACCCAAATGGGATTGCTTGCCACCTTTCCCTTGGATTTTCACAGTTTCCAGGGCTTTCAGTGCATTTTAATAGTCTGCATTAAAGGAAGATAGAGTTGAAGGTATGGTTACCATGAGGAAAGCAGGCTGAGAGGCTGAGTTAGGAATACGAGGACCCTACCATGTGGCCTGGCTCAATTAAGAGAATTAAGAGGTCTAGTGCTAGGTCACTAGTAACCCTGACCGAGAACAAAGGAACTTCTCTAGAGCCTGTAGGTGAAATGAATGCCGTACTGATCTCAATGACAATTGTTCTTCACAATGGTCACTGTGACTACAAGGTCTCCTTAATACTCTCTCAGCATTTGAACTTGAGTACTGGAACCTTAGCATTTGGAGACAGCAAGTGTTTCGCAATGAGATTTCATTTATTTGTCTATGTGTCTTGATTTCTAAACTGTTCTTTCTGTGAGCTGTTAAAGGTCTCTGAATTAAGCTGTCCCTTTCTACACTGTGGAAGAGCATTACATCCAGCACACTGCCCTAGGATGGCTTGGGCAATGAGTAGAACAGGGAACATAATGGGATATTATAACAATTCCTAACCCATTGCACACCTGACTAACCCCAAAAATGAGTCAGAAAGGCCTGCAGCTCCGTAATGGGAACTCACGCAGTGGAACATCCAGGCAGGATGTTGTAAGGAAAACGTAGGGGCTGTACTGAGGCGGTTACCTCAGCTCCTAATATTTATGATAGGCCAATTTGTTCTGTAATCTGCTGTGTGGTGCTCAGAGCCTTCTTTGCATCCTTTTCTGAATCGCTTCTCCTTTTCAAGTTCTTTATACCAAAATAATTGAGGCCTTCTTACATGAGACATATAAGATTTACAACTCTGAGTTTATAAAAAGAAGTAGAATAAATGAAAGTAAAGCTCATTGTACAAAATTTTCTCTCCTCTAGTGTTGTCCTCTCATTCTAAACTAGGGTTTCTAGGATACATGCCTGGTGGGGAGTTATGAGTCAGTAGTATTGCCTTACCCCTTTAGTTCTGCCAACACTTTTCATTATTTAAATTCTTCAATTGTTTTTGATGGTATTCATCTCTTTTAAGCCTAATAATCACATGAACCATATGAGAAATCTTATGGATGATGCACGATCACCGACCAGCAGTGACCGTGGAACGCTGCGGATGGCTCGTCGACACACGAGAAATAAACATACACAAAAACAGGCAATTTTCTGTGGAGAAGTAGGGATAGAGTGGCCACCCTCGCTAGGGGAGGGCGCCTTGGCCACCCTCTCTAGTGGAGGGTGCGAGTTCTCCTGTCCCATCAGGTCTTTTATTGGGTTCCTTTGTACAAGAAGTCAGGTAAAGCTCATTACTCATTGCAGGGAAGTAAGGATCAAATAACAAGGAACTCTGAGAGCCTACTTTGAGTCAGGGTCAAAGAGCTGTAAAACTTTGAGGAACATACTTACTTCCTCCTTGGACCCTTCTCATTCGACCGAGAGCATTCTAAATGAAGCAGGTTTCACAGGATTTTACATATTCTTTCTTAGGCCTGATCACCCCGGGAACCCGCCCTTTCAAGTACAGGGCTGCACCACCCTCTGTCATTGTTTCAGGCTTAGGTGGAGCAAGGGGAACTAAGGCAACCAAGAGATAAGGAGATGTTTTTTTTCAGACCATGAGCACTCAGGCTTTGTCAAAGCCGGGGGGTGAGGGTCCATCACCCCCTTTTTGCTGTAGCCCCCAAAGTCCTTCCTTGGGGGCCTCCAATGTGATTGTGCCTGTCTTAGGTCATTCCCCCCTTGGGGAATATTACCCGTCATTGGCTAACCGACCAAGCACTGGGGTCCAGGCAGGGTGAAGTAAAAGGAGCAGAAGTGGTGCTCCTGCCAGGGAGATAAGCTTTTGTCTCCTTGCTGGCTTATGGTTCCAAGGTTGTTCCCTCAGCCTTAGCCTAGGCGGCAGTTACAGCTTCTGATACCATGCAGGGCACTTCCCAACAGTTGGATACTTTGGGTATCTGCCACCATGATCCCAAATTGATTAACTATGAAAAGTTGAGCATGTTTCTCTTAAGACCTAAATCTATTGTAATTAGATGTCCAATAACATCGTTACAGACTAAATTAAGTACTGCCCCGACTCATATGTTGAAGTCCTAGCCCCCAATGTGACTGTATGTGAAGATAGGGCTTTTAGGTTAAATGAGATCATAAGGGTGGAGTCCTAAGCCAAAAGGATGGATGACTTTATAAGAAGAGGAAGAAAGAAGAAGATCTCTCTTTCCATGCATGCTCACCAAGGAAAGGCCAAGTCAGCACACACCAAGAAGGTGGCCATCTGCAGGCCAAGGAGGGGACCTCACCAGATCTTGACCATGTTGGCATTGTGATCTAGGACTTCTAGACTCCAGAACTGGGAGAAAATAAATCAGTTTTTGAAGCCATCCAGGCTATGGTATTTTGTTATGGCAGCCCAATCTGCCTAATACAAGTATATTTAACACAACGTACTGAGGGTTGTTTTCTATGATTCTTCTACATGGTATTCTAGCAGAGAGGAAGGATGAACTGCATTGCTTTTCCCAGGAGTCTGGGCATGGACAGAAGTCTCACAGACCCAGGAATATCATTACTGGGAAAGGGAAAGACCCTGGGCCTCCACTGTGCTTCAAAACAATCTGTCCACACAGGAGCTAGCAAAACACAGATGCACTTGATCATTTCTTCTGTGACTCTTGGATATTCAGTAAAGTGCCTGAATTTGTGACTTATTTTTGTTCTGAAAACTGACTTGGAGTGGAGTTGAGATAGCAAAGAGGAAACTGAACCAGAAGGAGAACCATAAATATATAAACAGGAATTTTCAAAAAACTGGGGAGGACTTTGAAGGGCCTCAGGCCATGGAAATGGGGTTAGGCCAAGTTTGATCAGCCCTTTGGAGGGCAAGGAGCCTTACTTAAATCTAGAGCAATAGGAAAAGCACAGAATACGAGACTGTGTTAGAGTTGGGCCATACCAGTAGAAATAGGCATCCTCCCCTACTGGCCTATAGAAGAGAAAATGCACTTCTGCACTTTGCTGAGAATTAAATAAGGGGCAGGGAAAGATTCTTAAGATGGAGAATTAAGGAGACTAAGAATATGTCTTCTCATATTACTGCCTTCTGCTTAAAACCTGACTTAATGAGATTTTTTCCCTAAAAAAAAAAAAAAGGCAAATGTACACATATATTCTTCAACATCAGGTAGATAATCAGTTTCAGTTAATTTGCTCCCTAACACTCTATCTGAAGGTTTGATTTGTTATTGTATATTTTTAAATAGCAAAATTACAAATTTTGGAATTAATAATATGGAACAAGGGAACTAAGTAGGGCAAAGTATAGTTAAAAAGTAGACAAAGGTAAAGAGGAGAGACAAGAAAATTGAGTAAGAAAAAAATAAAGCAAACAAACAACCTGATTAAAAAATGGGCCTGGACTTGAATGGACACCTCACCAAGGAGATATACAAATGACAAATAAGCATATGAAAAGGTGCTCCACATCTTATATTCCCAGGAACATGAAAATTAAAAAATACAACAATGAGATATTACTACACTTCTATGAGAATAACCAAAATCCAGGACACTGACAACACCAAATATTAGCAGGGATGCAGAGCAGGAGAAGCTCTCATCACATATTGCTGTTGGGAATGCAAAACTGAATGGCTACTTTGGAAGACAGGAAATTTCACACAAAACTACACACACTCTTACTGTTACAGGGTGCAGCCAAGAGGGAGGACCCCAAATGGGCATTTGGAATGGGATCCAGAAGTCAAGGTGTTCAGAAAATATTAGGATGTCCTCACCCCCCACCTCAGGTGTGGGTTGGGGGAAGGGACAAATGGAGCAGGCCCATTGAGAGCTGTTTTGCATAGCAACAGCTTTGCAGCTAACCTCTGGCGTGGTCATTTAACATATCTATAACCTTTGACTGGTTACATAGATATGTTAAATAGCTGTGGCCAGGCTCAGAGCCAGGGGCATGTAAGTAACTTCTCCCCCAAGATGTAAGTGGGGGGCAGGTCCCAGGAGTTACAGCACCTGATTGGGAGCTTGGAGATGATTGGCTCCATGACATGAGGCCACACCTGCCCAGACCCATGATGGCAGCCAGAAAGGCTGGAAAGAATGGGAGATTGAGGGCAGGTGTGGCCGAGTGTGGGTGGAGTCAGAAATGGGGCTGCAGAGGAAGACTGGCGCAGGGATTTAAACCCAGATGTAGTAGCCATCGAAAGGAGAACTACGAGGCTTTGGCAGAGTGGAGACTCTTGCAGCCCTGTGAGGGAGAACCACGCGGATTTGGCTGAGTGGGGACTTCCATGGCCCTGGGGAGAGAGGACCACTCACCTTTGCCAGGGTGGAGACCCCTGCAGCACCAGGGGGAACCACAACCCGGCTTTAGCAGAGATCCCAGCGACACAGCTGAGGGTGCTGAGAACTGAGGGAGGCCTACCAGGTGAGTGCGGATTACTGGGAAGAACCGGGGGCTGCCTGAGCCAAGGACTTCTGTTTCCTTTCCTGAGATATGGTACCCCAGACTGGGCAAAAGGGGAAGGAAGGACTGTGTGTTTGTGGGTGTTCTACGGGACTTTAGGATTTTGATGAAGACATTAGGTCACTACTTTAAGTTTGTAAGCATTAAATAAACATTTCCTTTCCTTTTCACGAATCTCTGGCATTGAAAGACATCTTTCCTATAGGCGGCAGACATAATGGACCTGCGGGTTTCTTTCAGTAATAGTATATCGTCCCAGGCCCCCCTTGTTTGTTCTGTAACATTACCATATAACCCAGCTATCGTCCTTCTTGACGTTTACCTGTAGGAGACTGTTCTGTGTGGTGTGGGCCCAGCTCCCACTTGAAGATACACAGGACTCATGCCCATGGATAGGTTCTCCCGTGGGGAATCAGGCCTGCAATGTACTTAGGCCGCTATGAGTCTTGCTTTTTGCTAAAATTGCCTCACCCTGAATTGAGGATATTTACTGCAAAGCAACTTCCTAAAATCCATGTTAAACCTTCCAAGGATGAGTGTAACTGGTCCAGCTACTTTTGCCTTTTCATTTGCAAATATCCCTCTTCTGTGATGTGATTAGCAGCATTGGCTCCTTTGTTTTCTGTAAAAGGTGACCACCTAAAGCGAGCCTGTGCATAGTTAATGAGGACCTTTTTTGTAATGTGCCCAGTAAGACAATAAAAACTCATTGGAGCAAGGGCTGAGGCTTTTGCTCCCCTTGAGAGAAAAGCCATGCCATCCCTTTTCCTCCACCGTATTGGGCAATCTGTGTCAATGTCTCATTTTCATCCATAGTGACGCGGGCCCCACGAGCCAGGGTCCACGTCATTTACCCAAAGGAGTTGAAAACTTCTATGCTCACAAAACCCTGAATACAAATGTTTATAGCAGCTTTATTCATAATGGCCAAAACTGGGAAGCAATTGAGATGTCTTTCAGTATCAGCAGGTGTGTGAATAAACTGTGGTGCATGTAGATATTGGAATATTGTTCAGCACTAAAAAAATGAGCTATCAAGCCATGATAGGCTGTGGAGGAATCTTAAACACATATTAGTAAATGAAAGAAGCCAATCTGAAAAAGCTACCCATACTTTATGATTCCAGGCATACAGTATAACATTCTGGAGAAGGCACATCTATGAAGACACTAAAAGGGTTGGTGGTTGCCAAGGGTTGGGAGTTGCGGGAAAGGAATGAATAGGAAGAACACAGAGAATTTAGGTAGTAAAACTACTTTGTTTGATAGTATAATGGTAACTACTTGTCACTATACCTCTGTCCAAACACATATAATGCCCCCAAAGTGAACCATAACATTACCTATGGGCTTCGCATGATTATGATGTGTCAATACAGGTTCATCAGTATACCCCTCTGGTGGGGAGTGTTGATAATGGGAAGGCAATTAAAGTATGGGGGTGGGGAATACATGAGAATCTCTGTACCTTACCCTGAATTTTGCTATGGATCTCAAAGTACTCTAAAAAAATAAAGTCTTAATGTACATTGTTATAAAAGCAAATGAAAATGGGAAAAGTTAGGTACCAAAGAGTACTTTTGGGGGGGCTCCGCCCACAGAGGCCCCCCACCCCTCACCCCCCCAGCCACCATGGATAGAATAATTCTACCAAGACATGATCTGCTTGGGGAGGAAAGATGGCCAATGTCTCGAAGGAGAAGGACCAAGAGCCTTTTCCTCAAAGGCCTTTATTGGGTTGGTTTACACAGGAATTCAGCTAAAGCTCATTACTCATTGCAGGGAAGTAAGGATCAAATAAAAAGGAACTCTGAGGGCCTATTTTGAGTCAGGGTCAGATAGCTAAAGAGCTGTAAAAACTTTGAGGGACAAATTTACTTCCTCCTTGGATTTTTCTCATTCAACCAAGAGCATTCTAAACAAAGCAGGTTTCACAGGATTTTACATATTCTTTCTTAGGCCTGATCACCTGGGAAACCCGCCCTTTCCAGCACAGGGATGCCGGACCCTCTGTCATTGTTTCAGGCTTAGGTGGAGTAAGGGAACTTAAGGCAACCAAGAGATAAGGAGATTTTCTCTCAGACCATGAGCACTCAGGCTTTCTCAAAGCCGAGGGGCAAGGGTCCATCACCCCCTTTTTGCTGTAGCCCCCAAAGTCCTTCCTTGGGGACCTCCAACGTGATCGTGCCTGTCTCAGGTCATTCCCCCCTTGGGGAATCTTACCCATCATTGGCTAACCGACCAAGCATTGGGGGCCAGGCAGAGTGAAGTAAAGGAGCAGAAGCGGCATTCCTGCCAGGGAGATCAGCTTTTGTCTCCTTACTGGCTTACGGTTCCAAGGTTCTTCCCTCAGCCTTAGCCTAGGCGGGGGTTACAGCTTTTGAAACCAGGCAGGGCAGTTCCCAACAAGTTCTGAGCTATTGTAAAGTAAAGAAACAGGACTGAGTGGCAGAGACTTTGAGGACATACTAAAAATGCATGTCCTATGATTGGTTCTGGGCAAGGAAATTTGAATAAATGTGATGCGTGTCATTTACAGGTAGGCAGTGAAGAGCTGTTGTACTCCTTCCACTTCTTCTTGTCCACGTATTCCCAGGTCAGTGCTGTGCAGTACATATGATGCAGCCCACACATGTAACATTGACTTTCCTAAGAGGCCCATTAAAATAAATAGATAAAATTAATTTAAGAATACATTTAATTAATCTAACACATCCAAGACATTATCCTTTCAACATGTAATCAATACACAAATAACTATTGAGATGCTTTATATTTAAAAAAAAAACAACTAAGGCTAGATCCAGTGTGTATTTTATACTTGAATAACATATCAGTTCAGGTTATCCACATTTCAAGTGTTCTATAGCCTATGTGGCCAGTGGCTACAATATCAAATAGCAAAGTTCTAGAAGGTTTTCCTTCTAGATGAAGAAAGGGTACCCTCCTTTACATCAAACTATTTGGGCAATAAATAATCTTCTGTTGCATTAAGCAAGCCAATGAGATTTTATTGTTTAATTATTGTTACAGCATAGTATATTGTTACCATGACTAGTATGAGAAGTCTTATAAATTCAGTACCAACCAACAGATTTCCCCTCTTCCTCTTAAGTTTGGGGAAACTGGATACAGCTAAGCAAAAATAAAATCTTTGACCAGAACATTAGGCGAGGGGTTGACAGACTAATGTTTTTCCCTGGTGGAGCAAACACACCCAAGAAGAGAAAGTTGATATCTCACTGTCTGAAGAAACACACAGGACAGGTGGGCCTGATGGTCCAGCCAGTCACCTGTCAGAGGGATGCACAAAACTGAGTTCTGGCCACAGAGCAAGCAAACTGGGAGCTTCCTTTCCTGCTTGATTGTTAAAACTGAATGACAATGAAAAAAATGTGGAAAATTTTTTTTAAACAGCAAGTTTAAACAAACAAATAAAACTTAACCATATGGGAGAACATCATTCAGGCACATACCAATGTTATTATTTCATACATCTTTCCAAGAATTCTCCTTCCTCATTTTCTATACTTCTTCCTTCTGGCCTTACCATTAATTTTCAGAAGTCATGAATTTCTGATTCCCAGTGGAGGGATGAAGGAGCCCGATAGAGCGAGCTGGCAGAGGCTGGGGTTGTGAGGACTGGGTTGGGTGCACCACCACGTTCTCTCAGCCCTGCCTGCTTCTCAGCTCGGTGACCAGGACAACCTGTTGACAGCTGAAAAGATCCATGGGAGTCTGAAGTTCTAGTTTGCAGACCATTCAGTGATCTTTGGATGCCTAATTATGGTAGGCCAACTTGTAGGCTGTAAAAAGGGTGGTTTAACATTGCTGAGCAACTTATTGGGGAACTGGTGATCTAGTTTGATTCAAACTGATGTCTCTGGCCTATCTGCAGTCCGTGTGAGAAACAGAAATGATTGCTGCTCTCAAATGGGACATAGGGTGTGGACACTGGCCTTAGAAATGGTGTCTTGGTTGTCTTCCTTTTATACCTCAAAATTCTGCTGTTCTACAGACTCCAGTCAAAGAGTAGTCACCAGGCCTGGGTTAAAGACTCATCAGAATTTCATGGGCAGGCCCCTTAGGGACATTCAAATGGGAATTAAGTCAAGCACAACAAATCCTCATACTAAGGAGGGTGGACTGGAGAGGTACAACACACCTCTCCTGCATCTTTTCCCAACTCTTTTCTGTCTGATGCTCCTCCCGCACCCTTTTGCTCCCTCCCAGTGGTGGAGAGACAAACCAGTTCTTCTGGTTCTTACAACTTCCTCCCTGAAGGCTTTAGTCTGATACCTAGACACATCTTCATTGAGATGGCTATCTTCTGCTCTTTCTCTTCTTCCATGCTCTCCCTCTGTGTGTATGTGTGCATAAACACGTGTATGTGTTTTGTGAGCTTTTGTATGTGCATAGTTAGGAAGTAGACAAATGAGAAGAAACTAGAACTTATTATTCCCTTTTCCAGTTCATTGCCACTGGAAAACACTTCTCAGCTCACCCTCTTCTGTGTCGTTTCTGTAGCCTCACTGCAGATGAAGGAGCTTACATAGGGACTCAAGACAGGTGCACAAATGAGTTCCTGACAAAACTTTTTCTGCTTGGCTTTGTCAATAGATTGAACAACAGCTTCCAAGAAATTGCATCTGATGTTTCAAGGCTAGACCTGGCTGCCAGGCACGCTGAGTCACATCCATTGAGTGAGGGAGTGCTATGCTGTAAGGGAATTTTTCTAAGATTAGCCAACTTGCTTATGTTAGCATGAGGAAAATAGCAGAGTTTCTTAGCAAAGTATTCTGAAGAAGTAGAAAAACTCCTCTTTTGAAGAGTTTGTATTACTTATTATTATTATTTTTTTCTTCAAGTTCTTGTCACTTTGTTAAGGGTCAAACCCAGCTCTGAGCTCAACTACCTGGGAACTACAAGTATTTAGTTCAGATTAATTTTTTCTATTAGCATAATTATGGAAAAAGTAAGAGATATGATATAAATAGTTTGATTGAACTTCTGTAGACTCAAATAAATACATGCTGAAATGTCATGAGTCTAATTTTGGAGACCTCAATGTTATGAAAGTAAAATATCAACAATAGATCCATATTGTTCTTTGATTTTAATTCTTAGATGTTCCCAAATGAATGAGTCTACTGACATGATAAAAACAGAAGCCTAACTATGACAAATTAAGACATAATTAGAATCCAAAAGTTCCAAATTAAATAGAACCCACAAAGCAAAGTGAGTTAGTTTATATCTTTAGAAGAGGCTATTATGTAGAATTGGGTAAGCTTTCTTATAGTTTAGGATTCACAATCAAAATCAAATGTACAGTAAATAGAAAAATAAGTTATCCCTCCTTAAGTGGCAAATATCCCAAGCTAAAATCATTTCACACTAATTCTTTTTTTTCCTTTTTTTATTCTATTGATTATGCTGTTACAGTTGTCCCATTTTCCCCCTTCCCTCCCCTCCACCCTCCTCACCCCATTTCACACTAATTCTTATCACACTTAAGAAATTCAGGGAACTCCTGCAATAAGTCTATAGGTTCCATACACTAAGCTCAATGGGAAAAAGAAAAAAGAACTTACTGGAATGTTTAAAACCACCATGGATACTATAAATCAAATAAATAACTAGGCCCACATTCATATTATATTTGCACATTTGTCAATAAGTGATGCCAAGATAAGATTTTAAATCAAATCATTTGCTTGCTTGTCATTTTTTCCAATAATATAAAAAGTTCTGCTAACAAAAGTATTCCTGAGTGAGGTAGAATTATTTCCACTATCTTTATCTTCAAATTTTTTCATCAAAAATTCCATAATTAAGCTCCTCTTTAATTATACAAACACTGTTATTCACATAGATGTAAAACATTTAATAAATGCTGTAAAATTTATATATATATACTTGCTGACTCCTAAATAATCTATAAAACATGTTCTTTGTCAAAATATAATATACTTATGGCAGAGACTAAATATAGTTTACATTTTTTAAAAATATGCATTTTCTCTCCCAGTTTCTTTCTATCCATTTAAATATAAAGGGAGGTATAGAATGGTTAAAAAAATCTTTACTAATAAGCAGTAAATGAGTGATATTCATAATCAGTGATAAAATAACAGTTGCCTTAAAGATAGAAACAGGGAAATGTTGGCTCAGCCCTACAACCCATAAAGCATATCCCTGGGGCCTGATGAGGAATATAAGGAGCTTCAGACAAGATTATTGGGTTCCCCAAATCTTCCCCATCATTAACCTAATTTTATTAAAATCCATTATCCTGCCCTGGCTGGTATAGCTCAGTGGATTGAGCGCGGGCTGCGAACCAGGTATCGCAGGTTCGATTCCCAGTCAGGGCACATGCCTAGGTTGCAGGCCATGTCTCCCAGCAACCGCACATTGATCTCTCTCTCTCTCTCTCTCTCTCTCTCTCTCTCTCCCCCCCTCCCTCTCTCCCTTCCCTCTCTAAAAATAAATAAATAAAATCTTTAAAAAAAAAATCCATTATCCTGAATCTTGCGACAATTTGATGACTTGAAATCATCCACTGAAATGCACATAGCTGAACAAGAGGACATGCTTTGGTAGAAGATAGTTTTCAGGAGAAGTAAATAAAGGCACAAGTGTATGCATGAATCAGGAGGGAATTGTAGAGTAATAAAGGAAACATTACTTTGTGGAGGAGGGGGCATGATTGGATAGAGCTTCAGACAATGAGGAAATGGGCAAAGATACGCAAAGACTTGGGAACCTGAGAGATCGTGAGATTGTAAATGAATTGTCAACAATAGGAAGGAAAAGAGAGTTTGAGATGGGGAACATTGAGCAATGACATGTGAAAGAGTAACAGCCAAATGATTCTAATCAAAGAGTGCATCTTATAATAGGGACAGCAAGACTGGGTGTGATGTTTTGGAATGATACAGTAGGAAGATTTTCAGGCTATTGCATCAGAAGACCAAAGTGTTGGTTTATTCATTTCTTAGCTCTGTGTCCTTGTGTATGTCACATCTGAGCATCTATTATTTGGCTGCAATTAAGAAACAATCAAATCCACCTTAACATGAACATTATTTATAAATTATAGAATTCTATACAAGTGCTCTTACTATGTTTGATAGCAGTGTTCATCTATAATGTTCTTTGTGAAGAAAGATAAAAAATGCAACTAAAATGTTAGAAAATTGCATGTGAATTTCTATTTTCAATTTTTATTATTTTAACAGTAATTTGAGTATCTATAAAGATGTGCCTAGTTTACTTTTACTTTTTAAAGAAGTAGAACACTACTACTGTCCACCTTATTCTCCCAACTAAAATGTTTCTGTCTCTTCTCCAAATGTAAACACAATGCTGGATTTAGTGTCAATAATTCTCTTATTCCTTTTTATAATTGTATTATTTGTATATGCCTCCTTAACTAATAGACCATTTAGTTTTTAATATTTTACTTTCTTAATACATTCATCCTTTTATAACTTGCTTCTTTATTCAATAATAGGTTGTGAGAATCACGTGTGCTAATGTGGGTAGATTCTGCAGTGTTAGCAGTTTTGCTCTTACGCCAGGGATGCCAGGGACATTCTCGGTGTGTTCTGTTGCGTATGTGCAAGGATGTTTTGAGATTCAGTTCCAAGGACTGCCACTGCAGGGTCATAGATTATGTGCATTTTCAAACCTGTTGGGAATACTAAATTTTTTTCCAAAAAAGATTACCACCAGCAGTGCTTAAGAATTCACACCCCTTCCTTTCTTTTTTGCATTTGATATGGTGCATTTCAATTCTGCAAGTCATTCTGGACCCATCCCTTCTTTCTCTTCTTTTCCTCTCTCTCTCCCTTCCTCCCTCCTGTACTTTCTTCTCTCCTCTCCATCACTGACATGGAAGCAGGTATAGCCATGGCTAAATTTTTTGGGGTAGAGAGTTGGGGTGGGGAGAAGGAGCTAGGTATGCTTTGCAGGCTTTTAAACACAGGCATTGCTTCTTCAAGCTCTATGGTGAGACTTGTCGGTTTGGCAATCCTCATGGTATTTTTTTTCCAGATTGCTTTAGCATCATTGATTGCAGGATGACATCTAAAAGGTGACCTCCTGAATCACAGTCAATGGCCTATGTCAAATGCTTCAGAGCAAAGTTGCTGTTTTGAGAATCTGTAAGAACTGTGTTTTAAAGGGTAAGAAATAGATGAAATCTTTTACTAACCCACCGCAACCGCTGAGTCCACTGTTTCCATGGCAACCTATCCCAGGCAAGGTATTCCAAACACTCTTTATTTAAGAAATATCAGACAGCTCCAGGGAGTCACTAGTCATGTCAGACTCTGCCATTGCACAATAACAGAAAGATTACCCTTTGCCCATCAGAAGGGTTTTATCCTTCCTCCCATTTCTCATGACTTTCTGACACCCCTGGAGAGGAATAAAATTCCATACCAAAGCTTTTCTCTTCATTTTGCTTCCTTGGAGCTGATAAGAATATTCAGAGTACAAAGCAGGAGAAAATGGGGGTGGGGAGATGGACCCACGTCTCCCCCAGTGGTCCCGTTTATGTGAGTTCTCTGGAAGTGTTCAGCACAAGGATTCAGAAAGCCTAGGTTTTAATCACTCCAGTTTACTGCTTGACATTCGTACTTAAGTCTTGGATTCTTCCCCTTTAAAATGACTGGATTAAACCGGATTACCTACAGGGGCCTTCAAGTTATCAACTGAAAAATATGATGCCATGTGGTATCTGCGATTTAAGACTTCCATGGAAACTGACTTCCTCCCTCAGAAAATAAGACCAAAGTTGAAGCCAGCACTGCATCTCATTTTTTGTTTTTGTTTTTACCTTGTAAAATATTTTCATTTTGAAGCAATCTAAAGAAAACGGTGCTTTTTCCTGCACAGACAACTCTGTTGGGATTTGGGAGGATCAGCTTTAGTAATTCACCATGTCGTAAAACCTAACCCTTTTCAGTGCTAAACACTGCATAGTCATAATCCACTTCGACAAATGTAACTTGAGTGCACTTTCTAAGTTTACGTAGCAGGAATGACATTAAGTCAGGACTCGCCTGCTCACACCACTGACTCTGTGTTGCCCAGTGGATAAGAAGCTAAGCCCCCAGGAGTGAACAACCTGGTTCCTTCTCTGCATCTGTCCCTTCTGGGCTCTTTGACATTGGGCAACCTCCATACCCCGTCTGACCTCGGTTTCCACATGTGTAAAATAGGAATCAAAGTGGTACTTCCAGCACCGAGTTGTGAGAAATATGCCAAAACCTGTAAAGCACACGAGGCCTAACATTACATAGCACTCAATAGCTGTTACCTATTATGACTATTATTTCAGAAGCATTCCTCAGGGTACCATTCATTGTACTAAAATGCTCATTTATTTGATAACAGTCTAGTTGCCCAAATGTTTATTTGCCTCCAAAGTAAGCAATTGATTGTTTACTTAATTGACTGATGTACCCTAGCAGATTTGAATCTGCTTGAATAATGAGTCTACTATAAATCATTATTCTCATGATTTCAGTAATTATTAGAAGAAATTAATTGATTAGAAGGAAATAATAAATTATTAGAAAGAATTAGAAGCATATAACAAATGTAGGAATTCTTTGAAAATATTGGCAACCTACTGTTAACATTTATGTTGCTGAACATTTATAAAGCAATGAAATAAAATAAGATTTTCTTGTCTTTAAATCAACCTATTTTTATGTTTGTTTGCTCATTTTTGTTTTTGTTTTTGGTCTGTTCAGAGTCAGGCAGTTTCTCTGTATATCTCAGTATAATTCAGACAAAAGATTTTTCCATTTTTCAGTTTGCAAGTGAATCTCAATTTTCCAAGACCTTCTGGTCCCCTCTTCTCTCCCTTCCTCCTCTCCACTCCATTCTTGCGGCTCCACCTCTCTAAACTCTCCAGTTACAAAAGCTGATTAGAAGTGTTCAGAAGTTAACTTCATCAATGCAGATCTTTGCTAACTATGGGTATCAAGAATAAAAAGGAAAACAATCTTCCGTACAACCGCTGACCATGACAATATTTGTATTTCTCTTTTATCAGTTACACTATGTTTAATTTTGATACCTGATTATAACAGGCCCAAAGTGTTATTTTATTTAGTAATATATTTTCTATATAAAAATTTTAAAGTTTTGGCAAAGTGAATTACCAGTGTCATCATTTTGTTTGGACGTATGTAATGGGTTTCTTTCCTGAGTCCCTTTGGTGTTTTTCCATCTCCACTGAGGGCGCCACCAGGCCAACTGCAGCCGGAATGTGGTGAGGTGCTGGGAAGGATACCTGTGTTGTTGTGGCTGGCAGACCCTGGGCTGCTTTGCCAAGCCAGAAAACTCCTTATCTGAAGTTTTTAGGAACAGGATGAGTAACTCGTCTGGGAAAAATGCCATCCTAAAATCTGAAGGACAGGCTGGAATTTCCACATCATAAATATATTTCCATCTTATCACATGATTATCAAAATTACAATGCATTCATTGATGGCTAGCCTCCTACAAAGTAATGAAGCAATCAAAATGCACTTTGCTTGCCTTTCTTACTGTGTAGTGTTACAATATTACCTGAATCCTCACCAGGAAACTGGTGCTCTCATCTCCCAAAGCCTGGTGCCCTCCACTGTGGACAAAATTAAGCAAATTAGCATCTCCACATCTAGCATTCTTTAATACATAAATGCCTACATGATTAATTGGCTTCTCAGAGAACAATGCTTTAAGGAAGATATTCTCCCCATTTTGCAATAGGAGAGAAAAAGAGGTGAGTAGCTTGTTCAAGGCAAACCAGCTGAGTCCAAATCTGTTCTTTCCCACAAACTTCATTTTTCTACACTGCCCAATAACTCCTATAAATTAACCACTGAGTATGGCTAATTGGTATTTTTAAAAAAATATTTTTGTATTTTTAGAGAGAGGGGAAGGAATAGAGAAAGAGAGGGAGAGAAACACCCATTACTGGTTTCTCACACACACACACCCAGCTGGGGACCTGACCCACAATCCAGGCATGTGTCGTACCTGGGAATTGAACTGGTGAACTTTCAATCTTCGGGATGATGTCTAACACACTGGGCCACAGCAGTCAGGGTGCTAATTGGGGCTTTTCAGGAACTGTGACAGAGCAGGTGGGGAAATTGTTTTAGAAGTGAAAGCTAGAAGGAACTTTTCCCAGAAGAATGATACTATTCTGATTAGACTTAATAATCACTTTGAAATTTTAGCTTCGGAATTTTTGTGGGCATTTGCAAATAAAAGTAAATATTTTAATGGCTTATTTCACTTAGCATAATGTTCTCCAAGTCCATTCATACTGTCACAAAGGGTAAAACTTTCTTCTTTTTTATGCCCAAGTAGCATTCCATTGTGTAAACATCCCACAGTTGTTTTATCCACTCACCTACTGATGAACACTTGGGCAGCTTCCATATCTTGGAGATTGTGAATGATACTGTAGTGAACATAAGGATGTTTATATTATTTCAAATTAGTGTTTTGGGATCCTTAGGATATATTCCTAAAAATAGGATTGCTGGGTCAAAAGGCAGATCTATTTTTAATTTTTTGAGGTATCTCCATACTGCCTTCCACATTGGCTGCCCAATCTGTATTCCCACCAACAGAGCAAAAGAGTCTCCCCTTCCCTACATCCTCACCAGTACCTGTATTTTGTTGATTTATTGATGATAGCCATTCTGATAGGTGTGAGATGCTATCTCGTTGTGGTTTTGATTTGCATTTCTTTGATGATTAGGGACATTGAGCATCTTTTCATATGTCTATTGGCCATCTGTATGTCCTCTTTGGAGAATTGTCTATTCAGGTCCTTTGCCCGTTTGGGTTGTTTGTGGGTTTTTTTGATGTCAAGTTTTGTAAGCCCATTATAAATGCCATATGATTTCACTCATGTGGAATCTAATGAAAAAACTGAACTAACAAGCAAAATACAGACAGACTCATAGATAGGGAGCAGGATGACAGATAAGGGGGGAGGTTAAGAGGTGGAGGGACTGAGCAAAAATGAAAAAGAACTCATGGACATGGACAACAGCGTGGTGATTGGGGAGGAGAGGAGGATATAAGGGGACTAAATGGTAATAGAAAAAATACAATACATTTTTTAAAAATAAATATTTAAAGTTAATGTTATAAGAAATGAGTGAACTAAAGTTTCATCAACTAATCATAATCATATGTTTCCCTATTAATCCAAAAATTGTAAAAACTAAGTGGGGGTAAAAATGGGAGGGAGGTGGGGAGGGCTGGGTGTGTGGGCTGGGATGGGAGTAAAAGATAGAAAATTGTACTTGAACAACAATTAAAATAAAAATGTTAAAAAAATTATATTATTCTGGAATGAAACTCTTCATCATTTTTTATCAACATACACTTGGACAAATTCACTGATAAAAATTAGCATTGTTAAAGTAAGCATTTATGCTTATATATTAATTACATCTTTAAAATAATTTAAATTACTACTCAATTATTATTATATATGCTATTTATTTGTTAAATATCATTATTAAGTGATATAATGTATATTGAGTGCTTTGCCCAGCGTCTGACACATAGCATTTGTGAAAGAAGTTAACATTATTTTTTGTGAATCTAAAGAATATGATTCTATGTCCTCTTTCATTTTGTTAACGTCTATATTTCTCACCTAATGATCATTGGATCCATTACTATTTCTTAAAAAATGCTTTGCAATAGTAAAACCACTACAGTTAAAATATACATCAAGTTACGCTGCAGTACTGCTAAAACATGCTCCATTTTACTCAGAACTTATGGATATCAATTGCAATTCCCTTGTGGAATCTTCATATTAATTTTGAATGTTTTTAACATTTAAGTAAAAAGATATTTTAATCTTTTTTCCAAATAAGAGGTTGAATGGATTGAATGAAATTTTTTGCTTATTTAGTCCAAGATGCACACAATGAAACTGATATTAAAATAATTCTGATTATAATAGTTTTTGTGTGTATCTTCCTATTTAGATTATGGGTTACCTGAGGGCAAATATTTTAGTAATTTTTTTATGATACATAATATTTTATTATTTTTAATGACAGAAATAGAAGGTAAAGGAAATCTACATTTTAATCAGGAGTAAATATTTCCATAGTTCATAACTTAAGGGTTGTCAATAAGATTTTTTAAAATATATTTTATTGATTATGCTATTACAGTTGTCCCATTTTCCCCCTTCACTCCTCTTCACTCTGCACACCCTCTCCCACCCACATTACCCCGCCTTTTGCTCATGTCCATGTGTCGTACTTATAAGTTCTTTAGCTTCTCCATTTCCCATATTATTTTTACGCTCCCCCCATCTATTTTCTACCTACCATCTATGCTACTTATCCTCTGTACCTTTCCCTTCTCTCTCCTTCTCCCACTCCCCTGTTGATAACCCTGCACGTGATCTCCATTTCTGAGGTTCTGTTCCTGTTCTAGTTGTTTGCTTAGTTTGTTTTTGTTTTAGGTGTGGTTGTTAACAATTATAAGTTTTCTGTCATTTTACTGTACATATTTTTTATCTTCTTTTTCTTAGATAAGTCCCTTTAACATTTCATAAAATAAAGGCTTGCTGATGATGAGCTCCTTTAACTTGACCTTATCTGAGAAGCACTTTATCTGCCCTTCCATTCTAAATGAAAGCTTTGCTGGATAGAGCAATCTTGGATGTAGGTCCTTGCCTTTCATGACTTGGAATACTTCTTTCTAGCCCGTTCTTGCCTGTAAGGTCTCTTTAGAGAAATCAGCTGACAGTCTGATGGGAACTCCTTTGTAGGTAACTGTCCCCTTATCTCTTGCTGCTTCTAGGATTCTCTCCTTAATTTTTACCTTGGCTAATGTAATTATGATGTGCCTTGGTGTGCTCCTCCTTGGGTCCAACCTCTTTGGGACTCTCGGTGCTTCCTGGACTCCTGGAAGTCTATTTCCTTTGCCAGGTTGGGGAAGTTCTCCTTCATTATTTGTTCAAATAAGTTTTCAATTTGTTGCTCTTCCTCTTCTCCTTCTGGTATCCCTATAATTCGGATGTTGGAACGTTTAAAGATGTCCTGGAAGTTCATAAGCCTCTCCTCATTTTTTTGAATTCTTGTTTATTCATTCTTTTCTGTTTGGTTGTTTCTTTCTTCCTTCTGGTCCACTCCATTGATTTGAGTCCCAGTTTCCTTCCCATCACTATTGGTTCCCTGTACATTTTCCTTTATTTCACTTAGCATAGCCTTCATTTTTTCATCTAATTTGTGACCAAATTCAACCAATTCTGTGAGCATCCTGATCACCAGTGCTTTGAACTGTGCATCTGATAGGTTAGCTATCTCTTCATTCCTTAGTTGTATTTGTTCTGGAGCTTTGATATCTTCTTTCATTTGGGCCTTTTTTTTTTTTTTTTTGGTCTTGACATACCTGTTATGTAGTGAGGGGCAGAGCCTTAGGTGTTTACCAGGGTGGGGCAACCTAGTTGCTGGGTTATGATGCTGAATGTGGGGCAGGGGTCTGAGAGAGAACAATGCCACTTCTCTCTCTGTTGGATTTCAGTCCCTTCTGCCACTTCCCCAAGCAAACTGGGCTCTTCTGGTGCTAATTCCCAAGTGGGTGGGTTTGTGTACATTCTAGGACCCTGTGGGTCTCTCCAACAAACTCTCCTGTGAGGCTGGGAGTCTCTCCCAGCACCTCAACCCCCACAGGTGTTTTTAATCGGTGTTTTGTGGCTTTCTCTGTGCTGGAACCCTGGGTTGCGTGGTCTATCTTGCTCCCCAGCTGTTCCTCCCAGTTTATCTGTGTGTGAATGTGGGACAGCCCACTCCACCAGTCAACACCTCACCAGGTCAGCCAGCTGCAGCCTTGCCCATCCCAGTCCTCCAGCCATAGCCTTTCTGTGAGTCCTCTCCACCCAGCTGTATGACTCTGCCCCTCCTACTGGTGTGGATGAATATTTCTTCAACTCCTTGGTTGTTGGACTTCCATACAGTTCAATTTTCTGTTGGTTCTGGTTGTTTTTTGTGTTTAAATTGTTGTCCTTCTTTTGGTTATGCGAGGAGGTACAGTGTGTCTATCTACACCTCCATCTTGGCTGGAAGTCCAAGTATTTTAATAATTTTATGTTATGTATCTTATTTACTCATTCAGGAATTATTTATTACAAACTTATCACGTACTATCCCCCAGCCACACTGGAATCCATGCATTTACCTCCATTTTTACCAGCATCACGAGGGCCTTACTCATCAACACCTTCTTGACTCTCACAGCAGCAGTCTGTTCTTCCTACCACAAGAGAACTTTGGGTTAATTTATGACTATCTTTAGCAGGAGATATGCTAATTGATGGCTGATGGTTAATTTCCCCATTCTTCTTTCTTGTTAGAGATAAGTTAGTTAATTTCGTTGGTTTTATATAATATATATAACACACATATATAGAATATGTAACATATACATATATATGAGAGAGGGATAAGCTAATTGACCCTAATTAAAAGAGGGGAAACTCACTAAAGTTATTTGATTGAATAAAGGATTTAATTACATTGAAGGAAGAAAGACAGAGCTCTAGGTTGTTTCTATTCAGTTTTGAAGAAGGATCTCGATGAAGCAGATGCATATAGTGATGTTTAGTAACAATATCACCAGCCCTTCAGTGCTGGTTAGAGTGAACCTACAAAATGTACCTGAAAGGGAGTTACAGTGGATTTTGAAAAGAAAGAGTGGTTGTTGAGTCCAGTTGTGGCTGAGAGAAAATAACACTGGAGGAGGCGTTTTACTTTGTTGGCCACAAAGTAGCAAGTGTACTTGGTGTACATCCAAAGAGGTGTCTAATTCGTTGTAATAAAATGGGGGATGTAATGAATAAGACTGATAAATATGCACAGTACTGAACAGCAATGCAATGGAAAACTACATTCATGGCACTGAGCCCTTTGACCATGTTACAAAGAATATCTGTTTTGGAAAGAATTTTAAAGCACCATGACCATAAAGAAAAATGAAGTAAAATTTTTATATTTATACAAATTTGTATTAATATCCTTTACATATTTGTTGTACTTTTATTTCAGCATGTATTATTTTATTATACATTAATTTGTACAATAAGGGCTTAGAAAATATAATAAAAATAAAAATAAAATAAATAAAAGACCCATTTTACTGCTTTTGATGGATATAATAAATCTTATAAATGCAATGAATATTTTTTTCTCCACTAAAAATTCAAGACAGACTGGAGGTCAAGATCCTAGGCTGTGAAGTCAGAAATTCTGGAATTAAATTCTGCTACTTTCTGTTTGTTTATTTTATTTTTTTCAACTTCTTTTACATTTAATTGTCTTATAAATATAATGGAGATAATAAAAGTACCTACCTCATAATACTGATTTACAAATTCAATGGGACTGTGCATACAGTACTTAGCACAGTGCCTAGTACTTACTAAGTACTCACAGAGTTATTTTTTTATCACTTTAATGACTGCATAATATTTCATTAAAATGTCATTAAAATTTATTTAAGGAATTCCCTTGTTAATCACTTAGGTTACTCCTGTATGTTGTCACTGTTATAGTGAACATTTGTAGCACAAAATGCCATTTTTTTATGTATTCCTAAGTGTAGATGGAATTTTTGGTCAAAACGTATGTCTATTTGTAGAGCTTTTTAGTCATTTATATTTGGTTCAGGAAAGAAAACATAAGATTAAAAAATAAAAGTGGCTTAGCTGCAGAAAGATATATATGCCTGATAAAATTTTAACTTCGCACTGAGAATAAGAGTTAGGAAAAAAATTAAGATCACAACAATATACTCTCAACTGATGCAACTTCAATGAAAATGAACAGCATATATTGCGTGTGGGTGATTGAAATAAGATGTACAAAGCATTTCGGAACATTTCAGCCTTCGGATAGAAGCCAGAAATAACTCTGGCACCAGTCCCTTTGAGAGAACACTGACAAGCATTACCAGCGAAGAGAGAAGGACGTGGAAATGTAAGAGATGATGTCAGTCCTGAAGGAGAGGGGTGTGCTGCATCCACATTCAATCTACATGTAGAGCACAAGGTCATACATTCATGGGTAGCTAGAAGGAAAAATAAAACATAGATTAGGACCTATCCCTTTAGAAGATTGATACTTCAAAGTAATGGGCCAATGAGTTTTAAAACTGCACATACGTCCAATGTAAAATTAAATCTATGGAGGCCAAATTTGACTCAGCAAAATGAGGGATGGGTGGGTGGCTTAGCAGAGGATTGTGGGCAGTCAGCAACCAGACAGAAGTCATACGTCCTTTCCATTCACACACCTTCCTCCATGTTATGATGTGTCTATACCATAGCTGTAATGTAATGTTGGACTGGAAAGTTCCAAGGCCCAGAGAAGGAAAGAATTACTCATTACTACAGAGGACATAACAATGCATGAAAATATCTATGCCAAGCTAGCAGCATAATGTTTGATTCTCTTTGTTGTATGCCTGTGAAAAGTCACTATCTTGAAAGATGTATTAATTATCCCTACTCTCAGACTCTGTACATGGTGTTAATTTTTCCTCTCTCTCTAGGCCAAAGATACTGAAATATTAAGTATTTAGTAAAGTTTGTTTCTTGTGCTACAAAAAAGGTAATGAAAAACATGTATGTTTTAGAGTTTAATAAACCAATGAAAGGGTCAAGAAAATAAGTCAAAGTACTCCCTTGGTTTTCCTGTAAGGTGATTTAAGATTAAGTTAGAAAATCAACTGTAAATGGATGTGGGTTAAATCTACTCAAAATAGAGGACTCAAATTACCCCATGTGTCTAGAAGGTTTTACTCATTAAAAGCTACTGTCTAGTAAGCTCTTAACAATTTGCTGTACATCAAATTATTTCAGTCAGTCCTCCAAGTCACTCAATGAGGAGAATACTATTTACCTACTTTAGTTAAGAGAGCTTGTATATCTTGTCCAATATCACACAGCTGGTAAGAGGAAGAACTGGTATTAAAATTAGAAATTCTTTGTGATTTTAAACATTCTACTATCTCAATTTTGATTAGGACAGAGCTCAATTCTAGGACAGGGCAGGCGAATAAAACATGATTGACTGTCTAAATTTCTCTCTTGTATCTGTAATCAAAATAGGTCACATAACCTTGATATAAGAATATCAGGCATTACCCTCGCTTACCATCTTCCAGTTTAGTTGGAAATTATGAAGTCTAATCACCCAACCCAAGGAATTGTGGGAGAGGCTTCCTTATCTGTAGCTTACATAGATCTTATTCCTGTTCCACAATAAAAAATTAATGCCACGAAAAGACAGATGTAGAATATGTATGAGAATGGGGACAATTAACACTGGATAAAACAAAGATAAGGACTAGGTCTGAAGACATTCCAAGGGTTAACAATTAGAAAGAAAAAGTAAAAAATGTGATGAGTGGGAGTAAAAAATAGGATACTGAGAAATGTTAAGACCATGCGGTTGCCAAGGAGACATCAAATCATGCTGTGGTTGACCTAGCAGGGAGAAATAAAAGAAGAGAAAATGGTTTTGAGAGAGATCTAAGGACAATCACACTCTAAAACAGCGTATGAGGAAATAAGACACACTAGAACATTGGGTTTTAAATGCCCGGTAACAAAGAAATGTCGGGGGTGGGGGAGCATAGCAATAGATTTAAGAAAGCCAAGTCTGAAGAACTGTCTGCATAAAGGAAGGAACCTCGGAGAATAACACGCGTGTGCACTAAAGGGCACTGGACGGAAATTATCTAGCAGAGAATAAAGACTGACTTTGCTGATGTCACTGAGCATCATCATCAAGAAAAACAACTTTTATGCCAACTTGCTCATACCAAAAGCACAAAAAAATTTACTTTTTTGAATTGGAATACCAGATTTGCAGAATCAATTTATTTCTAGCTGTCGTTTAATACAGTCTGCTTTGCCAGCCATCAGGTGGCTGCTGAGGTGGCATTTATAAAACAAGACACACTCACTAGGCTACTGTGAGTATAATGAAGAGAAGGTATGCGTGAAGCATACAGTACAAAAAATGCATTTTTTTCTCTCAAACCTAACCATTCATTTGGTTTATCTTTGTATATTACATGGCACCCAGCACAATGCCTTGTATTCAATATATACTAATTGCTTTTTGAATTCCATTGAACAAAGCATTAATACTAACTACTCACTGGTCATTATAAATGGTAAAGTTGCGGTGCTTTTAGAGAAATATTTAAAGAAATAAAAACTGAGAAACAGTGGGATTTTTCTTTTTATATATGACTTATTTGACATTGTTTATATTTTCTTAACTTTTTACATATGGTTGATAAAACTAAATTTTTAATGCAGGAAACTTTAACTACTGCTCTCTTATTTTTCAAACAATGAGAAGCTTTAGGCCTCCACATAGCTCAATAATTCCTCAAAAAATGATGACGCTTTATTTGGTACAGTTTAACTGAGAATATTTTTGGATGCTATCACCTACACACAGCTAACATCTCACCAACTTATGTCAATATAAGAAAGAACTGCTTTTTGTACAATTTGACTGTCACATATTATAGTGGTAAATGTTAGAAAAACTTTCACATGTTAACATACAAGGGAGTGGGCACTGTCATAAAGACCCCCGTCCTTCTCAGGAAGAATCATAAAAAGAAAACCAGCTTTTAAGGAAATAAATGGATACTTACTTGACCAAATAAGAGGATTCTATTAAGTAAAGATATCAGTATGTTCAAAGAGAAAGAACTATGTTGAGAATGATGCCCAGTTCTCACTTTGATGATTGCAAACTTGACACTTCTTCCCCGATGCCACTGTTACTCACACCCTCCCACTGAAAACAGCATTATAGGAACTCCTGTGGTGGTCTTTGTTAGCCTTTGCACTCAGAATGTCTCATGCAAAGTTCAAGACCTCTGTCTTCGTGATTGTCATGAGCAATAAAGCATTCTTAACAAAATAGCCACATTTATTCATTATAATAATAATGATGAGGCTGTTTTCCCTTCCACCTTTATTCTTAAATAGCAGATCCAATGTTGACTTTGTGTCTTAATGTGACAAACTTGGATTAAATTACATGTCTATCAAGGTAAACTTTAGTAACTGATTTTTATCAGCTCAAACTATTAACAGAAGAAACTACTGTTGCATATAATACATTTCTCACTTTTTGTGGCCTTGTTTTGCAGATTAATTTTCAAATTCCTCCTCATGGCGTTGACCAGCTTCACCTTAAAAAGCGTATTTAGATGAAACTGATCATTAAAAACATCATCTACCTATTTCATTAGCTCTGTTTAGAGCAATGTCAGGAATATTATTTTGACTTTCTGTGAACCCTTTAAGAATAAAGTTTGAAAAAGTAGGCAATAAATAATACATATTTTGAAATGGAGCTTGGTCAAGATTTCAAATGTTGGCTTGGATTTTAATTTGATACAAATAATAAAAATTACCCTTACTAAAGTATGAGTGTGTTCTATTATATTTAAAATAACAATTTATTGAGTTTTTAAACTGGCAGTTCTGAATTCTTCATGTGAAAAGAGATAAATGAAAACAAATGATACAAATATTTTGACCCACTGTTCAAGGAACTAGTGTGTCGGATCTTAGGCTTCAATTCGAGAAATAATATATCTTTAAATGTAAAATATATTTTAGATGATAGCATAGTTATCAAATTGTTTTTTCTCTGGTGATTTCACAATAAAATGGCAATGTACTGGTGGTTGCAGCATATATGACTAGGAGGCTTCTGGTGCCCTTCAATTTACAGCAAACTACACTTACCCCTGCATTTCTCAACCCCATTACTTAGAGCACAAAGACTTACTCAGAGCACCGCAGCAATCTGCAAAATTATTTGGCATCTACATGTTTGCAAACCTTGTCTTATGACCTTGTCAAGTATTATGCTTTTTGAAAAATGGCACTCAAACAGGAAATGCTTTTCTTAATTATATTGGCTACTTTGAGTATGAGGTCAGCCTACAAATATGCATTGATGGTTTGAGGAGGGAGTCTGTGTGTATGGTTAGGTGGACTTGCAAGAATGAAAATCTGAGAAGTTAGGAAGAGAGTATGAAAGATTTGTAGTGTGTTAGAAAACTTGTATATATTTGTATCTTTTCTTTTACTTTCAAGTATTACCAATATGACTTGGCATGAGGAAAATCAATAGGCAGCAGCGACAGAGCTTGAGTCATCTTCTGCAGAATTGGAGGTAGGGTGAAACTTCACTAACATTGCCCCAAATCTGAGCATGCTCAGTGATAATGACCATAATTTAGGGCTAAATGCTGTACAAAAGTGCTGTTGTTTGTTGATGGAAAAATACAAAACCTCTGAATTAGTCCTTTTTGGCCTTGGGGCAATCTGGCTTCTGTGGTAGGAGCTGTTGACCCTGTGCATTTTCCAACACAAGTGTGCACGTGTTTCTGGCTCCCTTCCCAGTGGTCAGAACAGCTCCGTGGTGCTGCAGTGTTCTTGCAGGGGGCTTCTGGACACCAGACAAGATGTGCGGGGGCTCCCCTGCTTCTCTGGCAGCTACAGTTGATGGCATCCTGTGCTATAGTATTTATCCTCCACATTTTCATAGCAATGTCGCTTCACAAGCAGAACTTCTCATTTTATGTTGACCAGCACACTGCCTTGCCAAGTGGGAGGGGCAGACAGAATATCCTTGGTCATCGAGAGAGTATCATTCAGAAAGAACAACAAAAAAAAGGTGTTTTGTGCAAGTGAAGGTTTGTTAATTCTCTATAATAATGTCTCATTATTAAATGACTTCTCTTGAAAAGCTGAGTATAGAGAACATTGAAAAGAACTAAATCATAGTGACTCATATTTGGAAAGCAAGTTGCTTACACATTACAATTTAATCAATTTAGACATGATAAATTGACACACAACACTTATTCCCACTTCATCCTGCCATTCAACACTGCAGTTTGGAAAACCAAAATAGACACATGCCCCATCCTTTCGTAGATAGGGTTCCAGAGATTATCTTTAATGATTCCTGTATTTTATTTTATTTTTTATTGAGTTTATTGGGGTGACATTGGTTCACAAAACCATACAGGTTTCAAGTGTACAACTCAATGAAACATCATCTGCACACTGCATCATGTGCCCATTGCTCCACGCAAAGTCTCTTTATGTCCCAGTCTTTGCCTCCCTCCCCCTTTCCCTCTGGTTGTCACCACACTGTTCAGTATATGTTATAAATAAATGTGTTAAGTATATAATTGTGTGTATGTGTGATATGTATATATATCTTTTTTTTTTTGCTTCATCCCTTCACCTTCTTTCATCCAGTCTCCAAACCCCCTCTGACAGCTGTCAGTCTATTCCATGTGTCCATCACTCTGTTTCTATTTTGTTTGTCAGTTTATTTTGTGTATTAAATTCCACATGTAAGTAAGATCATATGGTATTTGTCTTTTTCTGATGGCTTTTCCACTTAGCATAATAATCAATACTTCCTGACTTTTAGAAAGAAGTTAAGTTGGTGATTGGACTTTTGCTGCTGATTAGTGTAGTGGAGGAAATGTTGGGTTTTTCTGCCTCGGTAACCAGCTGTATAATTGTCAGGACGCAGAGGTGGTGGAAACAGAAGTGGTTCCCTGATAATTGCACTTCATTTAGCGCAACACCCTTACAAAAATTAATTAAAGTATCAGCTTCACGATTATCAAGTTTGGAGCAGTGACAGAGGTAAGAGTTCTCCTAGTGGCACAATCCAGAAGTGACTTTCTCATTTGAAAGCCAGGCCCAATATTTTACCTAGTCTAACATGTGTTGGTGTTTTAGTTACTGTATTAAACCCTTTTCTGACTAATGCATTTTAATTTTTTTTTCACTGCAAGGTAATATAGACGTAGTGATCCTGTTTTTCATAGGAAAAGTCAAGATTAAATGATGAAAAAGAATGTTAGAGATTTCAGCTTCTAGTACTTGTAAACAATTAATTGTAGACTGACTCTACAACCCAAGAATAATGAAAAGAGCTGGATCAATATAAATATTGATCTGTGTGAAGGTAGTGCCCAATGAATATTGGTAGTATAAAGCAACAACAACAATAAGGTCTTCTGGAGTTCAAAATATCCAGAGAAATAAAATATGTGAAAATTGCATAAGAGTCAAAGGAATATAATTGGAATTAAATATTCTAGGTTTCTTGCATTTCCAGGAAGTGGTAAAAGAATGCATGCAGATTGTAATCATTAGCATAATCACTAAAAGGTCAACAAATGAATGTACAACTAACAGTCTAATAGCTATAATATGAAATAAAAATAGTTAATCCAGGAAAAGGGAGTAAAGAAAAAAAGGAAAATAAAGCAGTTTGGAAAAATAAAAAAAATAATAAGACGGTAGATTTAAGCCTCAAAGTGAATGTATTACGATAAGTGGAAACAGACAAAACAGATCAAAATTGTCAGACTGGAAATAAAACAAAAACATAACTCAATGTTGCATATAAAATTCTCATGACTTACAAGGACATAAAAATACTTAAAAGAAATAGAATGGGCCCTGGCTGGCGTAGCTCAGTGGATTGAGCGCGGGCTGCGAACCAGGCATCGCAGGTTCGATTCCCAGTCAGGGCACATGCCTAGGTTGCAGGCCATGTCCCCCAGCAACTGCACATTGATGTTTCTCTCTCTCTCCCTCTCCCTTCCCTCTCTAAAAATAAATAAATAAAAATCTTAAAAAAAAAAAAAAAGAAATAGAATGGAAAAAGATTTGTCATGTGAACCCTAGCCAAAAAAAGTTGATGGAGGTTGTACTTAATATGAAACAAAGTAGGCTCTAAGACGTTTCTACAAAAAGAGAAATATTTCATAATTATAAAATAGCCAATCGACCAAGAATATATGATCATTCCTAATGTGTTTAGTATAGCCTCAAATATGTAAACCAAAAATTGGTGGAATAAAAAGAAAAATTAAATAATTGCATTGGGAGATTTCGATACCTAGCCCTCAGAAACTAATAGAACAAGCTAATGAAAAATCAGGAGGAAAGAGACTTAAAACACAAATTAAAAAAAAATCATATATATATAGTGACTTGAACAACTACAGTTGAGTCATCATTTTAAGTGCAAATGAGCTATTTGGCAAAATTAGTCATGTGTTGGGTGATAAAAGAGTATGGTGTTTGACCACAGTATAGAAATTATTTTTTAAAGCTGTAAAACAATAATGAAATGATAATGTAAAAAAAGACTAAAATGTTTGGAAATGCTAAACAATGAATAGGTTAAGAAGGAAGTCACAATGGAAAATAGAAAATAAGTTTAACTGAATGATAATTGAAATATGACATGTGTTTATGAAATGCTATTAAAGCCATGCTTAGTTATTGCCTTAAATACAAATATTAGAAAAGAATCTCAGCTTCTAAATCAAGAAGCTAGGAAAAGAACACCTTATGAAACTCAAAGGAAGTAGTACAAAGCCAATATGAAAGATAACGGAAAAAATCAGTATCATACAACACAATTATTTTCTCTTTCAACAAAGACAAAGTTTGTACTCATATGGCAGTGCACAAGCATCTGACACATGGGCCACCCCTCCCCACATAGAACTTGATGCTTCTTTCCCAAGATGCATTTCTCCTGTCTCCTGGCTGGCTTGCCAAGCGTTGGTTGGAAAAACTTGGGAACTCCCCTGGTGAAATCTGAAACTGGTGCCCATACACAGAGGGGAAGGAAAGACTGAAGAGAGAGGCAGAGTGCTCTAGATTGCTGGGTGGCAAGTTTAATAAGCAAGAAAATGTATTTATAAAGCTTGTGTTGGGCAGCCATGACCCAAGTAGATCTCCACACCTGTCTGCCAGAATCTTAAAAGTTTGTATGTAGAGGCCTTAACTGGGTTCAGTCATATACCATCCAGATGGCCTCAACAACACATAGCTCTCTCAAGGCTGTGTCCTTGAAAACAGCCCCCACTGTGGGAACAGTGGGCAGAATACACATTTCAAAGATGAGGGAGAGGTCAGCAGCCTCTAGTCGCCTGTGTCTAGCTCGAGAGTCAGACTGCAGTCGGGCTCTTGATGACCTCCTTCCATAATGATTTAGAGAATTTTCTCAGTCTTTGGCTTGTATTTTTTTCTTAACGAAATCTTTTAAGAGCAAAAGATTTTACTTTTAGTGATATCAATTTATAATTTTTTTAAATTTTGTATCACACTTTTGGTGACATACCTAAAAAATCTTTGCTTAATCAGAAGTCATGAAGGTTTTCTCCCATGTGTTTCTCTAGTTTTATAATTCTCCTACATTTAGGTCTTTCATACATTTTGAGTCAACTTTTGATGTGTACTTTTTAGGACACATAAAACATTAACCAAGGTAGACCAAATATTGAGCCATAAAACAAAATATACTTTCTACCATAATGGAATTAAATTAGAAATTTATCAGTTAATATATTTCAAGTTCATGTATATGTGCAAAATTATACAGTCACAAAGGAAATAACAATGCATATTGAACTCTATGATAATGAAAACTCAACATACCAACATTTGTGGAATGCAGGTAATTCAGTACCTAGAGCAAAGTTTATAGTTTTAATATTTATTTTAGGAGACAAGAAAGTTTAAACTCAATAATATAATCTTTTATCTTAGAAATCATTAAAAATAGTAGTGAATTTGCCCTGGCTGGCGTAGCTCAGTGGATTGAGCTCGGGCTGTGAACCAGGCATCGCAGGTTCGATTCCCAGTCAGGGCACATGCCTAGGCTGCAGGCCTTGGCACCCAGCAACCCCACATTGATGTTTCTCTCTCTCTGTCTTTCTCCCTTCCTTCCCTCTCTAAAAATAAAAAAATAAAATCTTAAAAAAAATAGTAGTGTATTAAAAACGATGAAAGAATGAAAAAGGAAAATTTGAAGTTGAATCCAGAAAAAAATAAAATGAAAAAAATTGACTGAGAAAAGTAATGTAATTTGAAGCGGGCTTTTTGAAAACCATTAAAATTTATAAGCCTCTCTATATATAGACTTACAAAGAGATAAAATCATTATCAATAAGAATGAAAGCAGAGGTATCACTAAATGTTAGAAAATAATCCTGAAGATAAAAAAAAATGAGAAAGAATTCAGTGAATTCAAATTTGACAAAAATTTATATAAAATGGGCAAGTTCTTCAGGCACAAATTATCCCTCATTCAAGAAGAAACAAGAAATTTAAATAGCCCTATAGCTATAAGGAAGATTATATTTGTTATAAAAACTTTCCCATAGACAAAACTTCAGACTCTTTTCAGTGATAAATTTCAGTGATAAATTTTGTTAAACATTTAAGGAGCTTTCACTAATTTTATACATTTAAAAAATAGATGAAGAGGGAAAAATTATTTTACAAGTTGGAAACAACTGATTTAGAAAAGCAAAGATTTTAGAAAAGGGAAAACTACCAACCACTATCCTTCATGACCATAGATGTAAAAATTTTTAAAAACATATTTGCAAAATTGTTAAACATGTTAAACATAAATATATAAATATATATTAAATGCAAACATTAATAATAAAAACCAGTGCAGAAATCAATGCAATTAAAAACAGGAAAGTAATTGAGAAAATTGACAAAAATCAGATTTTGTTCTTTAGAAATATCAATAAAATTGATAAACCACTAGGCATATTAACTAAGGCAAAGAGAAAAGATAAAAATTATTAATATTAGAAATAAAAGTGGTGCAATCACTACTGAGCCCATGGATATGAAAAGGAAATGAAAGAATATTACAACAATTCTTTACCTACATATTTAATAACATATATCCAAATGGACCAATTCTTTGAAAGACATTATCAAAATTCACACAGAAGAAACAAATAATCTGAATAGACCTATATTTACTAAGCACATTTAACAAATAATTAACAAAAAGCAACAGACTCAGATGGTTTCACTGATGAATTCTACCAAATATTTAAAATAACAAGTTACACCAATTTTATATTGTACAAATTGTTCCAGCAAGTAGAAGCAGAAGGAAAAATTCCTAACTCAACTCATTCTATGAGGTCAGCATTATTTTAATACCAAAATCAGAGACAAATGATAAGAAACGAAAAACTACAGCTAATATCTCTCATGAGCACAGATACAAACAAAATATTAGCAAATTGAATCCACAATGTATACATTTGTTTCAACACTGAAAGAGCAAACATATCACATTTTACCTGTCAAATCAAGAGGGCAAAGAAGAAAAATCATATGATTATATCAAATAGATATAGGAAAATTATTTTATAAAATCAAGCCCCTATTCACAACTTAAACTTTCAACAAACTTAGAGAAGAACTTTCTCAATTTGATAATGAACATCTAAAGATAACATCATTTAATGGTGAGAAACTGGGTACTTTCTCTCAAAAGTTGGGAGCAAAGCAAAGATATCTTCTTTCACCTCTCCTGATCAATATCATACTGGAAGTCCTTCCTAATGCAATAAGAAAATAAAACAAAAGGTATACAGATTGTAAAGGTGTAAATAACACTCTGTTTGCAGGTGACATGATTGTGTGTGTAAAAAATACCAAAAGAGACAAAAATATTCCTGGAATTAACAAGAAATTATTGCTAGGTTGTAGAATACAAAGTTAACATACAAAAGTCAATTTGTTTCCTATACACATCAATGAGCAATTGGAGTTTGAAATTAAAAACATACTATTTGCATTAGAACCAAAAAAACTAAAATACTTAGGTACAAACCTAACAAAATATGTGTAAGATCTAAATGACTAAAACTTAAAAAAAGAAACACCAAAAACCTCTCACTAAGGAAATCAAAGAAGATATAAATAAATGAATAGGAAATCTCAGTGTTGTGAAGATATCAGTTCTTCCTGACTTGATCAATAGATTCAGTACAATCCCCATCAAAAATCCCAGCAAGTTACTTTGTGGCTATGGACAAACTTATCCTAAAATTTGTATGGAATGGAAAGAGACACAGAACAGCCAACACAGTATTGAAGGAGAACAAAATTGTAGGACTGACACTACCTAACATCAAGACTTACTCTAACGCTACAGTAATCAGGACAGTGTAGCTTTGGCAAGGAACAGACAAAGAGACACATAGAACAGAATAGGGAGACCAAAAATAGACTCACACAAATATAGTCAATTGAATTTTGTTGAAGAAGAAAAGGCAATGCAATGGAGAAAAGATAGTCTTTTCAGCAAATGGTGCCAGAACTACTGGACATGCACATGCAAAATATGAATCTAGTCACTGACCATGGACCTTTCACAAAAATCAACTCAAAATCCATAATAGACCTTTCTATAGACTGAATATTTGTGTCCCTCCAAAAATTCATATATTGAAACCTAATTCCCAATGTGATGGTATTCAGAGGTGGGAATTAGAGAGATGTTTATGTCATGAGGGTGGAGACTTTATGAATGGGATTCGTGGTCTAATGAGAGTGGTGGAGAGAGTTCCCTTCCCCCTTCCCCCATGTGAAGGCACAATAAGAAGCTGCCATTCATGAGCAAGCAGGCTCTCACCAGACTGAATCTGCTGGTGCCACGCTCTTGGCTGTTCCATCTCCAAAACAGTGGACAATAAACTGTTGTTTATAGACCATCTAGTTTTTGCTGTTTTTATCTAAGCAGCCTGACCAATGCAAAACATAAGACTGTTAAGCTTTAAAAGACAACATAGGAAAAAATCCTAGTAACCTTAGGTTTGACAATGAGTTTTCAAATAGGATACCAAAAGCATGATCTATGAAATAAAAATTGATGAGGTGAACTTCATTTAATTTAAAAAATTCTGCTCTGTGAAAGACACTATTAAATGAATGAAAAGATAGGCCAGAGGCTCGGAGAAAATATTTGTGAAACATATCTTTAATAAAGGGCTTATATCCAAAATATACAATGAGCACATCAAACTTGAAATAAGAAAACAATTCAATTTTTAAAAATGGACCAAAAATCTGAGTAGACACTGCAATAAGAAGACACACCAGTGGCAGATAAAGATATGAAAAAAAAAATCACATGTCATTATGGAATTGCAAATTAAAACAGCAGTGAGGTACAAGTATACACCTATCTGGAAGAATAAACTCCATAGCACTGACAACGCCAAATGATGTCAAGAATATGAAGCAACAGAAAGTTTCACTCATTGCTGGTGGGAAGGTACAAGCACTTTGGAAGGCAGTTTGGCAGTATCTTACAAGGCTAAAAACATAGTCTATTATAAAACCCAGCAATAGTTCCTAAGTATTTACCTAAATGAGTTGAAAACATTTGTCCACACAAAAACTTGAATGTTTAGAGCAGTTTTACTCACAATTGCCAAAAATTAGAAGCAAGCAAGATATCCTTCAATAGGTGATTAGATAAATAAACTGGCACATTCATACAATCAAATATTTTTCAGTGATTAAAAGAAATGAGCTATCAAAAGAAGAAATCTCAAATGCTTACTGCTGAGTGAAAGAAACCAGTTTGAAAAGGCTGTATTCTGTATGATTTCAACTATATGATGCCTAGGCAGGGAGAAGACAAGGAAGAGGGGAGGAATAAGTAGACACTGGGGATTTGGGCAGCAGTGAAACTATTTTGTATAATAAAGTAATGGTGGATACATGACTGTATGCTTTTATTGAACCCCCAAAGCCACACCAAGAGCGAGACCTAAACTAAACTGTGACTTTATTAATAAAAATATCTCAAGGTCGGTTCACCAATTGTAAGAAATGTAACACATCCATGCAAATGTTAATAATACAGGAAACTGTGGGCAGGGGGCAAGGAAATCTGTTCAGAAATTCTGCACTTTCTATTCAATTTTTCTGTGAACATAAAACTGCTCTGAGAAATAAAGCCTGATAATAACAATTAACAAAACCTCAAGAAGACTAAATAAATAGAAATCTATACCATGTTCACAGATAGGAAGACTCAATATTGTTCAAATGGCAATTCTGCCAAAAATTGATCTACAAATCCAACACAATTTTATTTTTAAAATACCCTTGTTATAGACATGGGCAAGTTGGCACCACAGTTTATACGGAAATGCAAAGGACTGACAATTCAAGAGAATTTTGAAAAGGAAGAATAAGACTGTAGGACTTGCAATACCTGATTGTAAGACTGACTAGAAAGCTACACTAACCGAAACACTATTGTGGTTTGCAGACAGTGAGGATGGGCAGGATGGTGTTCAGTCCCTGAATTTGTGTCTGTCTACCTTACAGCTCAGAGTTGATGCAGTCCCAGGGAAATTCTGCCTGAAGTGAAGGAAGGAGCACTTTCCTTTCGGAATCTGGTTCTTGTGTCAAATAGTGCAAAACTAATAGACACTGAGAAACACTCAATAATTGACTAGATAGGTTTGGAGAGGTACTTTCAATGAGTATCTGCAGCAGCATGCCAGGTCTTGAATGCCAGCTGCTAACACTCTGGCAGTATTTTTATTTTTTCCTCCTATCCATATACTATATATCATTTCATAGTCTCCTAACACCTCCTTCTGGGGAAGAGCCCTAACTCCTCCAACCTCCCTGCCACTTGGGTGTGCCCTCATACTTCCAACTTCCTTGAAAGTGTCCCAGGGAAAGGGGATAAAGCTGGGTGGAGGGAAACAGCAAACACAGAGCATGGGGTGTGACTCTGGATGCAAGGTTTCAGATCTTGCTCGGCTATAGTCTCTAATCCCATGATTGCATCTCTTTTCTCGTGTGAAAATTGAGGAAATTGGAGCAAATGCCCAAGAAATCAACTCTCATGTTTAATGGTTCTGTGACTCCGTGGCTGCTTTCGGGGACAAAACCAAATTATCACCGCTGTTTCATCAGCACTGTTGAAGCTTGACACGCCACACCTCACCATCTTGGCCAACCATAAAACAGTACTCAATCTGAGGCAATTCTAAGTTACATTTCCCCTCTCTTCCTTACAGTAAAGTGTTATTCTCTCTTCTGAACGTTCCATGGTAAAGAATCATCTGTTTTCTCAGCTCACTTTCAAGTGTTTTTAAGAGATGATTTTCTTACATGACAACATTTCAAAGTCAACATTTTCTGTTCTCTCTATTGCATTTGTATCACTCTTCATATTTTTCACACCCTTCCTTGTTACCTAATTGTATCACCATCATAAACATGCCAGAGGGGCAGGGCTGACATTTTATTAAATCTTCATTTGACGTAGGCAGACATTGAGAGTTAGATGACAGTGAGCTGGCTCTGTATCATACATCTGCCTGGCTCTTTGGACTGCAAGGTCCATGAATGCAGTTTTGTTTGTTTGTTTGTTTGTTTGGGGGGGGAGGCATTCTCTTTCATTTACAGATGTTTACATAGTGTCTAGAACTAGGCCTGAAACATGATCGATTACAATTAGCATTTGTTGAATGGATAATATAATGAATGAGTCTGTTTAGTGGACAGAACTAGGTCTGGAATTCTCTACATCCTCAGCTATTGTTTTTTTAGGTGTTCTTTTCTCTCCCGTTTCCCCAATTTTCTTCTGTCGTTTCTGGATACAACTGTTGTTAGCATTGTGCAGGCAAGGCCAGTGAGCCTCGTCCACAGAGAGGTGGCAGGAGCCCCTGCCCCACAGTGACACAGAAAGGAAAGGAGAGGTGTCTGTGGGGGACTCCAAAGCTGACTTCCCTAAGGACGTGGGGGAAGAAGGTCCTCTGGAGGCCTCTGTCCTGAGGGTGCAGGTGCCCCTTGGCTGGTGGTGGTGGAGAGGAAATTCTCTAGAAGCCCCCACCCCCGCCCCGCCCAGGGCCGCATGTGGCCGTGGCTTGGCAGGCGCTGTGAAGCTGCCACCCTCGTGGCTCCCACAGGGCGGCGGGCTGGCTGCGGCAGGGGGCGTGGCAGCCGCGCTCCCCCTCCCGGACACTGCGGCGGTGGCAGAGTCGGGCGGGACTAGAGGGGGCGGACGGGAGGGGCGGGGCGGGGCTGGCCTCCTCCGGGAGCGGGCGGCGGGGCGGCGCTCAGACTGGGCTGGACGCTGGGGCTGCGCGGGTTCCCGGGCTGGGACGGCGGCGGCGGTGGCAGCAGCAGCATCTTCCTCCCCCTCTTCCTCCTTTTTCTTTTCTTCCCTTCAGCTCCTTTCTTCATCTTTTCCTTGTCCTCTTTCTTCCCCTGCCCCGTCTCCCGCTGCTCTCCTCTGGAGGACTTCAGGTCCTCGGGCCGTGAGCGGCGGCAGCGGCGACCGCGGGTGCATCCAGCGTCAGCGCCCAGGTAAGAGCCGTCCCCACCTCTGGTTCTATATAAGGCGCCTCTTCTGCCTCTATCCCTGCGTGGAGGGAGCCTCAGCCAGGAATAGGGTGGGAGTGGACAAGGGGGGTGTCTCACCTGCGGTGCCTTGGGAGCCGGCACAGGTTGGCCCAGCTGTCTCTCCCACCTGGCGGAGGCTGCAGGCCCAGCCGGTCCATGTGTCACTACGGAGGAGGGATCCGGCCGCTGTTACCTGGGCCCTAGATTGGCAGAAGAGTGGGCGATCTTGGTAGGTACCACTGTGAAACGCCCGGAAATTTACATCGCGTTAGGATACCTATCTTGAGAGCTAATATTACCTGAGTGTAGAAAGACGAGGCGTGACTTATAAAAAGGTAATGGGAAAAAAGGATTTCTAGGTAGAGGAGTGTTCTGTGCATCTAGTTGCGGAGAATGCACAGAGGACTGAGTTAGGAGCCTGGTCCATTTGAAATCATTTTCCCTGTTATTCTTCCCGAATCAACTGGAAAGGAAGATTGATCAATATTTACAATTTTAGGAAAATGAAAAATCAGTGTCTGGTCGGGTTGCAGGACGGGGCACGCACGAGAGTGGATCTGGATGAGCTCGAGCACCCGCCTAGCCTTCCTTTTTAAACTGCTGCGGAATGGGCGGAAAGCTGCATCCACAGTGCATTTTTTCTGCAAACGCAGAAAAAATTCTTGCGTTTTTCTTTTTTTAAAGTCCTTTTGGGGGGCTGCGGTGCGGTGCGGTGCGGGGTGCCTTCCTTCCCCAACTTCTTCTTTTGTTTAAGGATGGACATGTAAAGAAAGTGGGCTTTAGTGGAGTGGGGAGGTGTGTGTTTGGGTGGGTGGGTGGGGGTAGTAAAGCATATCGGGCCAGAAAAAAACATCCTTGCAAACTCGAAACTGATGTTATACTGCCTAGTGTTGAGGCTCCAGGATTTTGTCAGGAAATAAAAAGCTTTCATTAGCAACAAGCCTGGTTGTAACCTGAGGACTTAGGCTCTTTAAAACTGACACAATGTGACAGGTTTTTGTTTAAAGGCATATACGTACACACTCATGCACACGTGTGTGCTTGTGCATACGACACACATACACATATGTAATAGTCTATACATGATATTACAAAAGAGGGTGGATATGTCAAAGACAAATCTTTTAAAATTTATATTTTGGGGTTTGGGAATTATGGTATAAATGAAATCTGTAGTGCAAAACAAAAAATATTGTTGGTGGGATATAATTTCAAGTGTGAGGCAGAGGGATTATTAAATGTTGGTAAGGAACTAACTTCAGTGCTAAAGGTATTATTTATTTAAAAATGATTGCTCTGGGAGAGGCAGTGACAACAAAGTGAAATTGAGGTTTGCAGCCGCAGTGAGGCGATGGAGAACAAAGCCTTTTATGTGAGCCATATTATGCAAAATGTCCCATGCTTGAGCTGCAGGTATGGCCCAGTATAAAGCGTGGCTCTGTCGCCCTTTCGTTTTACTGTGTGTAATTATAATTTCTTTGGGCAATGAAGTAGATTAAATAAATAAAAGCTCTTTAGAATGCCCAAGAGGAAGGTTACATTCTTTAACCTGACTGTGGCACAAAGCACTCCTTTAACGGAGCAATAGGCATCTCTGTATTTTGGTAGAAATCTTTGTGAATTTGTAAATCATGGGTCTCTAACTCACCCGTCCCACTTCATGCCTGAAAGCATCCTCCCACCAAGAGAAGATGAAAGGCATATCTTTTCTTTCAGTAAAGAATATTATAGTTGTATGTGTATTTTGACATAGATTTTTGGTAATTTTACCTGATTTTCATAGGCTTATATCCATATTCATGATTTGCATGTTATCAGAGCTATTGTGCCTTTAGGATCAGTGGTACATGGTTTACTTAATTTTAATTTGTTGTATTTCACAGTTTGCTATAATATTTAATTTCGGAAAGTTTTTTTCAAACCTCATAAGTAGAAAATTGCTTGAATGTGGTGATCTAAGCAATTTAAAACTTGAGCCTCTTTTTTAAAAAATAGTATTTGGATCATATTAATTTTTATTTTCTTTGTTTCTTTCCCCTCTTATCCCCCCATCCCATCTCCTTGTTAAATAACCTGTTTCTTTCTGGCTGCCTGTGCTGCTTTAGGCTCCTGGTGTCTAGACTACCACAGGCAGTGCCAGTGTTCTCGGGAATTTCAAGTTTAGGATTTGTTCATTCTCTGCAGCAATTGTTTACAGCACCTTCTCAGGGAGGAGAAAGAGAAAGAATGTGCTGAGAGAGTATGACCCAGTGAAACTGGCACAGCCATTACCTCATCATCGTAGCTACTTCAGATTCATTGAGAGAGCAGGCATCCTCTCAGTGGAAACCAAACACCAGGAGCACACCCATCTCCAGGCAAAAGCTCTACTCTTCCCATAGCAGCCTCTAGGAATGCTGCTCTCCTGAGGTTAAGGGGTATTTTCTCTTCTGTGTATTTCTTTTCAGGGCTCTTGAACTTGGTCAAAAATATGCAGCCAAAAATGAAACTTGGCACAGAATCCTCTAAGCCCAAAGGAGTGATTTCATTCCTTTACCACGTTTGACTTAAATCAATTTGCAAATTTTCTAAATATCAGGAGGGAGAAGGAAGAAAAATACTCGTTTGGTGTATTTTGTGTGTTTTCTTAAAATACATATTGAGTGTTGAATTTTACTAGCAACTAGATAACAGACTGGACTGCTATCTTGAGAACTTTAGTTACGCATTTGGACTTTAAAATTTAATGATTATTACAAGTGCTTAGATGTACACATAAAATATGTAATTATTCATTGATATCCAGGTGAACTGGACCAGATGAAACCAACTTGGGGATTTTACTATTCAAGTTGATTACTCTAATGAATTGTTTTAATGCTTAATTTCCTTTGGACAGATTAAGATAAAGGATCTTAAGTAACATTTACAGTAGATGATAACACCACCTCCACCTCAATACTATACTCCTTAGTGCTAAAAGTAGCCATTTAGGCAAGTCATTAGTAAGTGCATAAATCTGATAACATTCTGAAATAGTCATATAGTCTTATATCTCTGATACATGAGTTGAAGGTGTGGTTAAGCTCTTTGAGTCATATCTGATTCTCTCAGATATGTTAGTTCTTTTTGCTACTTTAATTCTCACAAGCTATATGACCTTGTAAGTAAAATTAATTTTTCTAAAAGTCATTATTAACATCACAAAAAGCATAGTAAAAATAAAAATTTACAAAATGAGGGAATTTCCCGGTAAAGTTGGAAGGCTGTTTGTTTTAGAAGTAGCACTTGCTGAGTAGCTGTCATTTTATTGATACAATGCACAGTGCAAGGGACTGCCCTCAGATGTGGAGATAATGTTTTAGGGCCTCAAATGCAGGCTTTTACGCGTTGCCTAAGTTATATAAATGTCCTAAATTGTGGCCTGGCTAGTGTGGCTCAGTGGATTGAGCTCTGGCCTTCGAAGCAAAAGGTCACCAGTTCAATTCTTGGTCAGGACATAAGCCTGGGTTCATGGGCCAGGTCCCCTGTTGGGGGCGTGTGAGAGACAGCTGGTCAATGTGTCTCTCACACTTCAATGTTTGCCTTCCTCCTTGTCTCTCCAAAAATAAATAAATAAATATATAATCAGAAAAATAAAAAATGTCCTAAGAAAGAATAAAAAAATGTCCTAAGGTATGCCTAGCTTCTTTATTTCACATACATATATTTAAGTCAGGGAATGGTAAACTCTAACTTTCTTTGAGTGTATATGTTCATACACACATATGTAATGCGAGCACCAACCATCTCTCAAGTGCTTCAGTCAGCTGTAGAACCTGTCATTAAATGGGGGCTAGCACATGAAAATTCCAATTCAGAGTGTTTTGGAGAAACAACTTTGGACATTCTCAAGGATGTATCAGTCCCAGGAGTTTATTCCAGGCATCAAAGTGGTTAAAGAACTACAAAGTAAGAAGTGGTATAGAAAGGGCCCAAATCAAGGGAGAGGGTCTGCGGGAGAGTTTTGGGTGGGTGGGTGAGGGTAGTGGGAGATGATGAGCAAATGCAGATTCTCAGCTGCTGCTAATTGTCCACTTGGGGTGGAGGTGAGTCTCATCTAGGTGGGTGGAGAGGGAAGACATCTGTTTTGCTTTTGTACCTCAGCGTAATATTTTGTCCATATCCCTCCCTTGTCATTACTTTGAACCAATGGTCGTAGGTGTTTCCTTATAAAAGTTATTAAGAATGCTTCTTGGAAGCAATTCTGCAGAGAATTAAAATTTTTAAACAATTTGGGTACAACTAGTTGACTTTTAATGAAAAACACTTTGAATCTAATCTTTGAATTTAATTTTTTCCTGTTCAAGAGAGATAATCTTTCCTTTGAGTATTACAGCGTACTTACATATTTTTACTTACATATTTTAGTGAAATTCTGTGGAAATTTAGGCAAAATAAGAGCTCAAGATTTCCTCTTTCTGTTGGTTGTTAAGTTTATATTGTGGACTTTGGGAACGTTTAAACACTTTGTTTTTCATTAAAACACACCCGAGTGGGCGTATTTCTATATGCTTTTTCCTTTTTGAAGTATAGTCTTAGCTTTTTAGAAAAAACAATTTTACTTGTTAAGATTATGTGGGCTGACTTATCCCAGCCCTTCTTTTCTTTTTTTCTTCCCTCCCTCTCACCTTTTTCTCTTCCTTCCTTTGCTCCTTCTTCATTTGTATTGGCAAAGAAAGAAAAAGTTAGTAGTGATTAGAAGATGCAGCTATAGCCTGCTATTGTTATATGAAATTTATTTTCTGCTGTTTATCTCTTGTTTAACATGCAGTTTGGTGTTGCCTTCTCCTCCTCCTCCATCCCTCTTGGTCTGTCCTTTGATCTTGACTTTTAAATCCTCTAGCCTTGAATAATTTTTTTTTTTTGGTATTTCCAGTCTTTGACCATACTTCCTTTCTCTAGAAGGCCTTTCTAAATTCAGGAAGAAATGTTATTACCTTGTTTTTTTTTTAAGTTTACACCCAAGCTTAGCTCTTGGGTAGGGGTGGCAGGGAAGAGCCATTTAACTTTGATTCTGCTCCAGTGCTGATCATATTCCTGGTCCTGAGCTAAGGGTAGGGTGAGGTGACTCACCTGTGGTTTCACATGAATATAAAAGAGGGAGGGAGTCAATTCAAAAACCATTCCAACCAGCTGCGTGCCAGCTCCACTACCGAAAGTGGTGAGACTAAACCTGATCCTGGGAACGCTGACAAGGCTTTTGCTTCAGGGCCATTCCTGCGGTTTGGATCTCTTGGGATAGAGGTTTAAACTCTTCGGGGATGTGTGCCCAGACTCAAGGTACTTGGAAAGCAAAGGAGCTGTCTTTTGGTTTTGAACTTGAACTGTCCATACTGATGCTTCCAGAATGACTGCATCCATGTTTAAACTTGGCTGTATGTACAAGGGGAATCCAACAAAAATAGCCAGGTTAAAACTTTTTTCTGACTTATAGAACCATGAAATGTTCTCAAAAATAGCTTTCCTTTTGTGTATCCCTCAGCTTTAACATTTTTAGCGAAAAGGAACTAACCTAGAAAAGCTGCGGGCTTCTGTGGGTGCCTGCTTCCTCTTACTTTCCTACGCCCGTCAGTCTTCCTGCTTCTCTGCCTCCCTCTGTTGTTGCTGTTGTTGTGTTTTCTGCTTCTTCCAAGAAGACAGTCATTTAAATAATAGGCATTTCCGTGGTGCTGTGTTCAGTAGAGCTTGACCTGTACCCAGGCTGCTTAGGCCTTTGTAGAGTCTTAAGTTGACAAGTATTTGAGAGGCATGAAGAGCATCTTGGAGGAAAGAAATTAAGCAGAAACCATGCTTAAATATTTAAAGAGAAACATGTTCCTAGTCAGTGAAAACTGAAACTCTGCCACCATCTAGGGAATGAAGGAACTCTAATGTCACTCTTCTGTTGGAGGATGTTAGAGATGATGTTCTGAGGTCTACATTATGTTCTAAACATGTGAGGGACGTGTTTAATCACCTGTCAGAACTGGAGAACTCTTTTGTCACTGAGCCGATGGAGCAGAGTTTCTAACCTAGTTGTCGTGTACTCTTGGGCAAGAATGGGCTGCGTGTGTCGCCTTCCCCCGAAGTGTTTTTACTTTGAGCCATAAATGCAGGAAAAAAAGCCATCTTAATTGCATCAAAAGTCTACACTTATAAAAGCAGATATTTCAAAATCAGATAGGCTGTGTTCTTTTTCTTAGATGTGGTTTATTGAATTAGATAGTCTGAAAATCTAAGTGATCTATAAAGAATTAAAATAATACCTTTTAGTAAACGATGTTCTCATGAAAGATTCGTTCTCTCTCTGTCTTCCACCTAAATATCAGGCTAGTGAGCCCTAAGTATTTCAGATATCATGGTCCATAAATCATTCAATTATTTATTTAAAAATAGTTATTGGATCCTTACTATATAGCAGAATCTTTTCTGAATGTGTATGATATTGAGATAAACCATATACATTCCTGCCCTTAGGGAGCTTACATTCAAGTAGCAGAAGACAGAAACTAACAAGCAAACCAATAAATGAATGCACATTTCAGATAGAGAAAATGCTATGAAGAATAGGAAATAAAACCATGTAATAGAGCTTGTCTGGGATGGCATAGGCTGCCATTGGAGACATGAGTAATGGTAAGTGGTCAGGCACAGGAATATCAAGCCACAGGGAGTAGCAAAAGCAGGATGAAGCCTGTAGTATTTGGGAAACAAATACAAGGCCTATGGCCCTGGAGTCTAATGAATGCGGTAGCAGGTGTGGGATGGTAGATCAGAGCAGAAGGCACGTGGCAGGCCATGGCACTCCTCTTGACCATGGTAGCGGGCTTTAGTTTTATTTGTCTTGCGGTGTATTCTGATTTTTCTAGTAGGAAGAGAACTTTTATGAAAATCTCATAAAAGCTTTCAAAGATTAATTATATCTTCTAAGTCCCTGTAGCTATATCTTTATCTTTATTCACTAAAATGTTAAATCACAAGAGAGAAGTGATTTAAAAAATCAGAAGTCAATGATACAAGATTAGACTTTTGTTAACTTGATCTGAACATAGACAACCTAAAGCGTGTCATTTTCTTTAGATAATGGAGAATTACATGTATAAGTAATTTTAACCCCTTGTAGTCTTTTTGTATCTGAAATTAAAAAAAATATCCAAACAGAAAAGTACAAATCTTTGAGGAAAGTACTCAGAGGCATCATTGCAGTTTCAATATGAATGTATTCTTTGGCTCTTTTCCCACAATAGCTTCAGTTGTAAACAAGGCCAGGTGCCAAGCAACAACCAACAAGATACTGACATGTATAAATACATGACATAACAGAGTAACACATATTTGTTTCTTAGGGCAGTGGCCTACATCTCCTGAGAAATTAGCAAGTGAGCTTATCCAGTCTCATGATGATCTTGAAAGAATAGTGTGTCCTCAGTGCCATGCATATTCAGTGAAGAGAGTTATATTGCCGTTTGCAGAAGCTAAAGATTTCAGGTGGGAAGCAGTACATGGGGTAGGCTGCATGAGTGGCTGCATTTGGAAAAGTGCCCAGTTAGGACAATAACAAAAGCAAAAGCACTGAGGTGACCCAGAGTAGGGCATACCAGATGGCTTGCAAAGGATGATTTCTTCTGGAGAAGAGTGGGATGGATGAGGTGATGTTCTTGTATTTTAGAGGTCCTTAAATACTGGGATTAGTAGTTTAGGTTTTCTCATAAGTCCATTGCAGTCAGTGAAGGATTTTGACCTGGGAAGTGGCATGAGGAACACGGTGAAAATTTGTAAGACCAATTTGAGAGGACCTCATGGCAGGTCTAGAATTTCTGCATGTGGTGCGGCATAGAGGCATCAACTTGTTCAGAGTAAGAGACTAAGGGTTTTGTTTGGGAGCTGTAGTTGCAGGCGTTTTCACAAACAATTCAGAAAATATCAATGTGGAAGAATGGAGGTGGGAGACATTGATAGAGACGGTCGAGTGAGGAATGCCAACTCTGACATCTTCAGGAAGACGGACTTGAGAGAGTCGAGACTTAGAATCCATGAAGAACTGCAGTCAGCGAGCAGTATGCGTTCCTATTGGGGTTATGTCATGTGCGTGCAAAGTAGGTATTTTTAAAAGGACATTGGCTTTGGAGGACAAAGTAAAGAAATAAGGACCAGTTTCAGTTCAACTTCTCTGATTGCTAGGCCATTTTGGAAATATACTACATGACTTCACAAATTAATTGCGTAACCAGTTATTGTAAATCAGTGTGTGTGTATATCTAAGTAAATGCAGGTTTTCTTGAAAAAAATTACAAATACTTTTTGTTATATACATATTTGATTTTAAATATTTGCATTCTAAACATGTTTAATATCTTTATAACTAATATCCTATGGCAGGGATTGGCAAGCCATACTGTAAGGGGCCAGACAAAAAAATTTTTAGGCTTTGTGGGCTATATACAGTCTCTCATAATTATTTTCTTCTGTCTTATAGCAAGAACGCAGCCATAAACAATATGCAAACAATGGGTATTGCAGTGTTCCAATAAAACTTTATTTACAAAACCAGGTGACAGGTCCATTTGATCCACAGACTGTAGTTTGCCAACACCTGGCACATATTGTCATGGTTGAACATGAGTCTAGAAAATGTCTTTGAAATCATAGTAACTGTACCATACTCTTGAGAGGTCATAAGTACATGAAGACTATGTAAGGACAAGTGTTCTATATTTCCCCTTAAGATGACCTATGCAGGGACTCTTTAGATCTTTCTCACATCAGAGCGTATCAGAAACTGGAGACCTTGTCTCAAACCACTGGCTTGGCCTTAGCATGTAGGCGCTGAATGTGGTGGTGTTTTTTTTCTTGGCCTCTAGTAACCTCAGAATAAAGTTGTATCCCACTTTAAGTAACTGTGCAGAACCTGCGGTATGTTTCACATACTGACTTTTTCACGCTTTATTTTCTTATGATTTCCCTTTGTCTTGTGTGTTTTTTTTAGAACAAGGTAGTCTATAAATAAACCTGAATTTTATATTTTCACTAGAGACACACTTTTAATTAAAGTCTGTGATCAGAGAATTCTTACTTTCCAGGAGTAAAGAGGGTGGCAGTTTGGCCACGTTCTGCTGTTAAATCAGGACAGATGTCATTGCTTTTGTTATTGTTTCCACAATTGAGATTCTTTTCTCAGGAATAAACTGTACCTTTTGTGTGAATATGCTGTTAGAGAACATTTATTAGGTCTATTACCTTCACCCTTAAGAAAATGCCATGAGTTTGTTGCTTCTGAACCTTTCTCTGTGGTTGTTGTCACACATGCCTCTCAAAGAATTTTTCACCCCCAGGACCTCTGTGGTCTGGTAAGAAACTGCTAAAACCCGAATGCTTTGTCTTTTATGAAGACATGACCCAGGAGTATGTGGGGGATTAGAATTCAGATACTTAAACACTGTTCTCTTTCTCTTTGGAATGCTACATGAGGTTTTCTCACTGTAGAGTGAAGTCTGGTATTTGTGGTGTATGAATTACAAGTTTTGAGGGTTTTTTTTAATATATGCTTCTCATGTACTTTTGCCTTCTGATTTTAATATTAGGTCTTGTTAATGCATTGGAATTAAATAGACTGATTCTGACTCTCATTAAATTGACTTGAGAGTATTAGTTTGACCTTACAGGAACGGTACAAAGGACAAGAGAGCTCTTCAGGTGACCATTAGCCTGAAAAATGTTACTAATTCAGAATGACTTGGTAGTTATTCTTGAAAAATGTTACTAATCCAAGAATGACTTGGTAGTTATTCTTATCATAATCAAGGAGAGTGGCATGGGAAATGGCAATGTTCTTCTTTAAAAGTTAGGAAAAATAGACAGAAGAATATCATACAAGAAAGAGATAAGTTGGAAAGCCCCTGGTGGTTAGGTAATTAGCGCTTTATTCCACTTTACCAGTACTCGTGTTTTAGATGGCCAGTTGTCGCACTGTAGTCGTTTTGTATGGTTTAGTGTCTCGGAACATTGGAAATGGTAAGTGGCATTTTGGTCAGAGTAGAAGGTAGACAAAATAAGGGGTGATAGGCCTACCAAACATGGACAGACAGGTTTCAATAGCTATCGTTGCTCAGGTACAGGGATCATAATGGGCGTGATTAAGTACTAATTTTACTTCAGTGAAATATACCATGTATCTCAAGTATGAGCAAGAGAGTCAGGCTAAATAGTACTAAATTAGTCATGATGAAATGATGGCATCATATTTTCTTAAAGCAAATTCAGTTTGAATTTTCCATGGCAAAAAAAAATCACATTTTATTATAGATGTCAGCTGTTTGGGAAAGCAGATTTGAAAAGAAGGATGTAAATTAAGTATGCATATTTAACTTTAAGAACATCCTCTTTATTATCTTAAAATAACTATATCAAGATTACAATGGCTTGGTATTTCTGTATTACGTGGAGTTATTTCTTACATATACAAAACATGTCAAAAACACAAGAGCAATCTCCAGAGACCTTTCATATAATGTCCAGAGACCTTATATGAAATAACCATGACTTTATATGTTGTGATAAAATACAGCTTATTGTGGGAATAACTTACCTGAATTTATTCAGCATCCTTTTTCTAGCAAGAAATTAAGGAAAATATATTATAGAACAACTACACAGCTGCAATTACCTCTCCCCAGGTATTACGCACCTCAGAGGTCCTTAGGCCTGCAGAGAAAGTGTTTGTGGAGAACCTACTTCCATCAGTGAGCCGAGGAGCCCTGGTTCAGACCAAGGCGTGTCTGGAATTGCTCCTTCTCTGAAAAGTGCTTCTTGTCCTAGGCAGCGTGGCATAGGCCATTTCTGGACTTATGTCAGACACCTCAAAATGGAGTGAAAATTAACCTTATGATCACACAGTTCTCTGCTCAGAGAGCTGTAAAACTCTGGTCAGATTTTCTATTATACAGCATCTTCATAAAATCTAGGTGTTCATGTATCCACGAGGCAGGATGCAGTTAACACAGAAGCAGAATTTCAAATTTGAGATAGCTATGATATACAATTAGTTGTGAATGACAGCACAGAAATGGACCCCTTTTGGAAAAACCTATCCTCATAGAGAATTTTCTCTAATGAGAAGTTCATTTTATACTTCCATGCTATTTACTGAGTTTTACTCTGTCACTACTTAAGTTGATAAAATTTAGAAGTTAAGCATTTGAAATTTTACATGAACATTATGATGACTCATCGCTGAAGGTCCATAAAAGTTTCTTCTCCATTTCTGAGGTTAGAGAGGAAGAAATGGAGAAGAGAGGGGAATCATAGTGCGGTCACTTTGTATAACTCCAACTTCATTTTGCAGTGTTATTTCTGCAAGCCCACACCATCGCTGCTCTGTTTCGTCCTGTGTAAGACATCACACCCGATGACCTAGTTCCAAAGCCACCTGTGACTGCTGAAGCCCACATTCATTCAAACCCATGTTCCTTCAAACAAGATTCTGTGTGCGCGCGCACGTGTGGGATTTACAAAAGGAATCTTGTCTACACAGACTCAAAAAGGACATACCAAAACGTAAAAATCTATGACTTCCTTGGCCTTTATTTTATTATCTTTAAAATGAGGATAGTTGCCAAAAGATCTCACAGATATTTTGTTTTGTTTTAAATCTAAGAATCTGGCAGTTAGATCAGAGCTATTTTGGGGGATGATACATTTTCTCTCAGGAAATGAAAGAGTAAATAAAATGCTCTACATGCCAAAATTGCAGCTCCATAAAAAAAGGCAACACTGGCAGATGCAAACATATGTTTACATACGTTATCTATGGGTCATGTCAGCCATCCTTAAACAGCTTGATATTAAGTAACTAGCCCTTCTGGACATAAAACTGAACAACCCACAAAATTTTCAGTCAATGCGAGGTCACCTCAGTAGACAAGGGAAGTGCACCGAATGTATTTAAGAGAGAAGGCAATGAGAATGATATCTCAGACTCATTTATTCTATTGTTTATTATAGCCTACACAATAACTTCATCATGATAAATTAAAAGCTATTCCATTATATTGTATTTAGATTTGTCTGTCTATATCATTGTATATAAGCTGTATATATTTTCATAGAATAGTTTACATTTTAAATAGATATCTTTGAAAAAGTCAGTAGTCTCATTTTTAAAGTAGAGAATATGATACTTTAGTCACTATATAATTTTTATTTGCTTGTTTTTACAGTATCTGTAAGATACACCTATTGCCAAAAATTATGCAGATGAAAGGAGTGCCAATAAATTCTTTTTGAATGAATGAATGATTTTTAGAGAAACTAGTTTAGAATCCCCTACAATTTAATAAGACTTGTTTGGGCTTAGGTGTATACCAAAAAGTAAATGATGATTTTTTTTTGGGGGGAGGGGTGATGGTAAGATCTGAAGGAATCAAAAACATCTCTTTCTCTATTAAAAAAAAATCCCATTTGTCTAAAATACCCCATCTTTGTCTTTGTTTATGACACAGAAAGCTTTATTACTCCTATACTACCCTCTTTTTGAGGCATTGGGAAAGTCATCTGACTATCTGGGTCTCAGTTTTCTAATCTACAACATGAGGGGATGTATTTAATCACCTCCAGGACTGCTTTACTGTTGTTGTTCATTGGAACCGCGTTGCATTAATTCACATTTGCACAAATCGGTTTGTCAGTGTTAGCTTGCTGTTCACCCAGCAAAGATTTTGGTGATTGGAATGCTGAATGGATACGTTTTCTCGTGTCTGAATTAGAAGGCACCATTCAGAGAAACAATTCTATCTTTGTGAACACACCTATTTTATCTTGAGCAAATGTTACTAAGAACCAGTTGTGAGCCCCCTTCTGTGAAGAGCCATGTTAGCAGGAAGAAAGGAACACGGGATTTCATTCTTCCTCTCCAGTAGCTTCTTATGGAATTGGGGAAGATGGCTGTCTCATATCTTTTGAATAACTAAACGTGCTGTAAATGAACACTTTTATTACTAATTTACTGTATAAAAATACTTGGGGGAAGAAACACATAGGTGAATGCCTTAATAAAAACCCGAGCCCTGGCTGGTGTAGCTCAGTGGATTGAGTGCAGGCCTGTGAACCAAAGCATCTCTGGTTTGATTCCCAGTCAGGGCACGTGCCTGGGTTGCAGGCCATACCCCCAGTATGGGGTGTGCTAGAGGCAATCACACATTGATGTTTCACTCCCTTTCTTTCTCCCTCCCTTCCCCATCTCTCTAAAATAAATAAATGAAATCTTAAAAAAAAAACAAACAACTCGAGTCAGAGTATGGTTCTGTGTTAAAATGAGCAACACAAATAATCAGAGCTGTTGGGAAGATAAGACTGAGGTGTGGCTTCAGGAAAAGATGGATGCAAATCTACACACTTGGAAGATACCTGCCCTTCGTGTAGCTGGTGTGGCTTCTAAAAAGGAAAAAGAACTGTTTTTGAAAAAAATGTTTTGCAATAGAAAGACAATAAAATATTGTATTCAGGGGTGGGTGGGCTGGATTGGGAGTAAAGGGGAGAAAACTGTACTTGAACAATGATTAAAATAAAATTAAAAAAATATATTGTATTCACTAATATGTGGGATAGCCTGCTTTCTTTCTTTGTAAGTCTTAAAACAATCTATCAGCTTTATGCATAAAACACTTCTTACAAATCATTTAAATTTTATCAATTGCAGACCCACACATATTCATTTAAACAATCTGAGAACATCTTTTTTTTTTTTTTAAATATTTTATTTATTTATTTTTAGAGAGGGAAGGGAGGGAGGAAGAGAGAGAGAGAAACATCAATTTGCGGTTGCTGGGGGCTGTGGCCTGCAACCCAGGCATGTGCCCTGACTGGGAATCAAACCTGTGATGCTTTGGTTCGCAGCCCGCACTCAATCCACTGAGCTACACCAGCCAGGGCTGAGAGCATCTTTTATGTAAGGTCTTTGGAAGACAGGAGGCTTTGGAAAGGAAAGGAAGAAGAAAGAGGTGTGCTCAAAGTATTTATTGTGCCATTCCTCAAAGCAGAGGCCAGCTGTTTCGGAACTAGAATGGAAATGTAAATTATCAAAAGGGAACAATCAGAGTCTTCTCTTTTCAGACAATGACCAGTGCAATCACATAAGAAAAGTGTTTGGGAAGGTTTTCTACCGTGCACAAGTCACGAATGATGAACTGAAAGGCTGTGAGGGAAGTGATTTACAAGAACTAAGTGGACACAGCCCATGGATTGTCCAGTACTCTGGACAGTTGAATTAATTGAGGAATAGACCTTCAGTTCTGCTGGGACTGAATCCAAATCACAAGATTACCATGCATGGAACCTAGGAAGTCACTGCCTCGGTAGCGTAGCAGGCCTGTAAATTGAGCTACAGTGCTGGCATGAGTTGCATTTCAATTCATGTGGTTTTATGAATCAAGACAGAGGTCTCTGAATACAATGCAGATAGTCATTGGGAACAAAATAGACACATGGGAACAAAACAGAAAGATTATGCATGAGCTTGGCTAGGATTCTTTATATTAACCCTAGGACAAAAGTCCACAATAGCTTTTAAATCCAAGGGTTTTCACAAATACATTAGTTTTTATATTTTTATTTACATTTAAGTGCTTCAGAGAAACTCTAAAAGGCTACAGGTAACTCAGACAGGTTTGAATGTCATTTGAAATGACCTTCTAATCTTGATATTCAATGTCAATCGGACATCAAGTTCTATAATAAAAAAAATCAAATGCCAGCAAGGAAATATAACTGTATATATTAATGTGTGTGTGTGTCTTCTTCCGTCTCTACTCTCATTGAATTGGTTCTCCCTTCTGTCTGAAACAACAGTCTTTTCTCACTAAATGCAGTCTTTATGAGAACTTGAATGATATTTCTAAACTATGTATCCAGTTCACTCTTCTGTTCAAAATCCTTTCTTCTTTGACTTTTTAACATAGCCTAGAAAGCCATGAAAATCTGTAAATTTGCTGTGTCTTTAATCTTATTTTCTTCTACTCCCTGTCTGTATTTTTGGCCTCCCTCAGAACTACTAAACTTCTGTAAATCTCTGCCCATTTGGTCTATTCTTCCCACTGTAGTTTTTTTCCCCATGACTAACTGCTTTTCATTTTTTAAAACCAGATCAGCTTTTGTATTTCTCTTTCTCTCTGATATTTAAGGAGGAGGTAGCCGATTCACCTTTGCAAATCCTATACCTAGCAGAGTGCCTGGCATATACGACTTACTCAATAATTATTTGCAGAACTGAACAATGCTTTGTGAATCTCTTTAGCTTTCACTATTGATGACTTTGATGAAATGGGCTCATTTCTACTACATTGGGTTTCCATCCAGGGAGCTAATTTTAGTCAAATACTTTGGATAACCAAGTGTTTTTATCAGGCTGCCAGTCTCTTCACCACCCACTGCCCAGCAGCAGTTGCCTCCTGTTCGCCCCCACCCTGGGTAGACTGAAGCCCCAGCCTCTTTTTCTCCACCTCAGGTGGTTCCCATCTCAACAGGTTCTTGAGAGAGTTACCCATGATAGCGACTGTGGAAGGGGCGCACAGGGTCAGGCACAGTGTTGGAGTTTAGTAAGTCTGCAGTACATTTTCAGAAAAAATGAAGAGTCATAAGACTTTCTAAATTGTTTCATCACTGCTATTTGAAAATAAAAGAAATAAGTTTCTTGGGGATTAAAATATGAAATTTATATGTCTATCACATTCAATACTTCTTGTCTCTCCTCAAGGCTTGATTATATTGCTCAGTCTCATTGAATAAGAAAATTGATAATGTATTCCTAAATAATATATAGTGGACATTTAGCAATGCTAATTAGTATCTTGTAATTAAAAGTCTTGGATTACATCTCATGGAGCTGTCAGGTCAAATATAAACATACATCCCAATTAAATCCAGCCAGTTAGAATTGTGTGTAGGGAAGCAGAGCTGTTGGTTTAAAATTAGAACTTGAACTGGGTCGATACTTTAATCATGATCTTAAGTTTTTGGTTGCAGCTTAATAAAATTAAAATAGTTTGTTAAAAGGAAAATAAAAAAAGCATAATTCAAATTCTATTACAGTAACTTCTACAGAGACATGTAATTTATTTAACCTGGTATTTAATTATAATGATTTTTTTTTCATATTGAGTCATCATTGAGACTTAGTTTGCTATTCAGATATCCTTTGAAGAAATGTGAAAAACAGTTTCAGCGTTAAAGTTTTTTGATTGGGAACAATTTTAAAAATAGCACACATTTAATTAAAAATTTCATAAGATGCCACACTTTCAAAAGTGTTTGGTTATTACATTTTAAAAAGCACAAATCAAGCTGTTGAGAAGATGGATGGATTATCAGCATTACTCTGAAGATGTGCTTAGTCATTTTAGTTTGAATGCAGTATTGTTTTTGCCTGATCCTATCACCAGCAAATTTTCTAAGTATATGGCTTTAAAGCCTTTGGAATTATATAATAATATTTAGAGATAATTAAGATTTGAGTTTTTAATATTTGAGAACATTGAGATTGTGTTACCTAGTTAGTAGTATCTAGTTAGCTTGACTTAAAAATGGATCCATATTCAAGAAATTTTAAAAATCACTAATGAAACACAATTTTATTGTAACACATCTAATGATCAGTAGGGGCACTAATATCATTATTGTCTGTAAGCTTCCAGGGGAGAGATTTGTGTTCACACTTTACTTATTTAGCTTTTTGCATTTAGCTTCTTGTTGTTCATGTACAGTTGTCTCCATTTTCCGGCCACCACTTTCCCCCTTCTCTCACCCTCACCTCCCACACCCAATCTTATTTCCTCTATACAGGAAAATTTATACAGGTTCCTTTATACAGGTTCCTTGATGGCCCTGCCCCTTCTTTCCCCATTGTCCTCCTCTCCCCCCCGTCTGGTTACTGTCATTTTGCTCTTTACTTCAGTGTCTCTGGTTATATTTTGCTTGCTTGTTTGTTTTGTTGATTAGGTGAAAGACAAGTACCATATCATCTCACCTAGAATTGGAACCTAGCCACACTTTATTTTTGAAAACTGATTTTGAGATGCACACTATAAATTTCTGCTTAGGCAGTGGTGATAGTGATATCCAATGAAGTTAAAAACTACATCATAATCATTGCTTAGAATAGATTGAAAGGGTGTGGTTTCAGTGTTTGGGCTTTCTTAAAACCTTAAAGCTAGGTGGCACAGGTTTTCCAGCCAGAAACTGCAACACATTTAAAACATGTAGCAAAATGTGGGTGGAGCCAGGAGGAAATGGGTGCTCTTGTTTCTTAATGAAAAGCAAACATTTCTCAGAACAAAAAATCCTGCTGGGCACATAGTCCATATGAAGACAGTAGGATGCTATTTTACGTAACATCTTAACAACGATGATTTACAAAAGATCATCGATGAAGAAAATCATGTTCTACCAAAAGGACTAAACTTGGGAATAATAATTAGCTTTGGCAAACCATTCAGCCATGCACATCTCCCACGAAAATTACTCATAACAGCAATTTTGCATTGAGGTATTAAGCAGCATGTTTTAATAATATGTGGGCTTAGATTCAATGAGGAAGCACAGCAGTGCTTTTCTTGTTTGTCTGTCGACCATAAAACACACTGTAAACTAAGCGAACAAAAAGGCACATTTTTTTCTTACAATCATAACCTAAGTACCTGTGCCTCCTGCACATTACAAAGTGTCATGAAAAGAAAATCAGTATTCCATCACACTATTCATCTGCAAGATGCCAAACAACCAAATAACAGAGAATATTTAGATTTGTGAGGAATTGTTTAAAACTGTTCAATTTAATGCTGTAGCATAGCTATTAAGCTTGGTGCGGTTTTAGAAAAAGTACTTAAGAAAAGTGTCACCTTTTATATAGTTATTCACTTTTTATTAAGAGTTCTGTTCATTGATTAACAAATCTCAGATACAAAAGTAAAGGAATTCAGCAAGGCACAAACTTACAACAAAGAAGTTAGAAAGAAATAAAGGCTCAGGATGTTCAAGAGACCCTCATTCAACAACAGAATTCCACTTTCTTAACAAGAACCAATGATATGTTTCTAGCTCCCACGGGGCTCTAATCTCAGGGAGGGACATGTGACCATGGCTGGCCAATCACAACACTCCACCTATGGAGCCATTCTTTCCTTAAACAGTATGTGTTGAATGGTAAAAGAAAAATGTCTCTCTGAACTGGTGAATTCCAGAAGTCTTATAAAGCTGGAGCAGTTGACAGTTATTTATATTTCTCATCATATGGAAAAACTTGCCATATAATGAAGGCAACACAGATAAAAGCAGAAGCAATATATAGAGGAGTCAGCTATCCTAGCACTTTCTGTAAGTCAGTAGATTTCATTTTTGTTTGAGATAGTATAAGTTGGGTTTATGTCACCTGCATGCACAAAGCCCCGTTAAATGCACACAAATACAGATGATGAAATTCACTGTATATGCCATTCGACAATTTACTTGCATTAAATTTCCAAGCATCAAAGTTAATTAAATTTCCATCAATTGATCATAACCATGTCATGCTTTAGTTTGTTCCATATTTGAGCCATTATTTCTTATATAGATTTTGTTTTTCCTGGAGTTTCTAATTACACTTTTTCTTCCTATGTGCAAAAAAATCTTAAGTATTCTTCACTGTATCATGAAATCCCTCAAGCTCATTACCAAGTGTTGAATGCACTAGTATAATTTCTAAGTCCAGAATAAGCAGAAACATTCACTCTGAATGACCTATATCTTCCCAGGCTAATCACCCAATTTCATTAAAGACTATTTCCTAGGTTGCAGTCTGGGTGTATTCACAGGAGTAGAGGAGGATAGAAGAGCCAATTATCATGGCTGTACTTCACACAATTCTTTAAGCTCTAACCTTATTTTCTGCTCCTTTTCCCCTTCCGCTTATCTATATCTACTAACACAGGGAGACTCAACAGAAAAACTGCCTCATTCATTTTAAACAATAGTAAATGTTAATTATTGTGCCATGCTGTAATACAATGATGCCTTCAAAATCTATGGGTTTTCTTAAAACCTATAGTTTCCTTAAAACCTATAAGGATATAGGACTGCCCTAGCTGGCGTAGCTCAGTGGATTGAGCTCGGGCTGCGAACCAGGCATCGCAGGTTCGATTCCCAGTCAGGGCACATGCCTAGGTTGCAGGCCATGTCCCCCAGCAACTGCACATTGATGTTTCTCTCTCTCCCTCTCCCTTCCCTCTCTAAAAATAAATAAATAAAATCTTTAAAAAAAAAGGATATAGGACTTAAGACTTTTACATGACGCTTTTTCAGTTATCATGTCTGCTTTTCCTATACAAAGAAACTAGAAAATTTTATTGAAGGAGATAAAAGTACATTCACGTAAGTAAAGGCCATTTCATGCACCTGAATGGGAATATTCAACATTGTAAAGAAGTAATTTATCCAGAATTATTTATGGAATGCAGTTACTGAAGGAGGTCATCAACAGGACATGACCTCCAGCTAATCTACAAGCTAGACCTCAGCAATCAGAGGCTTCTCACCCTTTCCTTGTTCTTAGAATGTATGTTCTGTTGATGATTCCCACAGTGGGAGCCATTTTCAAGGCTGTAGCCCTGAAAGAGTAAGTTGTGTGAGGCTATCTGGACTAAATACCTGACTAAATCCAGTAATGGCCTCTATATACATGACTTCAAAGATCTGGTGGGCAGTTGTGGAGATCTATTCACATTATGGCTACACAAAACATACCTTATAATTATGTTCCCTTGTTTATTATACCACCAGCCTATCGATCTTGAGCCCTCTTCCTCTTTCTTATCTCTCTTCATCCCTTCTGGGTGTAAGAGCCAGTTTGCAAACTGACAGTGGGTGAGCCAGCCAGGAGATCGAAGAAATGGGCCTTGGGCCATTGACTTCTTGGTGGGGAAAGGTGGCCAGTATGTCAGATGCTTGTGAACCACCACGTGAGTCTGGGAATTACTCAAAAATCTCAGCTGCTTAAAGGCGTTTGAGAAACTGAATGTAGCACATTGTGGCAAAGAAAGAAATGAATACCCAACTAGAGGCTGTAGCTCACGTTAGAAAGTTGGAAGAAGAGCTGAAGTTAGAGGAGGATATGCCGTTGTCTACTATGCTAGCTCCAGGGCTGGAGAAAAAAAGTAAAGGAAACTTGAGTAGATTGTTGAGTGTGGTCATGACATACCATGCCTGGTTTCTTTAGATTTATGTAGGCCTTTAGTCAACAGTTTCACTGTAGTTATGTCCAAGGATCTGTTTTGGATTTTTTTTCCTCCTTTGACTTAGTTTTAATCTTTCATTGTGTATTTTATCCTTTCTGTTGAAAAACAAAGATCCTAAGAATAGCGTGGATATATTTACCTGTCTTGCCACCACCAACAACCTGTTTTATTTTTAAAATAGAGTTACTACATTGTATGTTTTTGGAAATGTTGGGTATTTATTGAAAAAGAATGAAACACTCTTTAAATTCACAATGGGAAGTTTTTGATGTAGACTGTCAACCTAGAACTACCTAGACATAAATGAACCAAGGAAAACAATTTTATAGTAACAACAAAAGCGTCTAAGATTACATCATTAAAACGGCAAGAGGAGGAGGAGGCTCTAGCTGTTTATCTCTCCACCCAAGTTTGAATAAAAATACACCTTAGTTTTCTCTGATCCTGGGAATTGTTTTGTTTGTTTGTTTGTGGAACCAATACCAAAGAGAGTTGAACAGCTTGCCCCTTCACACCATTTTGACACTCTAGTTCAGCAAATTCTGCAGGATTTGAAGCCTTGGCCCTCTATTGAGATTTAATTAGTCCATGCCAACTTAAAATACAGAGAGTTGTATTCATTTTACAAGACTTCAAAGTGTCAGTTGGATGGTAGGTACTTTTTCAGATCTTACCTGTCTAGGTACTTCTACATATTTTAAGCATTTTAAGGCTACTCAGGTCCTCTAAGGCCAACAATTCTTTTTTTCCCCCAAAAAACTCCAGCTTGTCACTATTCACATCTTGCTTTCCCTTTCTGGAACTAATGTCTAGGTAAATAACTGTAGAAATGCAGTGGGACACCAGGGGAACTGCCTGGCTTCTACACGGACCTGAGTTCTACGTGGACCTGAGCCAGTGGCCAGTCTTGGTAATATGTGGCATTTGACATATAGATCAAGTGAAGGCCCCAGTGTCCATTTACATGTTAAATACTATGAACATTTCATTTTTATTTTTTCTCCTTAGGAAAAAATTATAAATGGAATTTTTCACATTAACTTCCTATACCGTAATAGAGATCGCACATATTTACTGTACCACTTAGTACTTAAATATTTAAAATTTATTATTTGCCTCTGTTCAAGTATATTTATATGTTCTTCAGAACATCTGTAATAAAGATGACATTCATGTGTTTTACCTCTGTATCCTACAGATCATCCAAGAGCATCTTGTAAATAGTTAATGCTCAACCATTTGATTAAGGACTAGAGTTAATTGGAAAGTCCTATTGCTCTATGATCTTTTTGATTCATTACAATGATTAAAAAATTAGAATTTAATAGGAATCACCTCAATGTAGCTTATTAAAGGTGGCAGTGTAAGTCACATGAAAAGTATTTGAATTATATTGTAAACTGTAGGCTACTGTATAATGGTTATATAATGGTCAGCTATAATTATTAGAATTTCTAAGTTCTTTTTTGAGTTTTCTTTTTTTCAAAGCTATTAGCAAACTTGGTTTTACCTTGTATTTCCTCTGCTGAGTGTGTTATACAATATTCACTGGACTGGTAACCTAAGGGGTATAATTTAAATCCACATAATTTGAGTTTGAACAGTTGAGTTACTTATTCACTGATACTGCCATAGGATAGCCTTTGGTACTAAAAAATGAAATTGGGCCATGTTAAGGGGACAAATGTTTATAAAAGATACTTAATTTACTCATTTCCATTGACCTTCCTCACTCCTGGCAATGGAGGAGAGTGTGACCCATAGGGTTTGCTCCATCAGATTCTTGCTCCCTCTGGCTTCCTGTTGGACTCAGCCAACAGGAAGCAGGAATAGGAGATGAGCAGGTGGGAAAGCTCTAGCTTTTTTGGAGTCTGAGTACACTGTTTCTTTCTCTTGCTCCTGAGCTCTAGAGATGGTAACAGCTTCTTACCCTTCTAGTCCTTGCCTGCTGCAGTATTCCTCATTGGTTTCCCTCACTTTATCCACACTTCTGGAAAGGATCCCCTCATCAAAAGCACACTTTTCTAATTGGGCCTTGACAAATACACATGCTAAACAAGTTTGGAATGTTTAATACAGATCTTCGGCAAACTTGCTCCCGGGTGTGTGTAGGCACAGCTGTAGCAGGCTAAGAATAGCTCTGTCAACAGCATGTTTTCTTCTCAGACTTTTTTTGCAATTCTAAACTCTGTATTTTAGCTGCAGTAAAGAGTTTATCTTTAGGTGCTGGCTTTTCTCTTGCAATCTAATCCTCTCTGTACTCCCAGGAAGAACCTGATATTAGTTAGTAGTTTCCCTTGTTTTTTGACCACACGGTATTTTAGAATTGCTGCATTTTAGTGACATATACCTCAGCCTAGCATTCACGTTTTCAACCTTCTTCTCTCTCTGATTTTAAATAGAAAGACTGACTCAACTGTTACTGGAATTGTAGGCAGTACTAAGCTGATGTGGAAGTACTTCAGGATCTACAAGGTCATCTTGAAATAAAAAAACATCTATTTGCAAGTCTCGAGTTCAGAATAAACCTGATCATTTCTTTGAGGTTAGGATTAAGAGAGGTATGAAGTGACAGTTTAGGTACTTTTCTCCTTGAGGGATAGACCAGGGATCACTAGCAGCAGACAGCGTAGAAGGTTGACCTATATGCAAATGGCTGAAGACCTATTTCTAGGAGCTATTTAGTTTCCCCAGCTTCTTCAAGGAGATAAAACCCACTTTCATCTAGTCCTTTCTAGAAAGGCATTCTATTGAGAACTCTCCTATCCCTTTTTTAAGCATAAAACAGTTTCTTTTCTTTATTCTGGGCACCTCCTTACACATTTTGTATTTTCTCACACACCTGGAAAAACTTGCGATATTTTAGTACCCCTTTATGATACCCTGAGACATATCCCTGTGCATCCCATTTTTTCCTGCCTCTGATAATGACATTTCTGCAAAGTACATGTTCAGGATGAAACTTTATCAGTTGGATTAGAATAAAACCATGTTAAAGGGATGATCCAAATTCTAGTATCCGCAATATGTCTGGTACTTGAAGCTCACAGTTCCATCTGTCGTGATATTCCTCCCTCCTTTCCCTTCTTAGCCCATATTTACACCTCGGTAACAGCCAGTGATTCTCTCTGCGAGTTCCAACGGGGAGGGAGGCAGGAGGAAATATCGTACCCAAACATCTCTGCTGCAACCTTATTCCGTTCTTTTGTTTCAGGATCAAAGGGGATAGATATACTTAACTGGTTACCATTCTTTCTACAAGCACTGTTGATCTTTCATGTATAGAAATAGTAATTTACATCTACCCATTTTTCCTCTTCACTATATAATACATTGGGAATATTTAACCTTAACCTCTATTTTTCCCTCATAATTCCTACATTCCACTCCTACAGTTGTTTTTTTTGTTTGTTTTTGTTTTTTTGGTTTTTTTGGTCCTCTCTGTTTTCTCCTACTTGTCTATGTTTTGAAGACAGAACAATGAAAAAATGAATTTTGTAGCTTATATAAAAACAGGTTTTAAACAGAGTAGAAGTGTGGCTTATGGCCTTTTTGTTTTATAGTCTGTTATTAAATCTCAGAATGACAACATAATTGCAGTGATGTTGTTGTTCCTTTAGTGAACTCTCTGAACCCGCAGATATTTGTCTGTTTTAATGATGCATAATTAGCTATTATTCATCTTGTATTTATGCCTTTGTTTAAGAAATTAATGGCAAACTGGCTGTGGTAATAATAGCTTGGCACTTTGCTTGGCGCATTCAATCCTACATTAGTCAGATTTCATGTGCTAAAAATCAGTATTTTTTCTTTTAAGAATATATCAGATGGTCACTGAATATCAACATATTTTAAGATTGGATGTGCAGTTTTCATAAACAACAGTGCCACATAACAATTTAAGATAGGCTGGAAGACGGTTAGGTTTACATATAAATACTGTATTGATTTTATTTGTTTTCCAAAGGGTAAATAAATAAAACCTAAATCATTCCAAGAATCCATGTGCTCATCTTACATTGAAAGTCTTCCAGATAAAAAATTCCATACATTCACACCCTAGCTGGTGTGGCTCAGTGGATTGAATGCTGGCCTGCAAACCGAAGGGTTGTTGGTCTGCGCACACACCTGGGTTGTGGGCCAGCTCCCCAGTTGGGTACATATAAGAGGCAACTAATCAATGTTTCTCTCACACATCATTTTTTTTCTCCCTCTCTCCCTCTCTTCCCCTCTCTGTAAAAATAAAAAAATAAAATCTTTTTAGAAGTTCCATACATTCTCTTAGTACCCAAAACTTTTAGTTAAAAATTTTTTAATATTAATAAATTGTTTTTTTCAACCCAAAGTTCTCCTGACTGGCGTTTGCTGTGATGGAGTGTCATGCCATGAAATGCAGTGTTTCTCACATGAGTGATGGTCTGAATGTGGGCTTGTTAGCATGCACAGATGAGGCTACACAGTCACCCTTCCACTGGAATCAAAGAAATATAGAGGCTGAGTCTTACTGTTGTAGTTCAGCCCAACAGTGAGTGAAAAGCTCAATCTCAAAATCAGAAAAAAAGGATTTCTGTATTTATCTTCATGGTGTGAGATAAGAGTGTTCATCCAAAGTTAATATGTTAGAAAATCATCAATATGGTTACCGAGTGATGAATATCTTAATAAATTCCGTGTGTGGCAAAATAAAACAATGTGCTTGAAAATATGCAGTACGTTGGTAACATGCAATATTTAAATATGTGATGATAGCTACTCTTTGGATACTACACTGAGAGTTAAGTATCTGCCTTGCACTCTTCCCTGTGTATGTATATGTGTGAGAGACCATCTTAACACAATATTTGTTTAGTGCTTTCTTGTGTTAATGTTATTTTACATGCATTATTTTATTGAATCACTACTAGCAGATTTGGAGTGGCAGTTATTACTTTCTTGGCTCTGCAGATGTGGACATTGGGTCTTCAAGAGAATCAGTCTTGAAGAGCATGAGCAGTTAGCCCATGGCAGCTGCCCAGATGAGCTTTTACAGGATATTGGCTCATCTTTCTACCCTTCACTGGGTCTTGTAAAAGTCTTCCTAAATTATCCATCACTTAGTCCGGAGAGGTAGCTGTTGACCTAAGTATCTCAGCTAGGAGGCAGTGTGCCAGGCATTAGGAAATGACTACACTTATGCATAAGAGAACCCTCTGTCATCACCCATCTTGAAAGCCAAAATGACAATACAAACTGACAAGGTCTACAGAAATTCTTTTTTAAAAAAATTAAATACTTTTGAATTTTATTGTTGTTCAAGTACAGTTTTCTGCCTTTTCCCCCCACCCATCCCTTCCACCCCAGCCCTCCCACCTCCCTCCCATTTCCACCCCCCCCTTGTTTTTGTCCATGTGTCCTTTATAGTTGTTCCTATAAACCCTTCTCCCTTTCCCCCTCATTATCCCCTCCCCTCTCCCTTCTGGTCACTGTCAGCCTGTTCTCAATTTCAGTGTCTTTGGTTATATTTTGCTTGCTTGTTTGTTGTGTTGATTAGGTTCCAGTTAAAGGTAAGATCATACGGTATTTGTCTTTCACCGTCTGGCTTATTTCGCTTAGCATAATGCTTTCCAGTTCCATCCATGCTGTTGCAAAGGGTAGGAGCTCCTTCTTTCTTTCTGCTGTGTAGTGCTTCATTGTGTAAATGTACCATAATTTTTTGATCCATTCATTTACTGATGGGCACTTAGGTTGCTTCCAGCACTTAGCTATTGTAAATTGTGCTGCTATGAACATTGGGGTGCATAGGTTCTTTTGGATTGGTGTTTCAGGGTTCTTAGGATATAATCCTAGTGGTGGAATTGCTGGCAGTTCCATTTTTAGTTTTTTGAGGAAATTCCATTCTGTTTTCCATAGTGGTTGCACCAGTCTGCAATCCTACCAACAGTGCACTAGGGTTCCCTTTTCTCCACAACCTTTCCAACACTTGTTGTTTGTTGATTTGTTTATGCTGGCCATTCTCACCAGTGTGAAGTGGTGTCTCACTGTGGTTTTAATTTGCATCTCTCTGATAGCTAATGATACTGAGCATCTTTTCATGTACCCTCTGCGTGTCCTCCTTGGAGAAGTGTCTGTTCCAGTGCTTTGCCCATTTTTTAATTGGGTTGCTTGTTTTCTTAGAGTGGAGTCATGTGAGTTCTTATATGCTTTGGAGATCAAACCCTTGAAATTCTTTATTTAGATTTTATAAAAAATGAACGGGATACTCTAGTGGAAGGAGTGCTGAATTCATGATCAATACGTAGAAGCTTCACCTCCAGTTCTTCTACCTTGGAGTTCTGTGCCCCCCCCCACACACACACATTTAGCTTAGTCTATCCAAGCATCAATTTCTCATTCACTGAAGAGGATGAGACTATCCACTCTGTATACTTCACAGGATTGTTAAGAAGACCTAACTCAGCGCAGCATTCGAAAATTCTTCAAAACTGCAAGATGCCTGAGAACTGTTCTGGGGTAAGGGATGGAGCTAGGGTAGGGGTTTTGCCAAGCTGTATCTTACAAATACAGAGACCTGAGTTGCATCGCTGCCTTTGCCCTTTCTTCTTGAGTTAGGATCATCCAAGATGAGTTGTGAACCACATGCCACAGCATGCTAATGCACATCTGAACCATTTAAATGAATCACAGCTGTAAAAGGAGTCATCTCCATGGTCTGTTTTTTCTTGATTTGGTTGGGACGGGCAAATTTGTTTTTTTGTTGAATTGAAAAAGGTCACACTCTGTAACCACTATTGGTTATTGGTGTATCTTAACACATTCGGATAATAATACAAATGAACAAGTAAAACTTTTCTCTTTGATGAAAGTCCTTGCTGTTAAAATGCCAGGAATCCCATTTAATAAAATAGAATCATAAAGGGTTTGGCGTGACTCCCAGAACAGGAGGTTCCCCAGTGAGCAGCCACCTGTTAGTAAAGTCTTTATCTCACTGTGTGCAGTCATGGACTGATGTAAATTTACCCAGAGAATGCAATGCAGGATCTGAAAGCAAATTATCTCCCCTGATCAATTGGAACACTGTATAGTTATACCACTATTAGATGATAGGATGCATTCCACCTATACTCTCTGTTAAATGAAACTTTTAAAAAAATAGATAGAAATAATATTGGAAGCAAAGGAAACAGGAGAACAGGGATGTAGATTAGTGCCAATAAAAATATGGTCCACGTGAAAGAGCAGACTGTTACCACCTGTGGGCTTGGATGGGTAATAAACTCTTCAGGCAGCATTACTGCGAACAGAGCCGAGAGGGGATGTGCATTAACAGCATGTCTTGAGCATCTATCTCTGAAAGCTCAACTGCATAGAAATATCAGAAACTCACTTCATTTGCAGAAAAGATGCTTTATCTTGCTTCTGCCAGAGGCTTAAGACTATAGGAGGCATTAGATGCAGAAGCTTCTTTTATCATACTCTGGTTCTGCCCCTGTTTTTTGAAGCTTTTAATTTATAACTGCTGTATCTGAAGCAACATTTCCACAGTGTCTTGTTAGAAATGACCAGCCCTAACCATCATCTAACGAGTTTATTTCTTATCCCTTTCATCTAAAAGTTAATCATTTGAAAGTGTATGTTTATTTTCACTTCAGTCTTTGGTAAAATCACGGATGACTGAAATAATTTCAAAGGGGCTCTGTTGGAGTAGTTGCAGAGAAGTACATTTAAACTAGTGTGATCTAAATCTGTACGATAAAATGGAAATTTCATAGACTTGCAAAAAAAATATGGCCCATGCCAAATCCTTCAGTAACTACAACTCAGCCACACTAGGGGGTCAGAGTGCCCATTGAGAAATGGTTGGGATTAGCAAGGGGATGGATGACTGAGTTTGGGTAGTAAAGCAAATGGGAGTTTGGGAATGCTGGAAGAGACATCAAATCCCAGATTTCCCCCCAAGTCTATTTTGTTTATTTCTTATCACAAGAATAACTTACATGGGCATTGTTCTGTAATCCTAAATTTGGACACTTAGGCCCTAAATCACACACGCTGTGTGAGAAGTCCCACAAAGGCGTAAGGCTCACACAGTCAGTCACTGCTCCCTGTACCTGCCTGAGAAGCGGGAGGGGATAGCGGCTTAAGATCATAGGATCCAGAGTAGCTTTGGGTACAGTTTTGAACCGTTTTATATTTTGGTTTCTCACAAGTCACACAGGGATACTACACCTATCACATAGGGCTATTGGGAAGATGACATGTTATAATACATTGAAAGCCTTAGAATAATTAAGACTAATGTTATGTGAAACATAATTATTGAACAAGAGTGAATGTGAGTAAATTTAAATCAAGCTGTTATAATTTGTGAAATTCATGCTACTTCTGTAGAACATATTTACTACTATTCCAGTTTTCTGGGCCCTTTCATTCCCAGTGTGTATGGAGTGGTGGTTAAGAGCATGAGTTACGAGGTCAAACTGCTAGTGCGTATGTCATGGGTCCACTATTTATTGACTGTGATTGTGGGCAGGTTGCTTAGCCTCCTACACCTGTGTTTCCTCATCTGTAAAATAGGAATGATACAAACCACAGAGATTGTTTTCATGTTAAGCAATGAGTAAATGAGTTAAGGCATGGAAAGCCCTAGAACAGTGCCTGGCAATGCTAAGTGCTCGTCCAGTGCTAGCTATTATTGTCATTATTTCCCTCTGCAGTTCCTTCCTTTCTGTTACAGGGACCAGTAGATACTCCTCTAGCATCTACTGTAATGCTCAAGACCAAAATTGATCTACATGGAAACAGACAGGGGCATCTTGTAAGTCATCACATTACATCATCCTGTTCTCCAGGCAGACGCTGCTTTAGTTGTACAGCTCTCATATGTGGGTTTTTTTTATTTGGTTCTGTGTCCTGGTTTCTACTCCTGTGTTCTGCTGATACTCTTCAGGCTTTTGTGCTTCTGAGGTCTTTTGTCCTATCTTGTGGGACAGTCACATAGCTGGGATTCATTGGCAAACCTCTGATCACTATTTGGGACTTCTAGGCCCTAGACCTGTGCCTATAGGATTGCACTGGATGTCCCACAGGTCTTAGATCTGTTATGTTTGACTGTTCATTGGACATCTAATCTTATACCCCAAACCTTTCCATCTCCCTAAGCAGTCTGCCCAGGTCTTAGCCCTCTTTATCTGCCTTGGCCAGTAACCATAACTTCAATGAGCAAACAGTACCTATTGCTAGATTAATGGATATTCTACAGTTTCAACTTCTCTTATGAAAACAAATACTTGGAGATGCAAATAAGTAAACCAGATGTTTTTATCTTAGCATCTAGTTCTCCTTTTTAGAAATTATATCTCAGTGTTTGTAAAGTGACCTATTTTTAGTTCAAGTGTGATATTTCATTGTCTGTGTGTGCATGCAAACGTATGCATAGTTTCCTCAATAAATTCCGGAGTTACGCCTTTCATAAGCTGAGAGATAGATAAAATAGATGAGAGAAATTGAATCGGCCATCATAATGCATGGAGATTCCTAACATGTGACTTAGTTCCCCATGCTAGTCCGTATCAGGCTGTACCCACCCAGGGGAAAACTACATGGGTGGTGTGAAAAAACCAAACTGGTTCTTTTGGGTGTGGATGCTGGTTTCACGATGGTGACATCCGTTTGCCCGGAAAATTGCTGCAGCGCAATGCATTGAGTGACTCAGGTGCTTTCGACCTGAGGGAGGAAAACATTCTCCTTGTAGCTCTGATCTGGGTGGCCTGGGAAGGAATGATTTCTTTTCTCCCTTTCTGCTTACTCTCTTTTTTCACCTTTTAAGTGATTGATAAATTTTCTTTCACCTGGCTGTAGTAAGTAGGATGTTTAAGTGGGTAATTTAAAAAAATGGAAATTTTAAAGATATAAATTAGTTCTACTGGAAAGTAAAAACAAACAATAAAAAACCTCATTGTAACAGTATAGAAAACCTAATTATTAAGTAAATTTAATTATTTCTACTACTAGGAAACCTTTCATAGTCATTCAAAGTGAAAAAAATCTATGCTATCCACAATTAACCTCAAGTGAATATTGAAATTTGAATTAATTAAAATTAAATAACATTAACATTTGTTCTTTGGTTTCATCATTTCAAGTGCTGCATAGCAATAGATGGCCAGTGGCCACCATATTAGCTCAGAAAGCTTTATTTGGCTGGCACTGATTCATGTAGTTTCATCTGGGATCGCTGCAGAAAGTTGAATTGCACATTATTGCTTTAATTCCCCTGCTTAAGATTTTAGTTGGGTAGGTTCTCTTAGCTTAATGTTTTTATTGTTGGTTCCTGGTCCTCTGGTCTTTGGGCTCTTCCTTTGCCACTTTTTAGCCTCACTGAACCACCTTATTCAGTCATTGGCCTTTTTTATTCTTATACATCTCAGTGCTCTTATACATGTTATTCCAAACCATAGAATTTAGCCCAGGTGTCACCTGGAAGAAAAACCTTATCTGCCCTTCTCCCTCTGGGTTACATGCCCTCAGCATCTCAGCATCCCAGTAGCACCTTGGGCTTATTTATTTTATGAATCATCACTCTTGTCAAAACTATATCACAATTCCCTTCCTATCTCAAGTTGCCTTATAGGAAATGCTGGTAACATATATGAATTTTACTGGGGTTCAATTTTTGGCAACCATGACACTTTTGATTCTCGTTTTCTTGATAAGGATAAATGAAAGAGGAAATTGGTGTGGGGTGATAGAAAAGAGAAGGGAAATGAATGGCAGATGGTTAGCTTTTTCAGTGTGGTCTTCTTGCCAGGGAAAGATCAAGAAAAGTGCAGCAAGCACAAACAGGCCTTGGAATTTCCCTCCAGTGGTGTCCTCAAGGAGAGAGTCTTGTGTACACAGAACAGGGCTCTGCAATAGACTTAGTACGGGAGGAGACGACGCCAAGGAACCCAAATATTGGGGCAGGTATTTGGGAAAAATCTTAATCAGCTCAATTTCAATAGAAGGGTCACAACAAACTTTTTAAAGCATGCATGCTATTTTCTGTCTCAGAGAGCTCAGCAGAATCTAGGAACTGGGACCCCATAGATAGAAGAAGTGAACTGTCGGTCATCAAACCAGAAAACCAATGACCACTTAGAAGACCACACCACGCCGTTTATTCTGAATGTTCTCTTTCAGAAACAACTTGCCAATTATTGCTAATTACTAATTATTACCAATTTGAGATTATAAAGTATCATTGATTTAGCATTCTGCAAGCGTTATATCTGTAGTTGCTTGGGGTTTAGTAAACAAGTATATTTTAAAGAGATTAACTTTTTTTTCTGACACAGTTTCTCCTAACTTATTTTTAAGATCTTTGGTTGCAAACCACTAAATCATAGTGGTTTTCAGGAGTCCAACCGCTTTAAAGGAAGAACTTGTCTCTAATTATTTGTTTAGATGCCTGCTCTTCTGCGAACCCCCAGCACAGTTGCACACGCACACACACGAGCAACTTAAAGGCAAGGACGTGTCCTTTATCTCTGTAATCGCAGAATCTATCTCGTAATGGTTGTTTGGTAAATGATAAAAGCAGGAAAGGCAGAGAGAGGTGGAAAAGAGGATGGAGAAAGCTGTTTTTACGCTGAGTTGTTAACTCTAAGCTGGCTCTCGTCATCTTGAACTTTTATAATTTGTCTAATTTATTTCCTAGAAAATAATAAAAAACAACTTCCTACCATTTCTTACCTTTTTTTGCCTTACAAAATGTGTCTTTTTAGTGGTGTCCATTGAGCATATTATGGTCCCCTTCCAGGCCAGGTCTGACTTCCTGGGCCACTAGATACCTGACAGTGTTTTTGTTCTTTTCCAGGTTTGTCTTTGAGGACAGAGTAGTTTTTAAACTATTCTTTCCTTCTGAAGTCTTAAAAATTAAGTGCAAGATATGGTAGTTAATAAGTAGTCATCATTACAATGCACACCAGTGAGATGCAATTGTAGCATATTTAAAGGGAAAAATCATAAAACTATATACACACACAAAAAAAAATCCCCGTTATTTCAAAGACACTGTTGGCAAAACTAGGAGTAGATTTAGTCTTCGATCACCTGTGGTAAAAATTCCTACATAATGGGGAGTAAGGTGGATAGTGGGGGCAAAGGGGGAAATTGGGACAACTGTAATAATATAAACAATAAAATATTCAAAGGAAAAAATTAAACAATAGAAAATAAAAAAAATCCCTGCATGTAATTACTTAAAATAATTCAAACAAGATAGCTTAGTTTTATTCAAATTACGCTACTTACAGAAGAAACATAATGGTGGGCAGATCCTTGTTCTGTAACATCAGACGGTATTTGTTGTACGGGTGGGGAGGGTTGGAGGAACCCTGGAGGAGGACACATTATGTCCGTTTTCCTAAAAGAGTGAACTGGAAAACAGAGTGCCTCTACAGACACTGAATTATACACTGCTGGTTGATTCTGTTAGTGACTGATTTATTCTAATGCAGCATTCAGTGAACTGTCCTGCATTCAGTTAATTATCGTGTATTTATCACTAATATTTTAATATGAAAATGCCCAGTTAAAAACACAGCTTATATTAGAGCTTACAGTGATATGGATTTTTAAGTAGAATTTTATTTGTTAATATAACATAAGGTTCTGATAGACATAAATTAATGTAGCTTGTATTCTACTTACAGCTGAAGTAATTTGTAACATTTTCTTCAAAAGACTTTTTTAAAATTAGTGTGAGTAAATCATATACTCACACATAGGTCATTATAACTGTATGTGTGTGAATAATTGTATACTGTCTACGCCTTACCCTTTTCATGACATGTTATAAAATTTCTTCAAGGCTGCATGCATTTTATCATAAAAATGAACTGTGGTTATTTTGCTGTTGGATGCTTTAGTTATTTCCAAAGGTTAAAATAATCATGGAGCTGTAGAGGGGCTTAGAGAATATTTAATCCAGTCTTTTTCCTTCTATAATTAGATTTTATAGTTAGGACTAAAGTCTAGAAAGGTTAATTGATTTAGGACTTTCTTTTCCTTTGGAAAATAAATGTGAGTTATATATTCCAGAAATTCTTTTTCTTTTAAAAAGAAGTGAAAGAAAAATAAACTAAATCATTCGTGGCACACTCAAAATAGAATAAAAAATGTGGATGAGTAATCTATCATTGGAGTGACTAATATATCATTTGCTATAAATATTTTCTTCACATTTTAAAAGGCAAAATATATTCATATAACATAACTTTTGTCATTTCTATCATGGTAAGAAAGGGACACACAAAATATGAAATTGTGTGAAAATTGGGAAGTGAGTTTCCGGTCTACTTTCCCCAGAGTTTATGCAGGAGTCTAAAGTGAGCATATGTTGAAAAGTAAAGTTGGCCTTTAAAATTCTTTTCATTCTAATAATCTACATTATTACAAGGAACAATAGTACTTTTTCCAGTCCTGGATATAACTGCTAAGCATTTAACCTTACACAGGTTTCCCCCACTATCTGAGAGTAGAGTGTTCCTGTGAAAATTTTCATCATTCTAAATGGTGTAAAGTGAAGAAGCAGCTACCTTAGGACACAGCTTGCTCACGGGGCACCAAATGCATCAGGACGAAGCGCAGATGCTCACGCAGTTCCAAGCTGGGTGCTGGACGCTGAGACACTGAGTGCAGTTCCCAGGGAAGGTGCTCGGCAGTGCTGCTGTCACGGCCAGGGTGCAGCTGCTTCTGGAGCCTTTCACTGCAAAACAAGCATGGAACACGGTTTTCACTTGTTGCCTCTTCTCATAGAAGTGGGAATCCTCTTCTGACTGGTTTCAGTCAGTAAAAACAGGTACTAAGGTAGATCTTTCATAAAAGTGAAGTGTTGTCAAAGTGGACTTTAAAAAAGGAGGATACTCGAATCTCATTTTCTTGTGTGGTGTTTACAACCCTGTAGTTTATGGCTTCCACGTAAGTCTGAATAATAGCTTAGTTTGTAAATGCCATTAGGTCTAAGACATATGGCGTGCTTCAGAGTTCTGTCTTTTCCTAGTCCAGTGGTGTCAGAGTGTGATGAAAAAACAGGTGTCTCAGCGGACTATGATTCGTTTTTCAAAAGCAGGGTGGGGGCGAGGCTGGGCCTCTTTGAAGATTGAGGCCTAGGTCCTTATCATGTTTACACTCTGTTATGACTATTGGACAAGTAGTCAAAATAAGCAGAACGCTGGCCCTTACTCTAGGCTATAAAGAACATTTCCTCACCGAAACACCTAAAGCTACCGTTGAATATGAATTCAAATATCAGCATTTGAACAGACTGGTTCCTACAAAAGTTTCATAATACTCCCAAAGAAATGGTATTTAGGCCAAGGAATATGTTACAGATTTTGTCTCAGTGTTTTGTAAAGTAAAATTTGAAAATAAATTTGGGTAATATCAGCTATTCATGCCTGTCTTTACTACCCAATGAAGTGAAATCTTTAGTACTGGCTGCTTACTGTTGAAGAGCTCCCCTGCAAATAACCTTCTATACCCTTCACATTCCTTTTGACAGAGTACAGGAGTCCCGCCTTATGCACAGGGGATACATTTTACGACCCCTAGTAGACGTCTGAAACACCACAGGTAGTATTAAACTCTCTCTGTACTGTGGGTTTTGTTTTGTTTCTGTACACACACACCTTCTCATTTATAGCAAGCATTTTATGGCTTCTCTTTGGCATTTCCAAATTTCCAGCATCACTGGCCTTGTGCTTTGGGACCATTATTAAGTAAAAGAAGGGTTATTTGAACAAGCACTGGGATGCCTCGACAGTTGATCTGATAACCTAGATAGCCACTCAGTGACTGACAGGCAGGGGCGAACGCAGTGTGGATGTGCTGGACAAAGGGGTGACTCACGTCCATGGCAGGATGAGGCTAGAGATGATAAGATTCCAAAGCGCTACTCAGAATGGCATGGAATTAAACAGTTATGAATTGTTTATTTCTGGAATTTTCCATTTAATGTTTTTGGACTGGAGTTGACCATGAGTAACTGAAATCTTAGAATGCAAAATCACAGATAAAGGGTGACTACTGTAGATTTAGGCCACCCTGAACACTTATTTTATACTATATTTTTTAAATAGAATAACATTTCATGAAAGGTGATCCTTTGGAATTTTCCTAACCTCCATATGATTAGTTTCCTTATTGGTAAAATGGGAGTAATAATAGTACCTTCTCCATGGAGTTGTAGCAAAGATCACATAAGCAAATAGAGTGCCTTGCTCATAATACATGTTTAATCAATAACTACGTTTATCAAAGGTCCACTAGGTACCAGGCACTTTATATACATCATCAGAGTTTGTCAGAATGGCCATCGTCAGTCAAGCAACAAAGAAGTGTTGGCGAGGATGTGGAGAAAAGGGAACCTTCGTGCACTGTTGATGGGAGTGCAGATTGGTGCAGCCACTGTGGAAAGCAGTATGGACATTTCTCAAAATATCAAAAATTAAAATGCCTGATAATCTAGCAATTCCATTTCTGGGTATATATCTGAAGAAACCCAATACACTAATTCAAAAAGATACAGGCACCCCTATGTTCATTGCAACATTATTTATAATAGTCAAGCTATGGAAGCAACCCAAATACCCATCAATAGATGAATGGATAAAAAAGAGGTAGTATATATGTACAATGGAATATTATTCAGCCATAAAAATTGAAATTTTGCAGTGGTTGGTATAGCTCAATGGATTGAGTGCTGGTTGCAAACCAAAGGTTCACTGGTTTGATTCCCAGTCAGGGCACATGCCTGGGTTGTGGCCAGGTTCCCAGTAGGGGTCATAGGAGGGGCAACCACACATTGATATTTCTTTCCTTCTCTTTCTCCTTTCCTTCTTCTCTCTCCAAAAATAAATAAATAAAATCTTTAAAATAAAAAAAAATAAAAATAAAAGATGAAATTTTATCATTTGCGACAGCATGGATGGAGCAAGAATGTATTATGCTAAGTGAAATAAGAGAAAGACAAATACCATATGATTTTACATATGTGGAATATAAAGAACAAAATAATTGAACAAACAGAAGAGAAACATATTTATAGATACAGAGAACAAACTAATGGTTGCCCGAGGGAGGGGGTTTAGGCAATTGGGTGAAAAAAGGTGAAGGGACTAAGAAATACAAATTGGTAGTTGCAAAATAGTCATGGGGATGTAAAGTGCAGCATAGAGAATACAGTCAATAATGTTGTAATAACTAAGTATGGTGCCAGGTGGGTACTTAAAATATTGTGTGTGGGGGGGAGATTTTTGTAAAGTGTATCATTGTCTAACCAATATGCTGTACACCTGAAACTAATATAAAATAATATTGAATGCCAACTATAATTGAAAAATAAAATTAAAAATAGCTTATTTCTCCAGCTCTCAGCCTCAGAAGTTTTATGGTTCTTGTGCTTTTTGCAAACTATACCAACAGATAATGATATGGTACTTTTGCCAAAGGGTTTTACGGATTGTATCTAATTGAACCACGTGGGCATCTTTGACCTGAGTACATATTACCCTTACTTAGTAGGAAATAGGAAATAAGAGGCACAGGGCAGCCAAGAAACGTGGCTGGGACTCAGAGCCTCTCTGACTACTCCAGTGCCCGTGGCTGCCTCGTGTGGGAGCGTTTCTTTATTGCTCTGCTCATCCAGGGTGTGTTGCTTTTGAATGTTCCAGGATTAACATCCAAGATGATAACTCTCAGGGCCACACTGTGAGCTGCAGACTGCACCAGGCCTTACTAGTAAGAACCAGAGTGTTTGAAGATGTCTTGGATTTCATCATGATTCAGTTCTATACTTGAGAATCTCTTTTAAACAAGTTTATGACCTGAGCTCATTCAGCCCTGATTTTAATTCCTCCAGTTTTAGGGAACTCATTATCTCTTAAGCCAGTTTACCACATTTTCTTCAGTGCTGGAAAGAGCTTAGAATCAATCCTCAAGCTATCTTCTTACGGGTTTCACTGATGTGGGCAGGTTCTTCCATTAAACTACCCACAGTATGCCTCACAGTCTTCCATAGGATGGCGGTTCCAGGATGACTAGACAGAAACCATGCCCCTTCTGAGGCTCCTTCTCTAAGCTAAATACCCCTACTTTTCTCAAGTGTTTCTAATGTGACACAAATTTTCACATTTAAAAAACCCTCCTGTTTTGACCACACTCAAGTGAGTGTATGCACAGTATACTATTTTTTAGTTGGTGACTCATAGACCCTTCCTTCTTTTCTTCTCCATCTTAGGAAGAGAAAAAGTAGTGACATCCTCATTTCACTCTTTATTTTTTCTCTATGTTCCCAGTGCACCCACTGCTTCCTCCCTTCACACACAGTCGTCTTTGTGTCTCTCTCATCTGCCTCTTCCTCTCTCTCTCCCCATTACCCCCGCACACACACATACTCTTCAGTGCCTTGGTTCCTACTCAAGCTAGGAATTGCCTAAGCAAGTGTTGCTCATGCTTGCAGACTAGTTTTGTGGAAAAAATTTGCATTTCAGCTGCACACACTAATATTTGAATTCCAGCATTGCCACTTCCTGGCTATGTCACTGTAACTCAGTGCAAAATGGAAAATCATATTCTTTTCTCACTGGCAAGTAGTGCCTATCAAGTGATGTAGTGAATGTGAGAGTACTTGGCTCGTCATTAAGTGCTCAGAGACTGAGTTTCTCATGTACTGTGGGGTCGACATCCTTAAGAGCCCACCTACCAGTTTTATTATAGTTTGCTGCATCAAACACATATGTTTGTTTTCAAAGCTAAGTTATCCATATTTTTTTAATATAGCAGATCTTCAGCGTTCAAAATTAGTGTGGTATGTTTGAATTTAAACACTTGTAATTGAAAGAAGTGAAAATCCAAACAATGCTTTGGGAGAGGCAAATGCTCTGCAGGAGGAGATGATCATTGGAAACAGCTTGTCATGTGGATGAGCCGTGCCCCTTGGCACTGTTTTAAAAGCAAAAAGAACGATTTTACATATGGCAAAGTGCTCTTGTATATTTATCAACCTGGGCATATTATTAATGTGTCGTCTTTAGCAGTTTGAGCTGGTGCTAGACTGTAATTACACATACATTTTTCCCCTCCTGCAGACTTGTCTTCTGCCCTGTTTAGAAAAGAAATACAGTAAAACATTTTTGTCTGCAGTATTTTCCCTTCCTTTTTCTGTGTTTTCCCCTTTAAAACAGATAATGTCACTGAACCAGAGTAGGTAGTAACAAAACCTAATCAGGAAGAGGCCGTCTTTCTCACCAAGCTTCTCAACCTCACCCCCAGTTTCCCTCTGGGCTGTCCTGTCTCCATCATGGCTTCCAGACACAATGTGCTCTCAGCTCCGAGGTTAGCTAGGAGCACCCAGTGTGGCTATGCCAACACTCTGGTCCGTCTACTCCTCACACTCAGACACCTGGATTCCAAAAGTGGATACTGAAAGGGAACACCTTCCCGAGGGACCACTTGCACAGCATCTTTCTCCACATATTTTATTTAATGAACACAAAGTCTTGCTTTGGAAAACTTGAATAACCTACTAGCTGATTTTCCCACAGCACTTCTATCCGCTTTCCATATTGGAGTAGACCAGTGATTTTCAACCTTTTTCGTCTCATGGCACACATAAAGTAATTATTAAAATTCTGTGGCACACCAAAAAATATATTGTTTGCTGATCTGACAAAAACAGGTGTGATTTTGATTTATTTATAAACAAAATATTAATAGTAATTACCTACCCCTTTTGCTCCAAAGTGACATTTTTATTTTCATTTACTTATTTTTTGTTTATAGTTATTTTATTTTCATATTTATTATTTTATAATTTTTTAAATTTAATCTTTATTATATTTTTTCATTACCATTTAGTCCCCTTATACCACCCCCCTCCCCCAGCAATCCCCACACGGTTGTTCATGTCCCTGAGTCCTTTTACCTTTTTGCTCAACACCCCCGCCCCCACAGCTGTCATCCTGCTCTCCATCTATGAGTTTGTCACCGATTCCCTTGTTAGTTCAGTTTGTTCATTAAATTTCACATATGACTGAAATATGGTATTTGTCTGACTGGCTTATATTTCTTTCTTTGACCAAATTGGATGCATGGATGGCCTCCATGTCATTCTCAAGTTCCAAGAACCTATAATTATGTATAAGGATTTCTGGTACCAAGAATTGACCAATCAAATGCAACTTTATTATAGCAACATGACCAATAAGATGCAACTCTGTTATATAACCTATTTATTTATGGCATTCACACCGAACAGCCTTGTTGTCACTTTTTGATTTGCCCATCTAAGGGAAAAGAGGCCAGGTAGTGCATACTTTAAAAATTCTTGAGGCGCACAGGTTGAAAATCACTGAAGTAGCCTAACCTTGTTAAAACAAATCTAGCAGTATTCACGTGCCCAGATGAAGGTCTTTATTGGCTTCCGATTTGTCTTTGGAAGCAAACACAAACCATCCTGTGGCTTACAAGGTTCCATCCACTCGGTCTGGCTCTTGCCCCCACATTTCTCATTTTATCACACCCACCAGTCTTGGCTTTGCCATGTGGTAGCTCAAATATGCCTTATTTCTCCTTTTTCAGGCTGTGTGCGGTTTCTTTCAGTCAATGCCATCGCCCTCCTTCCCCCTTTCTGGAGAACTCTGGTTCCTCCTGCACATTCAGGGGATCCTGGTTGGGACCCTTTCATCTTCCTGCCCTCAGAACACCTTTTGTAGTTTGTAATTATTTGAAAACCATCTTGAAATATATTTTATTTTATTAATACCTGCCTCCCCTACTAGATTGTGCATCTTTTCAGAATGGGAACTGGCTCTGCTTCTCGTCACCATTTTATGCCCTATAAGCATTGGATTAATAAATAAAAGTAGGAGCTGTTATGGAAGGGGAGGGATATTAAAGGATTTTTTACTACTTTTTGTTCTACTTCTAGGTGAATTTGTAAAAGGAGGGTAGTATCTCAAAATCATTTACTAAAAGTTTTTAAGGGCAGTGGTAGCTTTGTACTGAAAAAGTTGAATAATTAGTCTCTTGCCCCCCTTCCCTCTTCCCATTTAGTAAAAGGGTAGAGGGGGGAAACAGTATTCTACAAGGTAACTCACTTTCCTTCATCTGACATATGTTGTTACCATGAAAATGTTTTTCATCCTTTAAGAATAAAGGGTTAACTTACTTTTTAAAATACCAAATGAGGAGACATTTTACTGGTAAACTTGAAAATACAAAAATGTGGCGGCTTTATTAGCATGTTTTGCTTTTAATGAGTCTTGGCAGAAGCTTGTAGGGATGAGAAGGCATTTTAACTGACTTGTTGAAAAGAGGGACAGGTCAAATTTCATGGCTAAAGGGGCTTCAAAGACAACTGCCTTGCTGTTCCCTCCACCCCCACCCACTGTATCTTAATGATTTGCTATTAGGTGAATATATGGAGTGTAAAAAGGCAAATACATATTATTTAGCTATTGAGTTTTAATTTTCACTTGGAGTCTTGGAATATTATTACTAATGCCCTTTGGAGCAAGGGTGTGCTTGGGCTATGAGCCAGGGATTTAAGTCTACGACTAAGTTTATTAAGGAAAAATGGGTCCCTTAGAATTGCTGCAGGTATATAACACCAAGCTAAAAACTACAGTGAAGAAGTTGTTGAATCCTGTGGTTCTTGGCTTTCTCCTTCATTCTGGCTGGGGTTGTAATGGGCAGAGTCAGCCCCGGGTGAGTGACTTGCAAAGTGACCCTCCTTCTGCTCAGGGCTAGGTGAAGGGAAAGCTTCCAGTCCTTGCCCTTTGTTTCCAAAAGATTGTAAACAACAATTCATCACATTACTTAGTGAGGCCTCAACATTGAAATGTTTCTTTGTGATGAAAGGAAGAGAAGTTAAACACTAATTACTAATGTCTCTTTGCCTCCCAAAACGTTGAGGGAGGAGGAAAGGAAAAAAAAAAAAAAAAAAGCAGAGGATTATGTAACACAGAAATGAATGGCAAGGAGTACTCAAAAGGAAGTTCTGAAACTGCCTTTTCATTGTTTTACATTCAAGAACAGACGCCTGTGATTTGTGTAAACACACTATTTAATAGAACCTGATGGTTGAGTTGGAAGGAAATCTAGAGATCTAGTCTAATCTTGTTTTAGAGAAAAAAAAATAGTAATTACCAATTGTCAAGCAATACAGAGGGATTCTCGGTGATACTTATGCAAAAGTAGTCCCCCCTTATCTGCAGTTTCAATTTCCATGGTTTCAGTTATGCAAAGTCAGCAGTAGTTTCAAAATATTAGGTGGAAAATTGTAGAAATAAATAATTCATAAATTTTAAATGGCCAGACCTTGTGAGTAGCATGATGAAATATTGCTCAGTCCCTCTTTACCCTGACTGGGACTTGGATCGCCCTCTGGTTAAGCGTCCCCAGCTGCCTGTTTGTCACTTAATGGCCATCTTGGGTTATTGGATCTGCTCTCACAGTATCTCTGGGCTTGTGTTCAAGTGGCTCTTATTTTCAAGTTAAAGGCGTTCATTATCACCAAGCCCTTATTATATGAAATGTTAAAGGGGTTTATCTAAGGAAAAGAAGAAGATTAAAAATATGAACAGTAAAATGACAGCAAACTCAGAACTATCAACACCTGAACCTAAGAAAATAAAAGCAAAACAAACTAAGCAAACAACTAGAACAGGAACAGAATCACAGAAGAGATCACCGGGGGGGGGGGTTATCATCGGGGTGGGGGGTGTGGGTAGAACTGGGGAAAAGGTACAGGGAATAAGAAGCATCAATGGTAGGTACAAAATAGACAGGGGGAGGTTAAGAAGAGCATAGGAAATGGAGACGCCAAAGAACTTACATGTATGGCCCATGGACATGAACTAAGGGGTAGGGGAATGTAGGTGGGAGGGAGGTTGCAGAGCAGAGGGGAATAAAGGGGGGCGGAATGCGTAACTAATAGCATAATCAATGAAATATATTTTTAAAAGATGACCCTTCTTTTACTTAATAATGGCCCCAAAGTGCAAGAATTGTGATGCTGGCAATTGGAATATGCCAAAGAGAAGCCTTAAAGTGCTTCCTTTAAATGAAAAGGTGGTAGTTCTGCATAGTCCGGGATAAGTGGTTAGTTAAGATGAAAAAGGCATGAAGGTTGTGGTGGAAGACATGAACAGAGAACGTATGTACAGAGTTTGGTACTTCCTGTGGTTTCATGCATCCACTGGGGGTCCGGGAACATATTCCCATGGATGGGGAAAAGGAGCTACTGTATAGTCATTGCTTTTTACGTTCTTCCGATTTCTTCTGACAACAGACTAAGACCTTTGATGGCTAGGGTTGCAATCTTAGTTTCAGGATGAGGATGCTGAAACTGATCCCAGTTTAAGTCAGACCCCTCCCTGTCAAGGTGGCACAAAACATTGTCCCCACCTCGAAGATTATTGCACTGCCCACTCCGTTCGGGGGTGTGTTTGGTCTGGTCTCTCCACCAGCTCATGTCACTGGAACCATGTTGATCTGTGAATCCTGAATTTTAGACAGCGATCAGCAAACTGTTGGTGTGCAATAATTATTCTTTGCTGAGGAGATAAGTGAGCAGAAAGTGGTCTATGGCTTTCTACTCAACAACATTTAGATTTATTTAAAAGTGGAAATGCTTTTCTCCCTCACTCTTCAGAGAACCTGAATGTGGATTCAGTAGTTACTGACTAGCCCTTTGTTACAGAGTTAGGGACTTGAGGAGGAAGCGACTATAGCAGGGCCTAGGTGGTAGGGAGAGCCATAGTACCATATATGTGAGGATTTTGCATTACTTAAACATGTTTTCAAAAAGTACAACTTTATTGTATAATCCACTCTGAAAAGTCTAGATTTTAATTTTAAATTTTGTAGTTGGGGATAGTGAGAGAGATATAGTAGGAAAGTATAGTTGTTTCCTCTTGCAAGATAGTTTTGGCCTGTAAAGTAAAAGTTTGCAAGAATTCTTAACAGAGCTACTTCACAGGGCTACTAGTATATTTGACACTAGTGCTGTGACACTAGTATATGTATTTAATAAAGGGCTTAGATATGGAGCAACAAAAAATAAGTGAGAATGTATCATAGAATAAAGCTAACATTATAAATTATTCTCTAAAAAGCACCTTTTCAAACAATGACTGAACACATATTTATAGCTTGGTATTTTACAGCATATTTATTTTATTTTATTTTTTGGGGGGGTCACATCTCTATTTTATTTAAATAATTAAAAAAATGTTCAATTATAGTTAACATGCAATATTATATTAGTTTCTGGTGTACAGTATAGTCATTAGACATTTATATGCCTTATAAAGTAATAAACCTGATAAACTTAGTACTCATCTGATACCATGTATAGTTATTACAATATATTGACTATATTCCCCATTCTGTATTTTACATCCCCATGACTGTTTTTATAACTGGCAATTTGTACATCTTAAGTGCTTACATACATTCAAAAAATAGTATTGCGTATTGCCTCTTAAGAGTTCACTAGGAGCATTATTACTGTTTCCAGCTTGCTGCATTTACTCACCCCGTGCAATCCTTGCACTATTTCTCTTTGGTCTCACTAGTCAAGTGTGTACTGCCAGCACTTTATTCTCATCTCACAAACCTGATTCATTGTGTTGTCTGACATTGAGCCAATCTGGGGTCCAATTTAGAGATGAGTACTTACTACCTTAGATCCACTCTAGTGGTTAACCCAAAGGGAGTTTGAGATACGGGCATTCCGCCAGGAGGTGAATGTAACTGAAGCAATTTTGGTTACAGCTGATTTGTGGTTTGATCTTTGGAGATGTACTTAACCTTGATCTAATAAGTTTTAGGAAGTTGTTGCAACTCAGTGGAGCCAAATGTGGTAGGTGTCTAGAGACAATGACTTTACCACGTATGTTTTATTGGCTGGATATTTTTCTTAGCTAGAAAGGTGATGTAATTTATATGATATAGGGTGGTAGAAGGGCAATCAGATACCTTGTAAAATAATTAATGATTGGTTGTTCCATTAGCCCAGGAACAATGCATACTCTACTAGAAAAAAGTTTTCTATGGGAAAATGGTTTTCCATTATATTTGGTATTCTCCATTTGGAGATTAGCATTCTATGAGAAAGAGATGGGTAAGGTATATATTTTATGTATATTTATACAAAGTATTACAAAACTTACACGTTACATGTATTACAAATTATGTTATTACAAAAATTACATGTCCACATTAGTAACAAATAGAGACTTAACTAAATCACAACATGTTAAAACAAAGGGGTGCTGCTTGTAGCTTGAAATGGGTGACTTTCAGGCAAATAATATTTTACTGCTCAATGGGTAAAATGCCTGGAAATTATTATTTCAAACCTTACATACATGCATATATTTAAAACTTACAAACAGGCATGAGAGAGCACACATTATTTTCTCAGTTTAAACAGTAGCATTTATGAACACAATTGGCCATGATTTATCCCCTTTCTCATATTATGGATCATTTCAAACATAGTGTAAAATAGAGACTTTTTGCAAGTGGTAGCTTTTCACTGTGTTATGCTTATATAGAGTTGGAAGCATCTTTTCCCTACCAAACAATTTTCTGTGTGTGAAGAGGGGTGAGTTTTAGTTCTGTTCCTTATCTCGGTCCGGCAGACTGAGAAGTTGATTTATAGTTAATATATCAGTAAACACAGCCTATCACAACGAAGCAGTTTGCATATGTTTTGAAGTTTGGGTAAAGGAGGCAGCATCCTACTATGTTTTCATACACATACACGCATCAGACAGATCACAAGGCAGTGGATGTAAACCCACTTTCTAATCAGTTCTTAAAAATACACATTTGTAAAATTTTGTCTTTTATCTGTTTTCTGTAAAAATATGAATTGTGGCTGGAATTTTATTCTTTATTGTAAGTACTGTATGCAACTCAGTGGAAAAGCCAAGTGCTTCCTTTCATCCCTACTCTAATGCACTTGTCCTGAGAACACAATGTTTTATAATATTAGGGCAGACATAATATTTATTTAGCAATATGCGTTCAGTAGATACATGCATATTTTGACCAAGGATATATATATATATGATAGGAAAATTCTTACAAAACTTATAACCAGAAATTATGTTAAATAGTGAAGTACAACTTAGAGGTCATATCAATATTGCTATGTTCAGATGGGGAGAACTCTCTTTCTGGGTTTATGCATGTCCAGTGAAAAATAAACTTTTTGAACTAAAGTTCTTAGCTTTTATTTATGTAGCTATTGGAATAAGTATCAGCCTTTGTTATCTATTCATTTTCCTGTCTTTTAACACATTTTTTTACTTTAACACTGTGGAATTATCTCAACTTGTGTGTCATATAAATATATAACACCAAAGTACAAGAAACATGAATAAGGTGGATCACTGTGTACCAATATTCTGGAGCCTTCTCCGAAGAATCTCTAGGGAAATTGTGAGAGCATTAGTGTGAAGTTAGTACATGCTGAGTTTTCATCAGACAGACCTTTGTGTTTTCTTCCTCAGAGTAAAAGACAAGTTCAACAGTGAAATATTTTTTTCCTTTTAGGTTGAATGTAGTTTATTATAGTGAGAGTTTATCATATTGAAAAGCAATATTTCCTGTCTTCCAGGATAGAAGGAAGACCCTTCAGGAGAAACAAATATTTAGAAAATACTTTAAAAACTGGTAGGAATTTTAGGCTGAGGTCTTGAACAAGAACACAACCATAGATCCTAACTTTGGAAATAAGAGTCCTGTCTATCTAAAAGTGATAGCAGTTAGTTAGAAATAAGATCCATTGACCTCTGACTTAGGATGGTTTCTCTTACTTTGGCATTAGCCTTCTCAGGAAAGCGCATGCTGCAGAAAGAGGTCCATTTACAGAAGGAGGTAAAAGAGCCAAACCTCCAGTAGTCTTCCCCACATCTTTTTTTAATACTGCTCTGCTTATAATGCAGGGAGGTAACCTAGGAAATGATACATTGCTGCACACCGCGCCCGCCCGCTGTCCTGACTGTGAAACGTACGACCCTGGGCAGAGCCCCATTTCCCTGATGGTGATGAGAGCCGGGCAGAGAGCCCAAGGTAATAACAGTCTCAGAGCTTTTCCACTAACTTTAGTCTGGGAAAAGCAACATTGGGGGTTTTATTTCTTGAAACATACACAATATCCATATGATTAAATGCTCTTCAGTTTCTTTTCAACCTCAGGCTGCACATTCACGTCTTAATTGTGCCAGCTGCTCTCTTAACCTATCCCCTAAATATTGCTCTTGAATGTGTCCTGTCTTGATGCAAAGCCTTTTAAATTTCCTTTATTATAATTCATCTTTCTTGTACTAAACCAAATGTGTTTTCTCACTGGAGAAAAGTGAGCTCTTGGAGGGAAAATTAAAACAAAGATTTTTAAAAAATTCTGTATATATTAAGGTAAATCTTTTTCCTGTCCTAATTGAATTCAGTTAAGCGTTCAGAACTTTACCACAAAGATAGACTGAGCTATTTTTCTTTTTAAATGAGGCCAAGTCTTGTTGGCACCCATGACAAAGACCATACTGTGTGAAGGCAGGTTGCCAGCAGGTTTAACAGTCAAGGCCAGGGTTTGACTCCGTCTGCTCCAAGCTTCTTCAGGAGTCCTGCCGGGAAGCCACCTTGCAGGCCAGTGGCGTGTGCTCTGCACACGTATCATTTTCTCTGCTTCTCAGGTGGTAGATTTGGAAACAAAGAAAGTGATCGATTCACTGTCTCGTGTACAAAAAAATGAATGATGGAATCAGGGGCTGCTGGGTGAAAGGGACTAAATAACCTGTACCATGTTTGCAACTTCTCATGATGCTGCGACTATTTGTGAATAAAAAGTTAAGTAAAAAAGAGGACAATCAGAGCAACTAAATATGAATAAATCACACTGTAATAGAGAAGTATGGCTCTATCTTTAAAAAATTCAGTTAAAAATAAAGATGATAAAAAATAAAACAAGTTTTTTCTCTCCATTGCTTCAGCAACATGCATGCGAGGCTTCCTGCCTGTCTAAAACCCTTTATAATTGTACTTAGAGGAGGCAAAGAGAGCGTTAGGTTATTCTTGAACCAAAGCAAAGTGGATTTTCAATGCCTATTTAAGTCGTCTCTGCCTCCATCTAGGTTTCCTTCTCTTCCACCTCTTTTTTCTTTACCATTCCTTCCACTCTGATAGGTGGGACTTTAAAGCTTTTGCTAGATTAGTCTAACTCTGTTGCCCTAGGGACCCCTCAGGGTGAAGTTTTTAGTGGAGCTTGGTTTGGATCCGGTAGGTGGGGGAGAAACAAACCAAAAAAAAATCATGGCAAACCTGTCATTATTGCTACGGTCACCCATAAGGGAAGGACATCGCTTACTGTGGCCAGGAGCCTGCCTTCTGACATCCAGCAGCGCAGATCCTAAGTCCCATCATGCCCCTTTCGTGTGACCTTTACCACCTAGCATCCTTATCTTTAAGGGGGTTGGACATACATTAACTATGTCCTACGTTTATTAAAAGGATCATGTGAGGTCAAGTATCTAGAAGAGTGTCCAGTGTAGGATACTCAGTGCGCGTTAGCTTACGAGTATTTATTTAACTAAAAGCAAATGTTTAGTGTTGCTCAGTCTTCTAAATGCTCCTGGATATGGACGTACGACTTGCAAACCCTCACTGGAGAAGAACATGAAACGTGAACGGTAAGAGACAGTTGTGTCATGTATATGCTTCACAAATACTTTGTCTTTCTTGTTGCGAGACTCCCTTTCCCAGCGTATGTCAGGCAGGCGCAAGTAAATAATTTAGTTTCTGCTGCTGTTTATCATGCATTATTAAAATACCAACCTGCAGTGGCTGCTATCTTCAACTCACTGTAAGGTTCTACATTTTTATTTTGTTGGTAAGTTTCCCATTTCTTTTGTGGATTTATCAAAACATAAATTATTTTAGTGATTGTCCTGGGATATTTGTGTTAAATTCAAGGGAGTTGCCCGTATTTTGACTGGGTATCCTCACTGTAAATGGGATGAAATTAAATAGGCTTTGTAGTCTCTGCAGGGTTTGAGACAACTTTGTAAAGAAGTGTCTGGCACTTGCCCAGTCATGCAGTCTTACTGGCTTGCTTTCACTTAGGCAGTTTCATTTATTGAGAAGCAATGATAATTGACAAAAGGAATTCTGTAGGTTTTCATTGAAATTAGCATAGGTATCTGCTGAAATAATATTACTAATATTATATAGTGTATATTCATAAATAATTTATATGAATCTTCATTATAGCAAGTACAGTCACATTTACACTACTCCTTTAATGTACATATATTTTAAGTCATATTACTGTTTGCTTAATATGTAGGAACTGTGTCAATAAAGATAATTTTTCAAGCAGCTGTCTAGGACTAGACAGTCAATAAAGAAAGAGTTTAAAACGTGAAGCTCAAATATGTAGTACTTAGATTTGCTTTGTTAGTGCCTGTCTTTCAAAGTAAACAACAATGCTGATCTCAGAGAGTTCTCTAAGCCGAAAGCATAATACAACGATGAGTAATAAGAGCTTGGAGCCAACAAATTATAGAAAAATTCAGAGATTGTGGTAATTAATTTCTAGCTTGAAGTGGAAAATAGCATAACTGTACTATATAAAACAATATTTCAGTTCTCAATGTTCTATCATTTCTCCTCCAAAAAAGCAGCCAAATACATTTTTAACTTTGTTAATTAAATCTCTAAGAAAGACTTGGTAACTTATTACTTCTCTCAGCCTCAGCAGGTGCAGTCATTGAACATTCCAACCTTTTCAAATGGTACATCAAAATAAAATTGAGGTGCTAATAGGAAGCGCAGATGATTTCTGTTCTGTTGAATCCATGAACCTGTTTTATTACTGCTGCTGTTTCCTGTGCTTTACTTGTATAAGTCACATGAATTTAATTAAGATGTGACAGATGAAGTGGTATTTGACATCTTTCACAATTTTTCTCACCATTTCTTACTTAACAATATACATATTGAAGTAGCTGCCAGGCTTTTAGTGACATCTGAACACTGACTAAGAGGAGTTAATAAAACTTAGAATCAGTAGATCACTGTATCAAAACATTCTGCCAAAGATGAGAGTCTTCCTCAGGAAAAGAGAAAAAGGAAACTTTAGAATATAATGATGTGGTCTTCTGGTTTAGTAGACTCCACTGACTACTGTAACCAATTGATTTTATTAACTGGAACCTTTTATTCCATTTGGAGGTTAATTACTAGATTCTATTACAGTTTACACAGGGACAATAAAAATGGTATACTCTTTGTTCTTTTTTTTTTTTTAATTAGTCCTCACATGAGGATGTGTCTATTGGTTATGGAGAGAGAGGAAGAGAGGGGGACAGAGAGAGACATCTATGTGAGAGAGAAACATTGATAGGTCACCTCCCTTATGTGTCCCCACCAGGGCTCGAACCCACAACCTAGGAATGTTCCCTAACTGGGGATCGAATTCACAGCCTTTTTGGTGCATGGACAATGCTCCAAGCAACTGAGCCACCCGCCAGGGCTACTTTTTCTTCTTACACATTTAATTTTGGATAGTGTTGCATTGCTGACTGAGTTTGTGGATGGATACCTGGTGAAATATATTCATATATTCTTACAAGCCAGCATTGCTTTAATTGTTGTTGAAATCCCATATTATTTGCTGAGAAGAGTAACTTGCAGTTGAATGATCTAAAGCTTTTTTCTCTTTATCACATACTTACATTATATTCCATGGGCAGACATTGACCAAACATGAGCCTGCTTTGTATATCAATCAAAGCAAATTATTTGAAATGAATAAGATTTGCTATCAGTATTTACCCATACTAATCATGATCTTTCTCCTAGAAATAGAAAAATACATTTAAATGAATTTCAACTAAAATAAAAATAACAATAACCAGAGTGCTACTGGTATAAGACCCAGGTTTCCCAGTGTTATTATTTTATGAGTCGTGTTACTCTTGCTCTCACACACTTGTGTTCACTGTCTCTCTGTCTGTCTCCCCCTCTCCGTCCACCCAACCTTTATCCTTCCAGACCTCCTTCCCTGCCTCATTCTCTCTCCGCCCCCTGTGCTCTGCTTCCTCCTAGCTTAAGTACTGGCTTCATCCTGAGGCTTTTTCTTCATGGTGAAAGACAAGTAACAGTGAGGCTGTTGTGATTGTAAAAGGTAATTAACCCAGAAGAAAAGAGGTAGTCTCCCATGCAGCATTCACATATTGGGAAAGTCTCCCTTTGGCCTTTGTCACAAATTGGGTTTCTATGAGGACAGAGATGGAGTTAAACTTACAGGACATATTTGGGTTCAATGTCTGTGCAAGAGAGAAGAAGGCAACTGGATTGAGCAGAGGGAAAAATTCACCTGCCCTGCCAGCCCAGTGACAGCGTCCCCCAATGAGAGAATTACTTTCAGAGTTGCCTCCCATTGGATGAAGATGGCTGGGTCTTTACATCATTGGATGTGGACCTTGTAGGGAAGGGAGGCAGTCTCTGCAGGGGCCCCACACCCAGCATCCTCTATTGACAGCACTTCACTTCCGGCAGCTGGAGCACAAGTCTTTCAGCACAAGATCACAGTGTTCACTCCAGCCCAGGTCCCAGCTGTCAGCCAATCAGAGAACAGAGTCCATGAATGGACCTCTCCTTGTCTTACAGCTGAGGCTGGAGTGGGATTAGATTGTGTCAGCCTCATCTAAAGCATGTAAAATTGACTTCTACCAAAAAGGTGAATTCAGCTCCTGAAGAAGAAAAGGGAGGTGTAATACAAAAATATGTAAATTGAATATGAAAACATAAATATGAAAATTCTTGATTTAGGTCCCTTAATTATGAAGTCAGGCTGTCTTTAGATTTTTAAAATAAAGGGAAGAATGATAGTAGATTTTTATTCAAAACATAGAATTTGGTTATGTGTTAGTTCTAAAATTATCCTCTCCTGTGTTAGTAAATATTTATTAGCTCACAGTATAATATAAATAAAAAGAGGGCCAGCTTCATGAATTCTTGTTCATATAGCATGTATGTGTTTTCTGAGTTAACATACAGGATCTGGCACAAATAATGCCCCTTTTATATGACAAAATCCTTTATTACAAAATCATAGTCGTGTAATTCTGTAACATAATGTCACACTCAAGTATACCATATGCCATTTTAGGTGAAATGTTCAAAATAAAACTATAAATTATTACACCCATGTTATTACCCTACCAACCACACTCAAGCAGGCGTTACTTCTGCCTGACCCTGTATATAAGAAACCTGTTTGTTTTCAAAATAATGTATTCTTACTCATATATATTAACTTAGGTGACCATGGAATTTTTTTAAAAAATAGAGCATGTTGCAAGGGAATGATATTAAAAAGTTAGAGTTATTTGACTGAAATTTCAAAGACAGCAGTGCAAGGAGCATTGACACCCCATTTATTTACACTTAAAAGCTAACACTTGTGGTTTCCCGGTAGCGCCTGATCATGTGTCTTAGCTCTCTGACCGGACTGGAGCTCGTGCTATGCCTGCCTGTGTCTCTTAGATCACATAGCATCTAACCCTGCACAGTGTAGACACACAGAAATATATGCATCAGTGAATGTGTCAATAAGTTAGTTCTGCTGATTTAAAAATAATGATCATGGGGAGTTAGGGCTTATATTAAGTAAAATGTCACCATCAGAAATTCAATGTCAGCTTCATTGACTTTAGTGTTAGTACATTTTAGCCTATTAGAGTGAATCTTAATGAAAACCTTTCCCATTTGACACATGGAGGTTTAGGTTAATATATAATTAGTAACGACAAGCATCAGTCATAAGACACAAACAGATTTGCACAAACATGTTATAGAATAAAAAATTCATTTATTGGGCCTCTATTATATGCCACCTTTTCTGTTAGGCTCTGCACATACATGATCTTATGTAATCCTCAAAGAACTCCTGGAAACAGGTATTGGTATTCCCATTTTAAAGATGAGAAAACTGAGGCTCAGACATATTGGAACACTAACTGGTTGAAGAATTATAAGATTCAAACACATAGTTTCAGCTCTTTTTGTCATACCAGCTATCTTGCATTTTTGTTTTTTTCTATAAGATTAAAAATTGTTCATAGTAGTAAAATTTGAATTCTAATATACCATATGATTGTGGCCTTACTGAAATGAACTGTTTACAGGATCATAGCTTGTTTTTATGGAAATACTACCACATTAATTAGGCGATAATTATCGTGTTATTTTATGATTATTATCTTGTTATCGATACAAGATAAGTTAGGGAGTGGGTCTTAATTATTCTTATTTTAGAACCCAGTTTCAGAGGCACAGAGTTACAAGTTCACAAAGCAGTGTATTTAGAAATCACGTTACACGGGTGTTCTCAGGGTTTTGTTAAATCTAAACTGTGAATGCTACACTAATGACTGTAAATATGACATGAAATTCTGTTTTTAGAATATTTTTTTCTGTAATTGAAGTAGAATTGATCTTCAGTATGTTCAGGTGTGCAACATAGTGATTCAACATTTGTATAAATTTTGAAATGGCCAACACAATAAGCCTAGTTGCCAAATGTCACTTTACAAAATTGATACAATGTTATTGACTATATTCCCCATTGTGTACATTGCATCCCCATATAGAATATTTTGCTTAATGCATGAATTTTATACTGTGACCACAGGGAAAAAATATTTAAAGAATGTTTTACAAATATTTTGCTTATATTTTTAATCCCAGGTATAATGCATAGTCATCAAAGAAACTTAATAATACACAAAAGTGAGATAAATCTAAAAGAAGAGAAAAATTCCAGCATTGAAAAGTGTACCTTATTTTAATGTTGATTTTATTACTAGTGCTTATACCAAGATTCAATGGTATTTTTGCTCTTTTTTGAAAAAAATAGTTTCTTGAAATCACTTAACTATGTTTTGTTGGTACAGTGTAACTATTATGCTTCCTGTTTATATACAAGAAAAATATGCATTTTGAAATTTGAGGCCAAAATGTCAAAATTCACTGTTCAATGTCCCTTAAGGCAATGCCAGCATTTGCAGTAATCTTTTGAAAAATTTCCAAATCATGTCAGCGTGTTTTGCCTTCAGAGAGTACACTCCGTTTACCTTTAACCATCCTTTTATCACAGGGAAGATTAATAGAATGTGTGGAGCCTGGAAAGGTGTGTAGCAGCTGGGAGGAATTTTTGTCAAGGCCCCCAGGCCCTTCCGGAAGGTTAATTATGCAGCATTTTGTGCCAGTTCCCTCAGCTTTTCCCAGGTTATCAGCCCATCAGGAAACTTGGTGCTGGACCTCACTGAGCTTCTGACGGTTCAGACACCTTAGGACATTTCTTTAATTTCCTGAGGTTTGATTCCCTTTTCTTGATTCCCTTTTCTAAGAGGAAGGACCCTACACCATCTCATCTTCCTAAGTATGACATAAAGAAAAATTCGTTCGCAGGTGGAAACAAATTATTTTAACTCTTGTGGGTGTCGTCTGCGCTAGCTGTGCCAGCAGTGAGCTGCTGCCCCTAAGTGCAGCCTGGGTGAAGCCCAGGCTGCCTTCTTCCCGCAGGGAGTGTTGGCTGGTACGTGGTCAGTCGGCCACGTCTCACCACCAGGGAGTCAAGGTAGTGTCTTCGATGCATCATTACACTGAATTGTATCTTTCTCAGTACATTTACTTGGAAATAAATTACTGGAAGTCTGGAAATACTTCTTTTGTGGTTCCACTCGGCCTTTGTGGCAACTTGGCCTCCTTGATTTAGGATGGCCAGAAAAGAATCCCCCTCCATTATTTAAATGTCCCTCGCCAGCTATTAGTTAAAAAACGTTCTTGTGGAAGAACTGAAACCTCCTTGCTCAGTTCCCAAGGCACGCTGAAAGGGGAAGAGGGAAACACAATGGCAATTGTGCGGCAGGACAGTGACCGTGACACACGCACAACAGAAGTTGGTAATTGGCTTCCTCATTACCGGTCGGGAGAGGCCTTTGACTTTCTCCGACTGCTAAAGAGTGTATATAGTTACTCTGCCGAGCCTCCGTGTCCATCAATCGCTGAGTGCTCAGGGGAGTGGCAAGGTGACCTGCTCTACGGGTTCCTCCCGGCTGTCTTCCTGCCGGTCACATGGGGCGGCTGCGCAGTGTGGCCTGAATGTTGTCAAAGCGTGTTTCCCTCCCTGCTCCCTGGTTGAAGACATTACGGACTGACAGGAATTCTGTCAGTGGTGATTGGAAGTAATTTTGTGCCTGGGCTAAGCAAGGAGATTTAATGAATTTATCATTATAAAACCTACCTTCTGTAACTTCTTTTTAAAAGATTATTATTAAGTCAAAAGTTTGGAAATGAAGCGTATGTTGTAATTTGGAAACATTGCATTGCATGGTGATATCAGACATTAGGTCATTTGTTTCCCTTCGTTTTTGGATTATTTTCTTTCTTACGCGACATTTGACCCTTTGGCAAGCTAACAATTGAGGGTAGCCCATTACTAAAGATTACCTTTCATGAGGAAGCAGGTGTCATGCCTGCGAGCCAGCTGAATCTAGGTCAACAGAGGTATTTTAGGATTCACAGGATTAAGCAAGACTGTATGTGGAAGAACTTCAAGACCTCCACATATAAGATGTTAGTTTTTGTGCTGGCCCGACACCACCACTAACACCCAACAGTAGTTCCAAGATTGTGCTTTTTGTGTACTTTCAGAATTCACACGAATGTGTTTTACACTTTACACTTTTTAACTGAAGGACGGTTTGTTCCCCTTTGAAAGGGCATCAGGTGAGGGGCTAGCTTTCTTGTTTTGGTGAAAGTCATTCCAGTGTCTCCTTCTCTCTGGCTGCTGAAATTGGAGACAGGGAAAGCTCCCAAGCATCGTCCTTCACTCTGTCCTCACCCTGCTGTATTTTCCTCCTTGCAGCCCTGGCTCTCTGGTGCATTTGTGTTTCAAGAGAGGGATGCAAGTTCCAAGAGGACAGGAACCTTGTCGATAACTTACTGGCCACTGTTATATCTCAGTCTCTAGAAAAGCATGTCCCACGAAGCGGATATTCCAAAGTCATCAGTAGAAAGGGCAAACAGCTGACTCCCGAGTGTACCCCATGTGCTTGGGAAAAGGTCCTCAGAGGAAAACACTGATGAAGCTGTGTCTGGGATCATGACCAGGCCATCAACATTCGTTTAGCTGTGCAGCTGTAATTCTGTGATACTAATGATTAAATTGACAGGATTAGGAATTTAACCACCATCTGAAATGTTTTCTGTATAGATTTAAATAAATGTCTGAAAGACGTATAAATCTAGGACTGCCTATATGTAAATTATAGGGAAAAGATGTACAGTTAATTTAAGTTATTTTCATTCCACTAGAGTGCTTTTTGGTCCCTTGCTACGTGGGGGGAAAGTAAAGCTTCAGCCCTTGGTTCTTATAGTTGAGGGATGGTGGAGTCTGAGAAAGTGCTTAGTATTGAACACGTGGTAACAGCAGATCTGTTTCCCTCATTAATGCTTTTCGACTTACAGGAAACCCTAACTTCTGCAGTTACATTTGTTCCAGACACACAATTTCTCATTATTATGTGTAAATTCTGACCTCTTTTTTGGGTCTCTTGTATGTCACATGAAATGCAACACGAATATTAAGATGGATGAGAATGTTCTTTATAATAAGTAGTTCTGAGGTCAATCATTTTATACCTCTTTCTGGGACTTGCAGTTTTTAAATTATGCTGCAAATGAGTTACAACAACACGTAGGAGTTAAAGACACCAGATTCGCCCTGGAGAAAGTCCCTGACTCAGAGAGCTGGGTCCAGAAATGTGTGGAATGCTTCCGTCTGGCTTGTGAGTGCCTCACTAGAGCTTTCAGGAAATTAGAGCTTTGGGGGCCTGATTCACTTTATTGTTGAAGGATTACCCGTAGCTGTGTGTTTTCCTTTGATTTGAGGGTTTCGCTGAGATGAAAAAAATAACCTTTTGGTAGGTTTAGGAGAATGTGTACTTTCCTGATCGGAGAAGAGTCTAGGCTGTGGCATTAATCTTAAAAATCATCCTGGTGTTAGACCCAAGAAACACAGTGCCTGTTCGATGGGCGCCTCCCAGGCGTCCCGCCCCCTTTCCAAACTCAGCTGTGAGTCCAAGAATTAATGAGACGGCGCTCCGTTAAAGGTTTTGAACAAATAATAATGTCTTCACTTGGCTGTGAAACCGTTTCAAAGGAAACGTTGGATTTTAAAGACTAATGATTTGAGTGAGTAGACAGGTTTTCCTACTGCAAGAAATAAGCTTAGTGGCCCTCGCAGAGTCCATCACTCGACTATACTACCTTGTCATCAAAATAACCGCAGCGCTGTTCCCGTGCATGGCAGGTCTCGGGTAACTCACACTCCCTACACTGCTGTGTCTTGTCACCGGCCTCACGTGAGTCAACTTCTTAAAACTATTTCTGTGCCCAAACTGGATAAAATAAAAATTACGAAGAAAAGAAGAAAAACAAAAGGACCTGGGATGAGACTATGAATGGCCTTCTTGCCATAGCAAAAACTTCTTAAAAAAAAAGAAATACTGCCATCTTCCAACATTTTTGTACCACTGTAAAAATCTTAGAGCAGGAACTACAGGAGAATGGGCTCTTTTCATCTCCCCCCCAAAAGTTGTCATTTGTTTTCTTAGTTTTTCTAAAGCATGCTTACCCATACCATGTCTGCCTGAATTTGAACATACCAGAATATACATACCAGGGAGGAAAACCCATCGGTGTCCCCACTTAAAAACAAAATATGAAAAAAATACACAGTTGACACTTGACAACACAGGGGTTAGAGGCACCGACCTCTGCAGCAGTCAAAACTCTGTGGTAACTTTTGAATCCCCCAAAACTTACCTCATAGCCTGCTGTTAACTGGGAGGGAGCATTACCCATAGCGTAAGCAGTTTGCATATTTTGGATGTGTGTTATGTGTTAGATCCTTACAATAAAGTAAGCTGGAGAAAAATGTTAAGAGTCATAAAGAGGATACATTTATAGTACTGTGTGTATTTACTGAAAACATCTACGTGTAAGTGGACCTGTACGGTCCCAACTTGGGTTGTTCACCCCGGATACTGCGGTCTCTTCCCACATCCCAGGGCTGTGTGCGTTGGGTGAATGCTGTCGAAATTGTCCACCGAGTGAGTGCGGGTGTGCGTGACCCTGTGATGGAGGGGTATCCTGCCCGGAGTTGCTGCCTCCCTTGTACCCTAAGCTGCCGGGAGATGCTCTGGCCCCCCTGAGACTCTGAACTGGAAGAAGTGGAATGGAAAATCATTCTTTCACTTGGTTTTATTCATCTTTCTTAAATGTGTGTATAGCTCACGTTTATTTCAATGTTTAATATTAGGAGTGTTTTGGGTTTCTATTTAGAAGGTTGGTGATGTATTTTTGACCAGAAATAGGGCCTAGGATCTTAACCCTTGTTTATATCAATTAGCTAATGGGATATGTCTTTTGCCTAGAGTTACAGTTTGCAAAAACCTACTGAGGACGTGTGGTGAGGACTTCCTGTGCTATAATTTTCCTAAAACACATTCCATGAATGAGGCATTTGGAAGTTCTTCACTTTGAATGTGCACTTATTATTATTTCTAGTTCCAGCACCACTTGCTCTTTTTTTCCTGTGTTATGACATAGATGGGTAAATTAGAGATAATTTCCCAGCATGGGACTGGTCCTCTTGGCCTTAATCTCTATTTCTAACCATTGCTGGAGCAGCTACAGTGAACATGTCAGAGAGCACAGAACATTCTATTAAGAGGCATACCCAGTGCCTCGCTTCCTATGATGTTGTTTTATACAAATAATGCAAAGTGTAGAGGTGAAATGAGTTGGAGTGTCCATGACTCAGCCTCTTTTTCCGGGGGTGACTCATTGCACATTTATGTACCCCTGACTTTGTGCCACATACCACATTAAGTGGTGGAGATGCAAGCGTGGATGTGCCGAGTTACAGACCCAGAGCAGCCCACAGTCTGGGCAGGCAGAATGTGGCATTCATTAAGAACAATATGGGCTTCCACACAGCCAGTACTCCATTAATGTTATAGCTATTTGTGAAGGCAAAATGTGAATAAATATTTAACAACGTGGGCTTGCTACTCAACCTAGTTCTATGATTTGGAACGTATACATAACATTTCTGATCCTATCTTGATATATTTTAGCCCAATTATATCAGCATGATTTTCATTCCTTTTTATTTTAACTAAGTAAGATTTCACTCTTTTGCATATCACATGAAGTCATATGCTCTATGAATAGGTTTATTGCCTGATGAATGCTTTCCCCTTAGTGTCCTGTAGGAAACGGAAATTTACTATAACAAAAAAACAAAACAAAACAAAAAAAGCCTGTCACTATCTACTGTTGCTCAGCAACCTAAAGGCTGATCTTCCCTCAGCCTTTCCTGTCTTTAAGAATGACACCTTCTTCCTGGGAGGTGACCTCAGAATTCTCTTGCCGCCTTTTTTCTGTCCTGTGCCTTTCATAACCACCCAGCCCTGAGCCCCATAGGTCGTGCACTGCTGTGGACTGAGTTGCGTTGAAGCCCTAAGCCAAGTGTGATTGTACTTAGTGATGGGCTTTTAGGGGGTAGTTAATATTAAATAAGGTCACCAGTGCAGGGTCCCAGTTTGACAGGACCTTGTGAGGAGGACACAGCAAGAATGTCTACAAGCCAGAAGCCAGCAGGAGGGGGCTCTTCCTAGAACCAGGTCAAGCTGGCACCCTGATCTCAGACTTTCAGCCTCCAGAGCTGTGACAAAATACATGTCTATTGTTTAAGTCACCCAGTGTCTGGTATCCAGTTATGGCAGCCGGGATGGCCCAAGACACTGGCCCATGCGGTGGTAGTCAGAGCATTCTTCTTTCTTTGTACTGACCCCAGCTCTACCACGGACTTCTGAAGGAGAAGGTCTCTTCTGCTTTAATCTCTTCTCATCTCTGATCCAGTCTACACAGTGTTGCCGATGAAATGTCCTAGTTATGCAATTGTTGAATATAAAACCTTCAGTGGTTCATGGTAGTGCACAAAATTAAACATATTTAATGACATAACCTCCTTCACTTGTCATTCAAGTTCATTACTTCTTACACAGACTCAGCCTAGCCTTTCATCAAATTACTGCTCTTGTCTGTTACTCTGGCCAGGTAGGGCTGCAGGAGTTTTTCCAAACATCCCCTGGGCTTTGCTGCTTTCATTTCTTTGTTTCTGCTGAGTTCATTGTCTGAGTTGGTCTCTTTCCCATTCCATCCACACCCACCAATCAAAATCCTTTGCCTCTTTCAAGGTCCAGCTCAAATGCACCTTTTGTGAATCCTTATCTCTATAATAGGATTTCACTTTTTTCTTCTTTGATCTCTGGGAGCTTTTTACTGGTATTTCTTTGTGACAGCAGGCGTTTAGTGCTTTGTGTCATGTCTGTTCACAACCACCTCTGTCCCACTGGATTCTAAGTAAACTCTTTGAGGACAAAGAACTTTGGATCCCTGACATATTAAACAGTGCTATTAAAGAGACAACGTCTAAGTATTTTAAAAATATAAAGATTATAGACAAACACAAATTTATTTTAAAAAATAGAATTGATTTTTAATTTGGTTTGCAGCTGCAGTGTTCCCTATATCTGTATCTGTAAATTGAAACTGATGCCATAACTTTTCTGTTACTCACGTGGTAACGGTTTCTGTAAATTGAGACCCACATGTCACTTTAAGAAGGGAGAAGCACAGGAAGTGTGAAAGGTGACTTTTCAATCGACAGTTGACTTTGATAATCTAATAGCTAAAATATGTCTGATATTTTCAGTTTTTATTTCTTGTGAGGTGTAACCAGGTGTACGTAAGCTTGTTATAGGTTTATAATTTCATCTGACCTTCACAATATGATTTATAATACATAGGTATGAGATCATGTCTCACTGGAAAAAGAGAAAGAAAAAAACTTCAGCAATTAACTCTCAAGATTGTTTTATGACCATTTCATTTGTGTGTGTGTGTGTGTGTGTGTGTGTGTGCGCTCGTGCGCGCATAAAGAGACATCGCATGGCCAAGAGGTGCTTTTAAAATGCTGATAAGTTAAGCTGCCCGGGAGCAGATGCTGAATCCTATTGATAAGAATTTCATTTGAGTTATGCTGAGGGCATTGTTTAGCAAAATACTACACAAAAAGTCTTGACCTGTGTGTTTGAAATGGCAGCTGTTCACACTGAGGACTGAGCCTCAGGGCTACATAAATCTTCACTATTCTGTGCCTATTTGCTCAATAACTGGGTTGGGTGGGGGGTGGGGGTGGGGGGGGGATGTCCGGAGTGTTGTTTACAAATCAGCTGCTCTTGGTGCTGCAAATGGAAGCGAATGGAAGCATTCCCCTTTACTATGTGAAAAGCGCACAAACAAAACCCCCAAGAGAGCTTGAGTCCACCAGGTCAAAAACCATTACCTCTTCTCCCTTAGAACTTGGTTTCCGTGAAATATTTTTGATCTAACTCAGGCAGGGCAAGGATGGGACTCTTCCCCGCCTTAATTCTGCCCAAAGGGGAATTTTCCACTATTTCCTTAAATTTGACCAAGCACCAGAAAAGTGCAACACTAAGCACCTTCATTTACGTGACAGATACTTACACCGAGGCTCTTCTGTGAGCTCTCTGATGCTCTTCTCTTGCTGAGCCTATGCGTCGAAACGCAAGGTTTGTATATCAAAAACAGCATCGATATTTTCAATAAAATTTGCATTTGACATATGTTGAATTGGAAAAAAAAAACCCAGAAGTTTTGGAGATGGGGCTAGTTTGGGGGTAGTGGTGGGGGCAAGTTGGAATGTTTTCCCAGTCACGTTATGGAACGTAAAGTCTGACTTTTGAGAAACACCACTAGTAATCATTTTGTTTGTACTGTGAATGTCTATATTGAAAGTATATTTAGAAAAGATAAAATCCAGTCTCTTTACAAGAATATTAAAGATATCAGGACATTGGTCTAGGTGAAGCCCCAAAACTTTGAATAAGAAGTGGCTGCAGTCATACAGTCAACTGAGATGTATAACTGCCCCCCAAAAACGTCTTCTGTGCGGTCTTCCCAGTGCTCCAGGCAACGAGGATGCACCTCTTCTTAGGGACTGTGCGGTCTTCCCTGTGTTCCAGGCAACGAGGGTGCCACCTCTTCTTAGGGACTGTGTGGTCTTCCCTGTGCTCCAGGTAACGAGGGTGCTCCTCTTCTTAGGGACTGTGCTGTTTTCCTGTGCTCCAGGCAACGAGGGTGCTCCTCTTCTTAGGGACTGTGTGGTCTTCCCTGTGCTCCAGGCAACGAGGGTGCTCCTCTTCTTAGGGACTGTGTGGTCTTCCTGTGCTCCAGTTAACGAGGGTGCTCCTCTTCTTAGGGACTGATCCACGATAATGAGCGTGGTGAACAGGTACTGAGGGGAAGCAGAGTTTGCCACCCCAAAACATGCTTTATACAGTATTGATTATTTTAAGCTGGTTATTTTTAAGAAACAAAAGACTCAGAAATAACCTTTGACCCTCCCTTTTACCCGCCTAAAGGAAGGAAGCTATTATGTTATAGTGTGAACTAAGTGTGGCAGAAAGGGATAAAGCAAGCAAAGTCTGTTTGTTAGACTCCCCTCATTGTTCTGGGTGGTCCAGCAAGAATTTGTTTTTCACATACTTGCTTTTATCATCTGCCTGTGACTTGCTAACTCTCCCTTTTGAAGTCCCACACTCCTACTCTCCTTAGCTCAAAATGGCATAGAGGCTTCAAGTGCCCAGGGTGTCCTTGGGTCCTGTATTCTTAGGGAACCCTAGTATGTACATACATAACACACTTGATCATTTTCTCCTGTTAATCTGTCTCATGGCAATTTAGTTACTAGTCCAGCCAGAAGAATTTAGAAGGATAGATGGGAAATCATTTTTCAACCCCCACAATACACATATGTAGTGTGCCCACCACTTCTTTCTCGTCTTTCGTCCCCTAGAGTTCATGTGTGGTCTTCTAACTCCCTCTTGCACACACAGAAGTGCACTTGCACACGCAGGTGTACATGCACATGTCAGCACACACATAGAGTTACTTGGTGTGGTAAACCACTGCCCTTCCCACTCTCCTAATGTTTTTTCTCTCCTTTAGGAAAATATTTTTTCTCTCTCCTTTACCTTTTCTTTCACTAGTTCTTTAAAAATAATCTCTCCTGCCTTTTTGTAATTTATTAAGTAAAAATGCAACAAAATAAAAGAAAACAAATAACTGTGCTTAATAGAGACTGTCCCCAACTTTTTCAGTTGATGGCATTCTCATAACTCAGTAATTTTTTTCACGGCACCCCTCTGCCAGAAGAAGGACTTCAGAGTTTCATTTCATTGGTGTCATAAGTATTTATGTCTTAACAACAAGTAACCTTTTGAAAAAATAATACCTGCAAATCTAAAGAAAATTCTTTCATTTTATACTTAGAATCCCATAATTCCGTAGTAATGGCTTATGTGGCCTGTTGGGTGCTGCCCAGCCCACAGACCTGCGTCAGATTGGGTACTGTCATCCTCATTTCTTACTTCATACTGGTTTCCGTGCAGCCTTTGCTTTCCCATCACAGGCTCCACTAAAAAGCCAATTTCGCGAAGTGCGGCATCATTGAAAGGAATGTGTCATGGTCTAATACTGAAACTGTGAACTGCTTCAAGCTGGTAATTTGCCTGGTGCCTGGTGGCTGTTGGTGTGCTTTTCACATATTGAAAGTATTTTAGCGTTCTGTGAATTTACTGTGTCATCCTGGTGTACTGTGGTACACAGCTTGGGAACTACTGGCTTTATAGCCCTCCCCCCAAAAAAAATTGTATCAAAGTAAAATAAAGTCAGATGCTTGAAGTGGAAGTAGACATATTAATGCCATTAATCTTGTAAGTCCATCAAAATGTCCCCAAATACTTTTTTTAATCTCTATAATTTTATCCACCTATCATTTCATTCATTTATGATTAAGTTCACTTTTCTTAAGTATCTACCTTAAGATTGAAAATCAAGAATTTCATTTCTAATAATTTGTTTTTTACTAGTACTCCATTTATATTTTAATAAAAATTATGTATGTTGAAGGCGTATGACATGATGATTTGATATACATGTACATAGTAAAATGGTTAGTACAGTCATGATAATAACCTATCACCTTATTGGAATATATTAATATTACTTTAGACTATTCATTAAATCATTACCTTACCTTAGGTAAAAAAAAATTTACCTTAATTTAGCTTTTGGACTTAATCCAGGCATCTAATAATGAACCATTTCTAGTAATGTCATGTGGAACATATTCTAACTTCCAACTGGCTAATTCACAAACACATCTCTAGCAGCTAACTGAAGTTTTTTAAATTGGAGATTTAGCCAGAGATGTGCCTTGCAGCAAGTTAGGAATCTCATTCCATGTCACGTTCAAGTTATTTTCTTTCCTAACTGTACGAAAGACAGGCGGACTTTCGGCACAGCGGTTCAGGGGTTGCTTTTGCCCTGGGTTTACCGCCTTCGTTACTTCCATTCGGCGCTGCACCTCTCCGCTGACGGAGTGGGCAAGCTCAGGTCTGAAGAAGCGGTGGGACGTTAGATACGTTGCCTTTGAAGTCGTCTTTGGTTGTTTTTTCCTTGCCTTTGGACAGATTCTGAACTAAAAATCTACAGACTGTTTATGGATATTAACTCAGATTAAGGATCCCAATGTATCAGCTTTATTATTTTTAATGAAACAGCTTTCAAGAGAAATATTAGTACACTAAGTACAGCATTTATTTTTAAACAAAGTTTGGTTGACATTTTAGAATATGTAAGCATGAGGATTGTTCTACTTTAAATAAATAAAAACTGCTGACGATATAAATAGGGCCTAACTTGGTCTTCTAATACAGGTCTTTAAGTGAAATCTAGAAAATAATTTTAAGTGTAAAGTTCTGTAACTACATAACACCCCCTTGCTGTAGATTAGTGTATTCAGTCAGTACATTTTATGGTACAGGGGACCAAGTAACTTTATCTTCCTCCTGAGGAGAATAAAAACTAAATCATTCAACTGATTTATTTTATGGGATGTTTTTCTGTTTATTTTTTCAGACTTTATTGATCTGATCCAAGGTATCCTGTGACTGCTGGCTGGAATTAAGGTTGGTGATGTGTTCATATTGATTATGAATAATAAACTGTGAAATAAAATAGAGGCATGGAGGACCTTTGAGCAGCTGGGTCAGAGTGGTTTTGCGGAGTGCGGTTGAAAGCTGAACTTAGTGAGAACTGGATACATTTCACATTTGGGTTACTAACGTGTTTTCCTGAGCTGTTTTTTTTTTCTTTTGTGTTTCTTTTCTTTTTTTTTGGTAGTACTGCAATCTCGTTGATTATTGATTGTTTATTTTACTGATCTTACTAGCTGAATTTTGATTAAATGAAAAGATACAATTCAAATTCACTTATTTAATAACTACACATATCAAAAGAATGACTTCTTAGTAAGGCTAGCTCACATTTTAAAGAATGGCCAGCTTTTTTAATTGGTGGGAAAACACTTTGAAAATCTACAATTTGGTAGTCACATTTCCTGAGGATGGTAGAGTTGAAAAATTGCTTATTAATTGCGAATTTCAATTCATTAGCAGGGTTTTAAGATGTCATTCCTTTTGTCCTGTTCTCCTGTTAATTGGTTTTGTGGGAGACCCTAAACCAGCTTAAATGAGTTAGTGTAGCAGCAGAGTCAGAGAGGGCGCTCACTCCAGTAGGCTTCGGATTCCATCTCTCCTTTCCACTCTCTTCTCTGGAGTGTGTATTCAGATTTTAAAAGAAAATGAACCCTCACTGAAAGGAGGACCTTTGTTGCCCCTAAATGAGCAAAGTGCCAGGTATTGCTAAGAGTTTTGTATATGCTTTTGATGATCAGTTTCACATCAAGGAAAGCAGTGGCTCTTCCTGTGTGCTTGTATTCATCAGTGTCTAGCACACATGAGGAGCCCGGTGCACGTGCACCTTGCATGGCCTCAGTTGTGCCCTTGCCCTTCTACTGAGTGCAGAACACACACATGCGCACACGCGCCACTGGTTCTCTGTTTTGTGCACAAACTGTGTGTTGCTGTCCTTGAAGTCTGTATGGATTTAGGCACATAGAACATGTTGGAATCATGCCTGTTGATAACATCTTAATAAGGAAAAGAATAAAATGTTTACACGAGTGATAGTTAAAAGTCTCCATTTGTAACCAGTTCTATTTTGTATTCATATGGTTTGGTGTTGAATTTATTGAAGACACTTAGCATGGCTTTCTTTTATATTTCTTCCTCAATGTATTATGTATACACATGCACACATTTAGACATGGAACTTCTGTAAGACCTTTTGAATTTTTTTGCTATTCTTTTTCCCAGCCAGCCCCTATTCATCTGTTAAGCAGAAGTTACAAATAGAATGACATCTTTGGCAAAGTATAAATCTTTGAGTCAGAAACATTTTCAATGCATAGAGTTAAGTTTGGATCATTAATATTGCCTTTGAATTAAAAGCAAATTGTATTTTGTCGTCTTTTTTTGATTTTTGCTTTATTGTTGGTATGGTCAACATGGCACCTTGAACTCTCATTTCATTTTGGCCACTTTTAAGAAAGAAAAGAACTAAAAAGAAACGTATAAAAAGAAAAAAAAGATTTTGTTAAGTAAAAAAATGGCTGTGAAAGTAATACCAAAAACATTTTTTTTGTGTGTCTGATCCTCTACCCATCTTCCTTATGGAGTGTTGCTTTTATGGGAATGTGACCAAATTTAAGTAATTTCTCTATACTCTGCTGAGTGATATTATATCTTTAGTAAAGGAAGATACTGTTAACAAACCATGCAGGACATTGCACAATGAAGCAGACTTCCGTTTTTTAAAAAGAATAAAGTGCTAATACTATTGTATAACCAGGAGCAGGGAGAGAAGATTCCCTTATGTCTTACTAGGAAGGTCCTGTGTTTTAAGCTTTCCAGAATCAAAGCATACAAGTCTTTGGCCGACTATGTAGTCAACCTTCAGTGCCACTTCAGGGAGAAGTTCCATTTTCCTTCTAACTTGCTTCATGTTGCTTCACACATCTCTCAAGCATTTGTTCACAATTTCTTATATTACAATTATTAGTGGGTATGTCTTATCTCCCCTAGCAGCTCTTAGCAACTGGGGTCTTCACCCTTGTTCCCCCTGGTAGGGCCTGGAAGTGGACACCCAGGAAATGCTTATTGTGTGGATAATAAAGATTAACAGCAACAATGAACAATTTTACTACATATCTGTAAACTAAATATATAGCTAAATATATATGTATACAAGGTCTATCCAGAAAGTGTCCATCCGTGTGATATGAAAACTAGAGACACTTATTGAAGAAGATACAAGATATAGGACACACTGTGCATAGAACAATGACACCTCAGTCTGCTTCAAAGTAGGCACCTTGGGACCTCACACAGTTCTCCCAATCACCATCAGCTGCCCCATCATATTTTCCTGAATCTCATCGATGGTCTGAAATCTCTTCCCCTTCAAAGGTGATTTTAGTTTTGGGGAAAGCTAGAAGTCATGTGGTGCCAAATCTGGGCTGTATTGGGGCTGAGTCACCTGGGTGATTTGATGTTTCACCAAAAAACTCTGCCTGAGACGTGATGCATGAGCAGGCACGTTGTTGTGACGAAGGTGCCAGTTACCAGTTGCCCAGAGCTGGTGCCTTCTGAATCATCAAAATAGTTTTTGCAGAAGAATGTTCAAGCTTAATGCAAAATTTGATGTCGATTCGTGCTCTTCTCGTTCAGTTGTTTTGAATGTGATGGCCACACAGTATGCATGCTCACTCAACAGTGTCTACCGCCCCCTCTGACTAGTACAGTGAGGTTGTCCTTGTTCATGCCTATGCATTCCAGTCCACTCTCCTTGGCTGCCAGGTTACATTGGTGTCACACAAACTGTTCTCATTACATTAACAATGGTTGGACTTTTTTCTGGACAGACCTTGTATATGTAAGTGTATGTATGTTCTAACAATTATTAACCACTGTATTCCCTCCTCTGGTGATAAGCAAAGTTGAGCAAAAAAGGACGAACAAATCATCCAAAAGACATTTGAAGCAGTAATAACAATCATTAGGTGTAATTGGAGGATTTAAAATATAAAAGTATAAGAATAGCGATTGTTTCGTTAATCTACTTTATTTCTACATTTAGCATAATGTAATAGTCATATACTAATGGATGAAAACATATCTACAATTGTAATTATTGGATTGGTGTGTGACAAAGTGAGATTTGTAGAATGCCTAATTATTTGTTTACCACTTTAAGAAGAGATACAAAGCTGCTCGAATCACATTTCAAACTGGAAAGACCAGTTAGTCCCAGGAAGATTTGCTGTCTCTTATGCAGCTTTCTGAAATCTGAATCATTGTACATACTTATTTTCTCCTTTTTATAAAAATTAGTCTTCTCCCATTACAGACATTACAACAACAAAATGCAATCACGCCATAAGTTGGAATGGGAGATGGGGGGCGGGGGCAGAGGGTGGGGGTGAGAGGCAAATGGCAAACTCATGATTACTTCTCCATCTTCTCATCCGGCCCAGTGGAATCCCTCAGGAATGTGTGTTTTCAGAATTGCTCTTTATTTTGACAGAGTCTTGACCTACTGAGGAAATTGGCTCATTGATGCCATGCCACAGAGGACAAATAGTACAACACAGCCCAGCAGAAATATCTTAAATAACAAATAATGGATCTGTTTTTTCCATGTGAGAAAAAAGTATTACAGCTGATTCTTTTTTTTCTTAACTAAATGTTTGTAATATCAAGTGGCTACAAAAGACAACTGCTCGGATATGTTTTCCATGCAAACACCACGCTTATGAAATTAATCCTGTGGATTCAGTTCACTGACCAGCTAACTTAATTCTTTTCCTGAATTCACCAGAAAGATTGCCATTCCAAGGAAGAGCACAGAGGATCTTTTTGCAGACAGGTTACATCACTGAGGAACACCATGACTTTCTTTGGGGCCTATATCTCATTAGGGCAGGTTAGAGGCTATAAAAACTTAAATGCATTTTATTCTATGTAAGAGGTCCATTCATTTAGAAATCCTTTATTTCTTTTATAGCTTACTTATTGCAAAGTGAGAACTTTGTGTTATTAAAAGTGGATGTGCTTTCTTGTTTCTCAGCTTCTCTACGTGAAGTTTCATCAGTGACTCATCTAAAGATAGAATCACCAGTTGCTTAACAGAGAAAGGAATGTAACATACAATTACATGTATGTCAGATACATAGATGTGCATGCTGATGTTGGAGGGTTTTGCCAGCGAACCATACAAAGTCTTTTCTGTGGGGCCTACTTGACAGGCCATTCCTGTTAAAGGAGGTAAAATCATTTCCTTTTGTGAACTAATTCCTTTCAGTTATTTAGCAATATTAAAAATGCTAGTTGAAAAACCACTTGTCATAACAAACCAAAGTGAATTTGGCTTCATTCCGTATTATTCAGTGTCTTACGACCGTCAGCTTATGTTACTCTAGAGTCTTTGCTGTGTTTACCTCACTTTTCCACCATTTAAATCTGATTAGTGCAGGGCTGACGAAAAACAGTCTATCATACATGCATTATACCTGTGTTTATGTACCTACCTTGCTCTCTCTCTAATAAAGTTTATAGTTCGAAAACAGAGCAAGTACGCTGAGTAATTTTAAAATATAAATTGATATTTGGAACTTAAAAACTATCATTCTCATTTTATGATTAGAGAAACGTAGTTACTGAACCAGACACAATTGTTACAACAGACTATTCTTTCATGAAATGTAATAGTTCTTAAAAATATAGAAAAGTCTTTTTGAGATAAAAATAAGTAGAATAGTCACCCAAATGTAATTACTGGCTTATAATACGCGGGTATATACCATTCTGTGATAGCTTTATTTATAAGTATTAATCTTCAGAGTGATCAGTAAGTATGAACTTGATATCTTTTGCTTAAAGATGTTTGACCTATAGAGTGGAAATTACTTTTTCGGTCTTGTCCTTAAATCTATTGCCATATATCAGTGCCTTGCCAGAATAGCTAGCTCTCTAGATTCAAGACTAAGGTACAAGAATAAACTAGCCCACTTTTTTAAAAAAACAACTACATTGCCATTTAAGGTGTCTTAAGCCAACTATAAGAAATGTCAACACTATAAAGGAGAGTAAATTGAACAACAGAGATAGAAAACGTAGATGTTTCTATGGTGGAACCAAGGGCTTCATTTCTGAAACCATTGGGGAAAGTAAAATTACAAAGATTTCCTCCTCTAACTGTGGTTTTTTTCCAAGGCCTTTTTTTTTTATTTTTAAAAAATTTTAAATAAATTTGGATATATGGAAAAATGGGTCAGTGAGCAGAATGTTTAATTTGATAGGCAACTCTATAGATGCAAACACTTTTAAACTTTACTTGGACTCTTCATTATCTCTTAGGGACTCAGAGACCTAACACAGACCCGGGGCAATCACATCACAGGGAGGGACCTTTGTGCTTAGTTTAACCTTGGGGTTTCCTACCTGTTTACTACTTGGAAGTAAAGATGTAAATATTTTACTAGTAGTAGAAAGTGGGAAGCATATATAAACAGCCATGTAAGGCTGGGTAGAATTAATGACCCAAGAGAAATTATATATTCAGGCTAGTCTATTATATAGATGGCATGCAATCAATCAATCAATCAATCATCAATCAGTCATCTTTTCTTCTGTTTCATACAAGTATGCACAACATAAAAACTTTGTATTATATGTTAATAACTACTTAAGTTACCTTAAAATATCTTACGGTACTTCAGAAATTGTGCATGAGCTATAAATATAAATGTCCGAGTCAATTTACCTAGTTTTTATTTTCTTCTCTCAATCATCATTCCACCTCCCCCATTATACCTGGAATGGCTGTGTTCCTTTTACATTGTAGGGACTGAATAAATATTTGTTAATTTTCTAACTATCCTATATGTGGGTAGTTTTAGTAAGGAGGATGAGACCTAGTGGCAAAAGTTGTTTTAACTTCATGTTTAGAAAACGCAGAAGCTCTTATTCATTACATATATGTAAAGAAGATGCAAAGGTCAATTATTCATTGATGAACATGGTGCAGAAAACTTTTAGAAATATAATGTGTTCTCTCACCATAATGTATGAAAAGATGCCAGTGGGAGACATAAAAATTGTTTGAAATGTGACTTGATTTGGTTTTGCTTTCAGAAGGTTTTCTCAGGTAAATGGTTTGTCTTTGGATTAAACAGAGTGTTTTCACTTCTACTTCATGGTTTGCTCAGAGATATTTTTACCAGTTCATTATTTATCTCAGAAAAGATATACTTATGCTTACTATCATCTTGATACTTCATTATTTCATCATTGGACATTGCCATAAATGGTGTTCACTCGCTTAGTCAACAATGTATCATTTTATTGAACTCAGAAGTTTTTAGGGAAGGTGGCCCCTTCGCAGGGTGGGAGGGCAGTGAGAAATGGGAGTGAGGAAAAAGTGTGCCCAAGGCAGAGGAAAAAAAGGTGTAAAAAAAAAATCTAGTCACAGATAAATGCCTGATAGCCAAAGAAAAAAATCTGGAAAATTTTTCAAAAGAAAGGAAAAATAAAAACAGCCCAGTTGAGAACCTTTTTTTGCCTGGTCTAGACTTTTGGGAGCCAGGTTGTTTTATTCAGTATCATAGTTCAATAGGAATTTATAAAGGATTGTATTTGTAAATCATGGGTGCTAAATCTGTACCCTCATATTGAAGTCTTTGTATATATGAAGCAAGCCTACTCCAGAAGCTGCAGTTGCCACGGAACAGAGCAGTTACTAATAAATCAAGTACTGAGCAGGCACTTATAGTTCATTTGAGTGCTCAGTTCTGCGGCTTCTTCAGAAGTGTTAAGAATGGTTTGTTTGTTCTCTAAGCTTGAAGTCAAGTTGAGGAAAGGGGAAACGGATGCATATAAACAGTAACAAATATATGGTGATATAATCAAATACTAACTATAGACAGTTTCCAGAGAGAGCCAGAGAAGTTATCATTCACTGTTGTTTACAAGCACCTTATATAAAAACAGGAATTTCAGCAGGGTTTAGAGGTGGATTTCTTGAAAGGGGCCTGTGGAGGCCAAGGTGCAGGGAAGGGACTGAGGACTGAGAAGGCAGGGAAGCTGAAACGAGGTGCAGGGCAGGTTCGAACCTGGGTTCTGCCCCTTCCCTCTCTTCTCCTGTCTCAGTCTTCCATAGCTTCTTTCCACAAATATTTGTTGAGCTACTTTCATGTGTATCCATTTTTTTAAACTGCAAGCAAAAATCCAGTGCATCAGGAGATTTTTCATGCTCTTCTTGTGCACGAAGAATAGCTACATAGAGAGAGATTCACATGGGTGTCTGTTCCAAGAGCTTCTATCAAATTTTGTTTTTGTGTTAGGTTTTGTGAAAAGAAAAAATATCAATATCTTGACATGTGGAACTAAATGTTCCAACTGACATTCATGCTATCTGAATTTATTTTATTTTGGTATGGATTTATTTTATTTTGGTATTAATAAGTACCATATCTCTTTATTAAACTTCACATAGGACATTTGGAATTTTCACCATTTAAATTATTTGTTATATTATCTCAAAGGGATTCACTAAGAAGAAAAATGTTAATTGGGATTGAAATTGTTGGGGAAATATAATTAGAAACAAAAACTCCAAACCCAGAAATACTCTCCACAAAGGTAGTAGAGAAAGAAAATACTCATGTTATTGGATGAACATTAACTAGAATGGGATGCTTATCGTAAGCCATCCCCCTAAGAGGTCGCAAAGACCAAAAGCAATTTACCCTTTTATACAACCAAGCAGATACACCCTGGTACACACATGCTGTCAAGATAAATAACTAGTCCTCACGAAGACTAAATTTGCCTGGCAATTGGGGTGACCTAAGCTAATTGCCTCTCTCTGGAGGAGAGGCAAACCTGTCTTTCATCTTATGACAGGAAGTTGTTTTTCAGCTTGGAGCAAGGAACCCAGGAAGTTTGACTCTTACTTCTCCGGAAGTGACGGGGAGATAGAGAGCTAGCTCTCCCTATGTTTGCATTTGACAAAGAAGGCTCTAGGCCCTTGAGGGAACATTCTGGACTGTGAGAGTAGCCCCAGGCTTAAAATTAACCGTTAAAAAAATTGACACACATTTGGAAAGGGCAGTGAAAGAAATACTGAAGGAAAAAGAAGAGGGGCAAAGTCCATAACCTTATTTTCAAAGGGAAAAATTAAGCCTCTTATTTTCAATCTGTAGTTATTTGCCTTTTCAATGAATAATATCATTGCTTTGTAGGAAAAGTAGTCAATATATGGTTTCAGGTCTCCAAATATACTGCTGTCTATTCTAAAAGAAACAAAAAAAAAAAGGGCTTTAAAAATTACCACTCCTCCCACACATTCATAGCCACCGGGTTGCTGGTTAAATCAGCAGAGTATTACTGCTTGGATTTGGCTTTTGTAATGGAAGGTGAGCTTTTGCAGAGAGCAGAATGAACTGTATAAACACAACATTGAAAATTACTTTTTTCAGTGGTGTCAGGTTGGACATTCTCAGCTTTCGAGTGCATTTAAGTAAACTCCTCTACTGAAGGACCTAGGTGCTCATTCAGATGCTAATGTTGGACCATCTGCTTTTCTTTTCAAAGCAAGTCAAGCTGGAGGTCACATGACCCTAATTACTCTAATTATGAGCTTTCTGGGAGTCATTGCTTAGGTCGTACCCAGAGTGAGCATCTGCTGATGACAAGTAGGAGATTACTAAAGCCAAGCTTCCCTGTAAGACAGCCAATGATTCATTTCTTGATAGGTGCATAGAGGGTTGAGAACAGGCCTCCCCAAAATGGTGATGGGGGCTCGTGAGAAATTTTTACCTCTGCCTTAAAGAATTTAAATTAGGGACCTTGCCTATAATAAAAGTTGTCACCAGAAATAACTTGTTACAGTCTACCTACAGGATAGGGCAGGCTTCTAATTACTGAACATCTGCTTTTCTTACTCTTCCTGCAAAATGACCTTCCTTCCTCTTCTTTGAAGCCCCGCAGGACCATCCTTATCCTTGTCCTTATCCTTATCCTTTTCTTTTTCCTCATCCTTAGCACAGAATGCCATCTATATCTCATTTTCCCTTTCTGTCTCAAAACCTTCCCTGTATGTGGGATCTCTGACTCTCTTCCATTTGTGGGGTTCCTGTATGTACATTTGTAATTAAATGTGGTTATTTTTGCTTGTTAACTCAGTCTCATGGCGATTTGATTATTAGACCTGCCAGCAAAACCTATAAGGGTAGAGAAAAGTTTCTGCTTCTCCACTGTACATATACAGACCTAAAACCCATATGTTCTAATAAAAGCATTCTATTCCCCACACTGATTTTTCCCCTAAAATTTCTCTGTAGAATTTAATAGGAACAGTTTAAAATTAACATTTGTGTGTGTGTGTGTGTGTGTGTGTGTGAATAAAGTTAGCATTCTAAAGAAGGATGTGGAGACAATTCTAATAATGACTAATAATGGAGCAGCAGCCTTCACCTGCACTAATTTTAGTTCTCTGTGCAGAGAGAAAAGAATGTCACGAGGGCTCTGTCTTTCCAGCAGAGGTGTTACTTCATATTACTTTGTTTTGTTGTTTTATTAATTAGGAGGTGAAGGCCTAACTTCTAATTATAAGGTTGGGTACTTAAGGGAAAACTCTTCTGACTACATAAAGCCTTTGGAGACATCCTATAACAAGGCAAATTATTTTCCCTTTCATAAGGCCATTCATTTCTCAAGAGCTTATAGTTTCATAGGGTGGATTTTATCTCACTCCCGACTGCTTATACTTTTCAGTCTATACAGGACTTGCAGTTCCAAATTTCATGAGTAGTATTAGATTTATTGTTAACCTGGCCCATACCATGCAGTAGCATTAAGCAAAACTCTGCTCATGCTAAATTGCATGTTGGGCTGTATGACAGTATCTTGTCAATACTGTCTGATTAAATTAACATTGATTAATGATTAAAGATAATAACATTGTGTCTTCTTTTGAAAATCCCTAATTATGCGAGCCTGCCTCCAGAGTCAAATTTAGAGCTTCTTAATCATTTCCAATTTCGGTATTGAGGCAAGCTAAGCTTATTTCCATTCTGTGTAAAATGACACCTAGTAGATTATTTATTAATTAAATGAATGTTTTTGTGAGCACTACAGTGTGCCCACAAGTGTGTTAGAGGGGACATGACAGGCATGGTCTAGTCTAGCTTCCTCTTCCTTAGGTGGCAACTCAAACAACCCTTGAAGTACATACGTGAACTTCACACCACATTTATTTGCCACACTTAACTACAGTGTGGAGTTTGTCAAATGGTTTGTCCTCATCTATTAACAATTCAAAAATGCATCAGCTGATGACTTTTAAAAGCTGTTTTGTAGCAGCACCTGTCCAGTCCCTCTCCTCTCCGCCCCCCATTCTCTTTGCTAGGAAAAGACACAACTTATTCTTTAGGAACAAGGGGTGCCTGATTGCATCATATCCTTTTCCTCCCACTTCACCTGTCTCTTTTGATGCTTTGCCTTCTTTCTTACAAACATGTAAATCTTTTTTTAAAGAACCCGCTTTCCCTGTAATGATTGATTCTGCCTGTCCTTCGGACTCTTCAGAGAAAGAACAGTAGAGAGGCTTTGGCGTATTGGAGCTCTGTCACCTGCCACCTTGCCTCGCAAAGATAACATCAGAGACACATTCATGGCCTACCTGGCCTCGTAATTCTGGAAACTGGAGTTTAAGGTTCACGTATTCCATTCTATGCCATATTTTAAAGAAGCTTCACATGCTAAATTCAATAGTTATTGTTTTTTGTCTTTATTCACTAGTTATTGTTTTCATGAGTACTAGGGCCCCCATGATACTATTTTTTCAACAAATGATAGATTGAATATTTGTTAATGTAGTTCAGTTCAGCCATATAAGATTTCACATCAGTAAAATCGTCAATCACACACAAAAATATTTTGAAAGTTCATATGTTTAGAGTGTTCAGAAAATATTATCTTTATAAATATACGTCAAATATGTATATTTTTTATGCTTAGTTTTAGAGAAGTAACAAAATCCTGTGTAAGCTACTCTTCATGCTACAGCAACCACACGGCTCATTTCAGCCCCATTTCTACCAGTTTTGGTCCAAATGATGGGGCTCCGTTTATTTCACCATTGGTTCAGATGAGAACCAATTCGATCTCATCTGTGAGATGACAGAACGTATCAAGAATAGAGAATAGCGTAGACTCTAAGAGCTAATAAGAGCAGGAAGGCTCTGCACTTCTGAATCTGAGCAGGCGTGAGGAGCAACATAAACATGGCCAGAGCAAAAATGATGGCATTTGTTACAAAAGAGTGTTTTGAACTGTGAGGGCAGAGGAATGAAGTGAGCTGTAAGAAGTGAGTGGGATGGATGGTGCTAAATCGTGTCATGGAAGTAGGTTGATGAATCTTCAATGTCAGATTGAGAAAAATATTGCCCTGTCTTATATGATGTTCAAGAAATGTTTATGACAAATACTTTCCCAGATAACTGGAAAATGCTACGAATAGCATCAATACTTTAAGATTTGGAGTCACTGATTAAGGGCTCAAATCAATATATAAAATAAGTTTCAAAATTATTCATATGTGAAGAGGCTTGCAGTTATAGGTCTCTTCCAATGACAGGGGCATGGCCTAACACCTCAGTCTAGGAAATTGTTATTAGACTCGTTAATTAAGGTCTTTTTAAAAGGCTTTTTTTTTTTTTTGGCTTATTTACTTTTGGTCAAATCTTAAATCTTCCTCATTTAGAGAAAGTTTAGTTGATGCCCCTTCTTCAGAAATAAAGGTGTTTCATTGTAACATTTTACATTTTACAGACGGGAAACACAGACCAATAAACTAGAGACACCAGTTCAATGCATCCACTGTGGTGGGTGATGAAATGGGTGGTCATGACTCTCATGAATTTACAGTTGTCTTTTCCCGTTTGTCTCTGGTTGCCCGAATCTGGCTTCAGATATGACATAGTGCATGCTTATGTAAAGCCTGGTAAGGCACAAATTAAATATCGGTATTTGTATCACCTTAAATTAGTTAGTATCAGCAAATAGTTCTTTAGCCTCATATCTTGCCCCGTTCCCTCTCCCTCTCTGTTTTGGTTTTTTTTTTCCCCCCCGTTGGATGCCTGCTCAGACAGCAGTTTCTCAGGGAAGCCTTCCCTCTATTGGGCTACACGTCTCAGCTCTGCGCTCCTGTAACTACCTACCTCTGGTCTACCGTGGCATTTCACTTCATGTGCATTCCTAAATCAATGTTCGTTTTCCTTATTAATTAGGTGCTAAGTTCCCTGAAGGCAGAGACCATATATGCCTTCTCATGCCTTCTCATTAACTGTCTTTCTGGAACCTTGCATCCTTCCTGATAGAATTTTTGTGCTCATGAAGAGTTGCTTACTCTCTCTGTCACCCCTGTTGCTGGTGTTGGGTTGCTGTTTTGATCATTCCCAGTGCCCTGTGTGCCCCTCTTTGTTGCTGTCCTGAGCATCCCCTCCTAACCACTCTGCCTGGGCCACCAGCTGCCTGGGCCTTCTGCCTGGTGGAGGCTGGACCTACAAGCTGGGTCTCCCTTCCTGCCTCTCCTGACCTGCAGCTGTCTCTTGTTCTTCCCCACCGGAGCCCTATTATTACAGCAGTCTGACATACTGCTACATATGTGCCCTGAAGGAACTTGGTAAATAAGAAGAAACCTCTTCAAACTGCATGAGAAGCAGCCGCAGACCTGTTTAGCTCTATTTGGCTTTTCATTATTCCGTTTCCTTTTGCCAGATGGTCTGAACCAAGGATGGAAGTGCCCTAGATTCCCAGATTCGCCTTTTACAGATTCAGTGTTAAGCACTTCGTGGTGTTTATATTTTAAGCATAACTTTTATAAACCTCTATTTTGAAGAGCCATGACTAACTATGAGTGCACATAAAAGGAAAGTTAACGGAAATGAAAAGTCCCCTTCAAATCTGTCTTTGAAGGCGTCTCGTAATTAGGAAAACAGACACTGTGCTGCTGCCTTCCCCAAAGACTTGTCTTAGTGTCCTCTCATTCGCCGAACATTCGGAATTCAGTGGTGCTTGTTAAAAAAAAAAATACAGGGAAACAGCTTAACGTTATCAAAAGCCTCCATAATGCGGTGCGAGTAAATGTCATTTCACGGCTTATTTTCGTATCCTGGAGAGGTTGGCATGGAAACCTTGAGGGCATTTTAGATGCTTGAGACATAAAGGTTTTCATTTTGAAAGTCCTATTCCTTATTTATTTCTACTTAGAATCAATTTTAAGGCTTATGTCTATCTGTCTTTAGGGATATGATCTTTTTCATAAGCAGAAGCAGCTCTTTAGTCTAATTTTGTAGAATAAATATATATTTTACTAGAAAATGATGAGAAGGTAGGCGGGGTCGGGGATAACTGTCAAACATTAAACAATTTAATTCGTTGGATACAAATGTAGACTCTGGTTCCAGCACTTGCAAGCTATGACAGTTGCTATGTTGGTACCCTCAAAAAGTGAGATAAAAATTGATATAGTAGTAATCAAAGGTGGTAAATGAGGTAACATGTAATGTACTTAGCAGAGTCTCATAGAGCACACATTCATCACCATTCATTCTCGTGTTTGTGAAACACAAGGAGATTGGGGGAAAGAAACATTTCACAAAATACCTGGTCGCGGAAACATTTTACCAGCTATCCTCATCTGAATCCTTATGTCTCATGCCTGAATACTGTGAAATGGTGGTTTTAAAAGTCTTAAGACCTTCACTAATTTAAATATGGATAAGCTTTTGTGGGTTCGAACAAGGGTGTGAACAAGTTCTATATCATTTCCCCCCCAATTCATTACTTGTTGTGGTGTTCTGTTACTGACTGGAGCTCTTCTTGCCCCGTGATAATTACTGACCATCAATGTTCCTTGGGGCCCAAAGACCTGGGTTCAATTCTTGCCTCTTCTACTGAGCAGATGTGTGACCTTGAATAAGGATTTTTAACTCTGGAAACAAAGAGTTGAAACCTTTTAACAAAGGTTTTCTTATATATAAAGTAGTGGTCAGTCCTATGGTTTCCGATGAATATGTATTTTAGTTTTTAAATGCTATGATTGTGTCAGTTCTGGGTGTCAGGATGGGGTCTGAGTTTCTGGGTGCCATTTTTCTTGCCACTGCCCACTAAATTAAAATATCATATTGGGAATTATCTAAAGATTATTTTCCATTCTTTACAGCCCTCAGTCTGCCCAGAGGTTGTCAAGCTTTTAATGACTTCTAAGTAAATTAGCTACTAATGTTTTATAACTTAGAATCTCAGAATATTTGGCAAGTTTGATGACACTCATTTTCCAAAAACCTCTAGCAAATGAAAGATGATTATTGCTAAATCTATTTTAAAAAATACAGGGACCAGTTTTCCATATTCTTATTTAAAGTGGCATCTCTTAAACACAAGACAGCCAAAGAAGAATTGCTATATTTGATACTAAAATAATCAAATGATATGAGTATGTTATGATGAGAGAGCAACACAAAGGAGCAACTTTAATATTATAAAATCTGCCAGTGTGTGGATGACAATTAATTCATGGAAAGCTAATCTGTAGGCAATGACTTGCTGAGCTAAAGGGGTCCTGTCAAAGCAAGTTCTTCCCTGAATGGATGGACCCTTGGAGTGACTTGGGGTAGAGACAAAGATAAGTATGCCTCTGGTTAGGGTATCATGGGGTAATTACACAGATCTCACACTTCAAAACCTCATGGTTCAGTGCTGACCTGTGAACCAAACAGCCGCCGGTTGGGTTCCCAGTCAGGGCACAGGCCTGGGTTGCAGGCGAGCTCCCCAGTTGGGGGTGAGTAAGAGGCAACCACACATTGATGTTTCTCTCCCTCTCTTTCTCCCTCCCTTCCCCTCTCTCTAAAAATAGATAAATAAAATCTTTAGGAAAAAAAACTTCAATCCTTATAACTAAAGTTTCACTAGGCTACCAGAAGAATCTTGATTAATTTTGGAAATTCCACTAATTACTTTATTACCTTTTCAAAAACCAAACATTCACATGAAATTCTGTATAATTCAAGACCACATATGTCATTTTGTGTCAAACTCTTAGTTTCTAGATAAATTTCATTTTTTTTTCCTCCTGAAGAAAGTCTGGGAAAAAAATCTTCACTATAGTAACTGATTAGTTCCATTTCCTGCAGCATTTCTTTTCTTGTGGTTGCTGGTTTCCAGCCAATTCTATTTTTGTATTTATATTCTCCATTACATTTTTTTCTGAGTTGAAGAACTTTTGTGTTTTTCATTTTGTCAAAATGGAACTTTTCTCATGTCATGTCATGTCAAGATTTTGATGTTTTCAAAGCTTAAAATGCAGTGCAGAAAATATACGTCTACATAATTAAGAATATCATGAACTTTTAAAAAAGATCTGATAATGAAAAAGTCTTTCCAGCCATCAGTGGATTGGGAATGCCCAACCACTTTTTCCTGAGACCTGTGCTTTCAAGTGTAGCAGTCAGCTTGATGCAGCTGTGTTTTAAGAGAGAAAACTAAGAGTCTAGGAAATGACTTCATGAGAATGCAGAAAACTAAGAGATTAAATAATAATAACATGCAAAGACAAATAGCATATTTCACTGTGTGAATGCCAGACAATTCTGAAAGTGGAGGAAAATGCAATTCAAAAAATATGCAAATGAATGTCCACATATGAGTACATAAGAGAGGTATAGGAAGGAGTGGGTGTTGGAGACATTTTTCAGTCTTTTTTTTCCTGGTTGTTTTCGTGTGTATGTTTAGAGTATTCTGTAGTTATTTGGATGGGATGCATGAACATTTGCAGTTCCGAATGTAAGCATTTATAACTTAAAAAAGGCAAAGACTTTCCCTGGGAGCAAATTCTTCTTTTTTTTCTGTCTCTATACTGTATGTTGAAGAATAACCAAGAAGATACTAGGAGTTCTAGAGTTTACCTTTTAATTGAACTATCTGTGTTAGGTGCTTTCAGAAATGGCTGACCTGAGTCCTATTCTCTGCCATCCTGAAAGTGAAAGAAGGAAGTATAGCTACAGTAAGAACTCTAACCAAATCAAGGAGTATTCCGGTTTTCTGATCATGGTCATTGTGTGTTGGAAAGACTTCATTTCAGACCTGAAATGTGGAACATGCAAAACTGTTTCCTAAGCCTGACCCTCCACAGCACGTCTGTGTGTGGGTTGTCCTTTGGAATCTGTAACGCTGACCGACTGTAAAACCAACAAAACTTACTCTTCTCACCCAGACCTGCTTCACCTAGATCTGTGAACATGTGAATGCATTGGACCTCTAGGCAGGAGGGCTCTCACGAATTCTACACCCTCACTATCTGGAGTTCTTTATACTAATCCTGGCACCAGGGGGATAAATAATTACTAAAGTTACAGGTTGGAATTGTCTCAATTTCTTGCGGCAGCTCTTATGTCTGATATCTGGTAGGCACCCTTCCCACATTACCCTGTGTGAGAAATGAACACTTAACTCTGCCCGACCCTGCCCGTGTTCTTTCTTTTCCCTAGCACTTATAGATGTGTCTGATGTGTTTTATATTTATGTGTGTAATTATTTATTGTTTATGTCCCCTAACTAGCATGCTCATGAGAGCAGGAACATTTCCTGTTTGATCACTGTTGAGTCACTAACCTCCAGTCCAGTTTGTGGCGCATAGCAGGTGCTAATTGACTGTTTGTTGAGTGCGTGAATCTAGTTGCCATCTTTATGCCTCCACTGATGTTCACCGGTCCTTGGTCTTCCCCCATCACACACATACAGTCTGCCACTCTGCTCTTTCTCTTTGCTCCCCACAATTCCGATCCTTAATAGTAACTTTCTTTACTACAGTGAAGTTACCTACTCGAATAAGGAACCACCTCTGCTAGATCTTTCTCATGTGCTTAGTGTGACACCATCTGTGGCCAGCCTTGCCCTCCTAGAGATGAAGGTTGAACTCCCTCTTTGATTTTCTTCGGTCTTCTTCAATGTGGGACAATGGTTCTCAAAGTGTATTCCCAAGGCCAACTACATTAGCATCACCTGGGAACTCATTAGAGTTGTAAATGTTGGGGCCCTGCCCAGACCTACTGAATCAGAAATGTGGGTGTAGCCCAACAACCATTTCTCAAACCCTGTAAACAATTTTGGTGCTAACATCTGAGAATCACTGATAGGACACAGATTTCATTCATGACTTTGTTTTTAACTTTTCATAAACCCTGTAATTTCTCCATATTTGTTTCTTCAGGGGCTCATTATACTAAATTTTCTATCTAGGGTAATACAGGGGTTTAAGATGTATTTACTGAACTGTGGGATGGTGGACAGACTCTGTGAAATTATGTGCCCTTACAGAATTTTGCAGTGTAGGAGCCATCTTATTTATTTATTTCAGAAAATAGTTAAAGTCAAGATTCTGGAACACTCGACTATATTTCCCAATCTCTCTTTTTTGAAATATATATTTTATTGATTATGCTATTACAGTTGTCCCATTTCCTCCCTTCACTCCCCTCCACCCTGCACACCCTCTCCCTCCCACATTCCCCCCCTTTAGTTCATGTCCATGTGTCATAAGTTCTTTAGCTTCTACATTTCTCATACTATTCTTGCCCTCCCCCTGTTTATTTTCTACATACCATCTATGCTACTTATTCTCCATACCTTTTCCCCCTCTCTCCTCCCACTCCCCTGTTGCTAACCCTCCATGTGATCTCCATTTCTGTGGTTCTGTTCCTGTTCTAGTTGTTTGCTTAGTTACATTTGGTTTTGTTTTAGGTGTGGTTGTTTATAATTGTGAGTTTGCTGTCATTTTACTATACATTTTTTTATCTTCTTTTTCTTAGATAAGTCCCTTTAACAACATTTCATAAAATAAGGGCTTGGTGATGATGAACTCCTTTAACTTGACCTTATCTGAGAAGCACTTTATCTGCCCTTCCATTCTAAATGAAAGCTTTGCTGGATAGAGCAATCTGGGATGTAGGTCCTTGCCTTTCATGACTTGGAATACTTTCCAGCCCCTTCTTGCCTGTAAGGTCTCTTTTGAGAAATCAGCTGACAGTCTTATGGGAACTCCTTTGTAGGTTACTGTCTCCTTATCTCTTGCTTCTTCTAGGATTCTCTCCTTCCCTTGGGTAATGTAATTATGATGTGCCTTGGTGTGTTCCTCCTTGGGTCCAACTTCTTTGGGACTCTCTGAGCTCCCTGGACTTCCTGGAAGTCCATTTCCTTTGCCAGAATGGGGAAGTTCTCCTTTATTATTTGTTCAAATAAGTTTTCCACTTGTTGCTCTTCCTCTTCTCCTTCTAGTACCCCTATAATTCGGATGTTGGAACATTTAAAGATGTCCTGGAGGTTCCTAAACCTGTCCTCATTTTTTTGAATTCTTATTTGCTCATTCTTTTCTGGGTGGTTGTGTCTTTCTTTTTTCTGGCCCACTTTATTGATGTGAGACCCAACTTTCTTTCCATCACTATTGGCTCCCTGTGTATTTTTCTTCATTTCACTTATTGTAGCCTTCATTTTTTCATCTAATTTGTAACCAAAATCAACCAGTTCTGTGAGCTTCCTGATCACTAGTGTTTTGAACTGTGCATCTGATAGGTTGGCTATCTCTTGGTTACTTAAAAGGATGAGTTCTGGGGCTTTTATTTGGTCTTCTGTTTGAGCCATCTTTTTTTTTTTTTTTTTTGGTCTGGTCGTGCCTGTTATGGTGAGAGGTGGACCCTTAGGTGATCACCAGGGCGGGGCAACCCAGTTGCTGGGTTGTGATGTTGTATGTGAGAGCTGGGTCAAGAGGGAACAATGGCACTTGCTCCATTCGCCGTGGGACCTCAGTCCCTTCTGCTGTTTCCCCCCAGCAAACTGGTCCCCTCTGTTGCCAATTCCTGTGTGGGTGGGTTTGTACATGCCGTGAGACTCTCCAAGGACCTCTCCTGTGAGACTGGGTGTCTCTCCTTGCACCTCAACTCCCACAGGTGTCCTCAATCAGTGTCCTGAGGCTCTATTTCCCAGCGCTGGGATCCTGGGTTGCACGCAGTGCCTTGCTTCACAATCACCGCCTCATTGGGTCTGCCAGTTGCCACCCCTCGGTCGGGGGCTGCCAGCTGCTGGTTGCACACTCAGGGTCCATCCGCTGCAGTCTTGCATGCCTCGGATGCCTTATGCCGGTCCCAACGCTCTCTGCTCTCCGAGCCCTGACCCACACCCAACTGCCTGACTCCGCCCCAACTACTGGTCTGGATGAATGGGTCAATTTCAACTTCTTGGTTGTCCGACTTCCATTCAGATCAATTTTCTGCCAGTTCTGGTTGGTATTCTGTTTCTAAATTGTTGTCATCCCTATCTTGGTTGTGCAAGGAGGCACAGTGCGTCCACTTATGCCTCCATCTTGGGCGGAAGTCTCTTTTTATATGCCTGCCTCCTCCATCCTCCACCCTCCCACCCTTCTCCCCGCTTCCATGGCATATGTAAATTTAACTCCGTTCTGCTGGAGGTGACCCATAGTTCTTCAGGGAAAATAGTCAAAATAATTAATTGTGTCTAAGCCTAAAAAAGTAAAGCTCTTTAGAAGAAGAACTGTTAGGTATATAAAAATTCTTCCCCTGGAAATTCTGTTTTAGAAATAGAGAGAAATAATTACCAATTTAAAAATTTTTATGTACTAAATCTGTTTTAATTTATAAAATAATGATACATTATTGCATTTTTTTATTCAGACCAGTTCTGTCCCTTATGGAAAGATATTTCTGACACCACATTTCACTCTTCATTTGATTATAATTTGGTTAACACGCCAGCAGTTCGGTTCTTTGCAGGCTTGCCTTCCAGCCCCAGCCCTTTCTCTATGGCTGAAAGAACACCAGGGTCAAGCCTCCGCCTCCAAAAAGGAGCTGGCAAGGTGGCTGAACCTGTGTTATCTTAGGACCTACAGATACATGTACATAGATCTCCTCAGTCATTTAAACAAATTGCTTTTCAAAGCAGAATCACACCTCTGGCCTCTCTTTCTAGGGAAGACTAATTACTTATGGTTCCTAAAGAATCTATATGTCTGAACTAAGAATAAGGAGGTGCTGTTGGTCCTTCACAATGTAGCATCACTGCTAGGAAGGTGGTGATGTGGGTGAAGCAGCAGCAGGTGTCCAGGATGGAGAGAAGACTGAAGTCTCCTTGCCTGCAATGTTGGAGCAACAAGGACATTGCATTTTGAAGGAAAATAAACAAGTTTGGAAACATTTGTTATCAGGACTGTATTTAATTAACAGGGTATTCCATCCAAACCAACTTGTAGCCAGTTGACTAAACCAAATAAGTAAACTTTGCAGAGATTGCATGAGTACTCTATAAAGGGCTGGTAAATGAGCCCATGGGATGAGGGACATTGCCCTGGTGTGAGGGAGAAACAGCATACGCCTCCTGTGAAAATCATGGACATTACTGTTAAGTCTATTAAAATAAGTCATCACGAGAAAAATATGAGTCTGATACTCAGGGATGTTATTTATTAGTGTATCCAGTTTTTTAACGGCGAAGGGCCCCCGACAATTCCTTTTTAATTGTTCTAAAAGTACATTTCCTTTTGAAATAAGTAGGAGGGCAAGCAGATTCATCAGTTTCTAAAGGATATTAGTAACATGAAAAAAATGATCCAGGGGGGAAGCAGCACAGACTTAGAGCAAAGGTATATGTCACTAAGTACCCATAAGCTATTTATTTTTCATTTTAACCAGAAACTTTAATTGTACTTCTATCCATACTAGACCAGTTACTCACTTCTTGACTGCTAAAGGTATGTGCTGGAATTACATATGGCCTGACTTTTTACTTTTCCATTAGTGACCACAGGAGGGAAACAAACCTAATAATTTTATGAGTGTTGGGAACATAGTTTTTCTTAGGTGTATTTAATTTTGACTAAATCCAGGGGGAATGACAAAGAACCCCTGAAATAACAGGAACTTAAGACAGCGCAAGTTTGGCATAGTGTTCCATCGTCATCAAGGACCCAGCGGGCCTCTAATATTTTGTCTTGTCATCCTTAACGAGCAACTTCCATTCTGTACGCAGGACAGCTGCGTCAGCTTCCACCGTCTCTGCGCACAGGCATGCTGGAGATCGGGAAGGGAGCAGAGCAGGAGAAGGGCATAGGTTTACCCTGTACGCTTATTACCTCCTAGTCAAACACACATCTCAGTGCCACTGACCAGCGTTTAACTGGTCACACTTTGCTATGGAGGTAAAATGTGGCCTTTATTCAGAATTAACATGTGCCCAGCTAACATTTGAGGATTCTTTTGCTGAACTGGAGGAAGAGAATGGATAATGAAGGATAATTTGTAGCCTCTGCCACACTAGAATTAGAACTATTTATTTTTTTTAATCAGGGGGAGAAGTACAGATTATCAGGGTTGTGAAAAATGTTCAGCTCTCAGTTGCATGATTATAGATAGGACAAATATAGACAGGAAATTAAATATCTCTTATAAGTTGATAATTTGTGATTTTAAAGTTGCCTGTTATTTATGAAGCTGAGTATTTTTCTCAGCTTGAATTAAATCATAAGTCCTAGTAATTTGTATTGATAAGAGGAAAAACATAAAATTTTAGGCAGCATGCTAGGTTTCAGATCTATATTATCATTTTTTCTTAATAACCATCTAGTATTACATAGTTTAAGAATCTGCTTTCTAGAAGAATTTATTAATTTGCTCAAGATCACATAGATAAGAATAAATGGACATGGATTTCAGTGCATGTCTGTATGGTTACAAAATATTTGTTTCCCCCCATGCTTGTCTGTGTGCTAGTAGCTTCTCATTGTCACTGGCACTGTGTTTGATTTGTTCCAGCTCTCTTTAGATCTACCTTCTTAAGGATGTTACCTGTAGCTACAGATTGAATGAATCAAATAGTGAATTCACTATTTTTGCTGATTCTGTGAAAACTTTCTTTCATTTGTAGACTATCTAAAATCATCTAATCACTGAACTATGATTTCTGATCAAAGCCAAGTTAATGGCTACATTTTGAGAGAAAATTAGGTGACATAATTAGTGGAAAATTCCAAATGGATTTTTTTCTTTATAAGAAAACAAAAGAGAGAAAGAAACAAGTTAATAGGAAAGAAAAGACAATGTATGTCTCTTGGTTTTCAAGTTCCTAACACACCTGAGTCTCCTCATATCGTGGGCTTATTTTGTATGTATTCTATGTCCCAAAACATCTGCTCTTCCTCTTTCAATTTTATTTTTCATCATTCAATAGCACATTTAAAGCCACTTAATTTAAGAAAGCATGTTTAGTGCCATTTAGTGGTTAATACACTTGAACAGTAATAGTAAAGAAAATGCAAACACTCCATTTATGAACCTGGAACAGACTTTCATGCAATAAGTTTTAAAATAAATATGTACTTGCCACATGTATGCATATTAGCCTTCAGAAGACTGAGAGAGAAATTAAATAAAGCTTTCCTTCGGTACTCTTGAAATGTTTATTGGTTGACGAATGTGACTTACTTGTCCTTATGCTTTAAAACGTTTTTTTTAAAATTTAAGTTATCTTAACTAAATTCTGAAATTTGAGTAATTAAGTTTGCAATATATGAATTATTGGTTTCAATTATCCTTACAAACAATTCCTTGTTATGGTTTAATGCTAAATTTGAGTTTCATTATTAAGGTACGAAAAGTTTTGGGCATTAACCAAATCAGGATACTCTTATCAAACCAGTCTTAAAGAAGGATCTTAATGAGGAAAAGTGACTTTAAACAATGACATTCCATTCTAACATGCACATGTTGGTTGTTTCCTTCCTTTAGGTAGTTGGAAAATAGGAGCCCTTTGTATGACTTCGACCCTCGTCAGGTCTAGGGTTTACTTATTTCACATGGGCCCTTCTTACCATCATCTTCATCATCGTGGCTCATTTCTTTTTTACTGAGTGCTGAGCCCTTACCATATGTTATTGTGCTGAACCCTTGCATTAGTCCTAGGAATGAGGTAATATTATTTCCCCATTTTAAAGATGATAGAACTGAGGTTTAGTAACATCGAGCAATTTCCCTGTGGTCTCAAGGCTGATAGCTGAGCGGGCCTCCTTTTGGCTGAGAGCATCTGAAATCCACAGGCTGCCCTCTAAACCATGCCGTGGTGCCCATACACACCCATTCACAGATCCTTAGATCTGATTCTGTCCACGTCTCAGTGGCTCTGTTTGACTGCTTTATCACTAAATCTTCTAACTCCAAGTTCAGCTGGCCTCCTGGAATTTTGAGTCACAAAATGAATGACATTCTTTGTCTTCATGCCAAGGTGGGCATGGACTAGGTCTAAAGGCTCTTTGCCTTTGCTGTTTTCACTTGATTGGTAAATTGTTTTAGTTGACCAATAAATTGGATGAAATTTTCACCAATGAAGTGAGTAGTATCTTCAAATCTCTGGTGAACTCATGAAGAAGCTGTGGGCTGCCTGCCTCTCACCCTTCCCCACACACCACTTTCCTTTCCAGACTTAGTCTTGGCCCTTCAAGGACTCCACGCTGCATTTTGTGCTTAATGCCCCTTTTTACAACTTCAAAACTAAGTCATAAAAATGACTACAACTCCACCTTTGTCTTATTCTTCCCTGTTGCCTCCACCTCCCTGGTCAAGATATATTTTTAAATCTGTTTGTTCTGTTTTCACTGTGGAAATTTTAGAAAGTACAGAACAGTATAAAGAAACAGAAATAAACATAGAGCCCATAACTCTACCCTCCAGATGCTACAGTAGACATTTTGGCAAATTTCCCTCAAGCTGCTTTTGTCTGAAAAATTTCTAAGGCATGAGGAATTATTTCATTAATAGGACACAGTCTTTTACAACAAAGGCCCGATTGTCAGGGCTTCATTCTAGTTGAGATCAGACAAAAGTTTCTGGTGGTTCTGGGCTGTCAGTGAGGACCGCTGTTGGTTTATGGTTTGGAAATCAGTGTAATACTACCCTCCAGGGGAGGACAAGAGGGGATGGGGGTGAGACCAGGTGAAGGTAGCTGGTCTAGGTAAGAGCGTTCTTCTTAGGAATTCTATTCATGCGAGGGTAGGGGAAGTAGGTACCTGGTCCAGCTGTTGGGAATGGGAGCTGAGTGCTGGCAGAAGGAACCAGGGGATCCCAAGAGACTTGGGCTGCAAAGAGCTAGCTAGCTGCTTGGCTGCCCGGCCGCCCCAAGGAGCCATGCAAAATACCAAGATAACCTGCCAGAATGTGTTTGACCTCCACCTTGAAGCAAGGCCAGCTTGATTATTTCTGCTCTGCAAGTAACTCATGTGGGACCTTTTGTTGGTTTGCCATCAATAACTGTTAACATTTCTTGAGTACGTGTCCAGCACTGACTGGCTAATCTATTTCCTGGTGTTATCTCATTCAGCCCCTACAACAAGTCAGCTACTGTTAGGATCTCCATTTTACTGATAAGGAGTGGGAGGCCTGGAGAAGTTGAGGGCTTTGCCTAAGGCCACTTGGATAAATAGAGAAACAGGAATTCTAGCCCAGGGATTGTCTGACACCAGGGTTCTCACCCTTTAATTACCACCGGTCTGTGGTTTAGTCTTTTGTCTGGGGCTTATGGTGAGATTCTAACCTTCTGGAATCAACTGTTGTGTGTTTGTGCATGTGTGGAAGGAGGTGTTTTCCAGAGATCCTCAAATTAATGCACAAAGGTAACATTGTTTAACCTTACAAAGTTACTTTATAGAAATCTGATCTATAAATATGTGAAATATTAAAACGATCTCCTGACTTGAAAGTATTCTGGGTTCTTGAGTGGCCAGCTTTTTTTTTTTTTTTTTTGAGCTGGATCTCAACTTTATTCCGTTAGAATATAGAATTATATAACAAGATTCCCTTTCTTAATTGCCACAAGTTCTAAAAAGTTGCAAGTCCGTATTTAATGAATGACAGCATTGAAATAGCAAGTGTTAAAGCTCATCCGTAGCAACATGAAGTGTCCATGTGTCATGAGGTCATATACTCTGCCTTGCATCTTGTTGAATAAAATACTTGCGTATTCTGTTAAATTGAATACTAGCATTTTATTTCTTAATGGCTTTTAGAGGGTTATAATCCACATACCATTCACTACTCATTTTAAGTATACGATTCACTGGTTTTTAATTTATTCACAGGTATGTGTAACCATCACCACAGTCAACTTCAGAACATTTTTATCACATCATAAAGAAATCCCGAGCTCTTTAGCTATCATCTCCCCAACCCACCCTCATCACCAGACCTAAGCAACCGTTAATCGACTTTCTGTTGCTATAGATTTTCCTATTCTGGATTTTTGTAGGAATGGAATCATATACTAGGTGGATTTTTGTGACTGACTTCTTTTGCTTAACATAATATTTTCTAAGTTTCTCCAGGTGGTAACATGTACCTATTGTTCTTTGTGTTACATTTTTTTCTAAGGGATCTCATCCTTGATGCCAGTAAAGTGTGACTCCCTGTTTGTCCTTGAAAAATTTAATGGATATGCATAACATTTCCACAGAGCGTTTATTGTCCTAAGTTTTGCAGTGTTGTAGATAGGTACTTCGGTTCTCGCCAAGCTTCGAGAATGCTCTAGACACTTTCAGAGATGCCCGTGTCCTCTTTGGCTCCTTTCCATCATCATAAATGCGTGTTTCGGGCACGCATGGCTGGGGTCAGTGCAGTCTTCCCTGGACTTTCGTAAAGTATATTTTCTTGCAAAGGAAACTAATCAATGGCTTGGAATTAGAGTAAAAAGAAAGTGTGAAGCAAATAATGAGAAAGCAGAGTGGTCAGTACACTTTGGGGAGGCTTATGGTTTTATATTCCATTAATAAAATTGTAAAGCAGAGTAAAACTGTTAGTAAATGATGTATTATCTTTTTATTACTTTTTGGGTTTTCTCAGTTATACCATTGTATGTATGTAATACACATACACAGCACAGTTGTATGTGTGTCATATGTATTACTATGTTGTATGTATTGCTTTGCAGGTATTCCCAGTTATACCAAATTAACAAAATTAATTGATTAAAATAATACAGAAGCTAATATAATTTAATTTTTACTTATTCTTTGTTCCTCATTGTCTTTTATCTGTAAACTGATGAATAATAGTAACCAAACTGGGATAAATGTTGTAAATCTTTGTTCTATTGATTCATTGTACATTTGTATAACTAGAATAAATTTTATCAACCTCCCCAAGAAAATTAGCTTTTTGAAAACTTTTTTTTAAAGATTTTATTCATTTATTTTCAGAGAGGGAAGGGAGGGAGAAAGAGAGAGAGATACATCAATGTGCGGTTGCTGGGGGCCATGGCCTGCAACCCAGGCATGTGCCCTGACTGGGAATTGAACCTGCGATGCCTGGTTCATAGCCCGTGCTCAATCCACTGAGCCATACCAGCCAGGGCTTGCTTTTTGAAAACTTTTTAAATGAAAGAACTCATAGATTAAAATACAATATATTACAATAAGTTGGCATTTTAATTATGCTTTTTATTTGAGCACTGTCTCAGATTGACATAGCTGAACTTTGAAAGTTTTCTACTAAGCATTCACCAATCACCTAACCTATGCTATAAACTGGACTAGGTGGTTTCAAGTATATCTCAATTGTTTATGACATATGCAAATATAAAATACACTGGCAAAATGATTTTCACATTTTCATAGTTGTTGTTCCGACCGTTTATTCCCTGTCAGAACTTTTAATGGATGTATCATTATGCCTCATTTTGAGTTTGAGCTGAAATCAGGAAAACCAGGGAGTTGAAAACACAGATTTTCCTGGCAAAATCACAGTTTGATATGCAGTTATAGAGCTGATCATGGACTCAGATACAAAAAAGTACTGATAACAGAAGAGCTCATATTGGGAAAATATTAGACCTGTCCATTAACACCAACTAATTGAGTGCTTCTGCCCTAGCTATCTATCAATAAGCTTTTGCAGACTGATTATTTGGAATGGATTCAGAGTTTCCAGAATAGACAACATATAATTGAAAGCTTTGACTGAGACATAAGGTGATTTTGATTGCAATATGTTTGGGTTCACAGTAGTAACTCTGGGAATTATTTCATCCTTTCTGTGCCTCAAAACTGTTGACCTTCTCTTCTGTAATAGCTCTGGGATCGTATTTTGATATCTGTTCAAAGAATGTTTGGCATTATTAAGACAGTCAACAGTATTGATTATATTAACTTAAAAATTGCGTTCTTCAAGCACATTTTTATAAGGAAAATGTTTACCTGTTACAGTATGAAGCTAATTTAGTGTCACGTTGGCATGAACTTCATTTCATTTTAATCTAAAGAATTTTTAAAATATGGTAATATTTTTTATAAACCCGTGAGAAGTCTGAACAGCTAACTGCCTGTCCAGGATGGAAGTTTTTGTCTTCACTCTTCGTTTCCATTTCATTCTATTAGGATGCCCCCCCCTCGTGTTTGCAATGAGTATGTTTATTAATTGCATGCACATGCTCAGAGGGCAACTTCCAACAATGGGGAGCTGTGTATTGTAGGGTCTTTCCTTATAAATGATCAGACAATACTGACCCAAGAGTAATAGTGAATACTATAAATTAGTACACCCATACTATTACCCTCAAACACACTCGAGCAAGTGTTACTTCTGCCGCTTGACTCTGCACAGCTGTGTGATCAGCAGGTCAGTTAACACGAGATTTAACTAAACATTTAAGTGTTTATTCCAGAATATCATCAACTACCAAAATTATATTGCTTTCTGTGTTAAACAACAGGATCACACAGGAAAGATATTTTAATGTTTTGTCAAAAACCCAGTTGTACAGGTATGGTCTTGAATTAAAAATTAATTAAGCTACTAAAATATACTCAATTCTTACAAAAGGAAATGACAGATTTTTTTCACGAGTAATTTAATAACAACAATGGTATTCTTTGTTAGCTGTGCTAACACATGTATTTGAGAGTTAGTTAACTTTTTTCTTATGAAGCAAACCTTAGGGACTCAACAGTAGATTTTATTAAATTGTTCTGATCTGTGCTGGGAAAGAAATACTTGCTTTTTCAGCATCTCAGTTTCATAATGAGTTTTTGTGAACTGTGTAGGCAGGGGGAGGTACTGTAGAAATGTAATATATGTTTTAATCCAAAGTATACGAGGCATCCGCACTCCTCTTTTCCACTGTGTGCTGCATTTCCCCAAAACGGTTCAGTGCCAATTCCATTTGTTCCCAAAGTCACAGGCAGAGAGGAAGACGGGTACTGTTCTGCCCTTCGCTTTGACTCACCGATGAGTCTATTTTTGTATTGAATTGTGCTTTATTTCAACTGCTTCAAAAGCAAACCAAACATTACATACACTTTATTATTATAATTTTGCTGAAAAAGATGTGAGAACTTCTCGGCGTGTGAACCAATGATATAAAATAGCAAAAATGTCAAAGTCGTGGTGGGAAATTCACTAACACCTCTTTTAACAGTAACGTCTGTCACTACAAAGGTCATGCATGCAAAATATCAGCCTACTCCACTGCCTTCCTCTAAAAATCATAAACTGTATTAACCACTTGAAAATCCAACAGAGCACTATTCACAGTCACCAATCTGAAAGGTCAAAGTCCCCTCAGCAAAGATTGGCCAACAGGTTTGTGTTGATGACCTGTGTTCATGATGAAAATATTCTGTACTGATGCTCAAGTTGGGGTGGACCAAATTGAATCCACCAACTGTGACCTTGAGCGAGTTTCTTAATCTGGTGAGCCAGATGCTCCCATATGCTCTGTGTTTGGCATACATGCCAAACATTAAGTATGGTCGATATCATCATTTCAGTGTTTTTGATGCCTCTCTGAGCAGCAGAAGGGAAAGGAAATTAAGCTCATATTGGTCAGTAATGCAGCTTTCTGATAACATGCATTGAAGGCTCAGTCTGAGGCAGGTGAAGGAAATGAATGATATACTTAAGAGTATTACCGAGGGAGTCTTCTCTGTTTTAATATCACCCCAAGGTTATTGCAGATCTTAAAAAAGGACTTATTTTAATTACACACCAATTAAGAAATAATAATGGAATGACTGCTGGTCACTCGATACCATGCTAGACAATGACGAGGGCTCTATGGTACGGCACATGAGCAATGTCATTGCCCTCAAAGCCCTTGAAATATAAGGGGACAAAGCTGATATACATACAGAAACAGTGCACAGCATGCCCACGGGCCTGTCATTGCTTCCTTCTACTGTGTATTATCCAGAAAAATCACACAACATGATTTTTATGAAGCTTAGATGAGAGTTTTTGCTTTATTTAGCCATTTTATCTAAATATGGTCTCAGTACAGAAACAACCAGAGTTTTTTTCTTAATTATGCCTCTAGTTACTTTGTTAATTTACTCCTGAGACTCTGCAATTAAAAATTAATTCAATTATAGTGAAAATTTTTTGGCATTTCTTTTAGGGATTCACTATTTAAATAAACTTGGGTGTGCATTACTTTTCAGATGTACAATTAATTGGGTGTGGAGGACCCCAGTTTATATTACATAAGTCAGCCTTCACCTAGTCATCGTTGTAATGCAAAATGGGTTAGAGATTATTCAAATAAAGATTGTTTTGTAATTGAAGAAACTTAGAGTAGAGGATACAGTAAGCAGAAATGTGTGCTTTACAAAAGTTATGAAGTCTTGCTTGCTCCTTATAACTACCATTGATTGATTGACATCTCTGGGCAGAAACTGTGTACTTTTATATACATACTGTCATTCCTTCTTCCCTACAGTTCTGCCAGGCAGGTCTTAACAGTTTTCCCACGAGGTCGTTGAGGCCCAGAGACATTAAACAACTTGACCAAGATCATGCAATTTATGCCTCATTAAACCAGGATTTCTACCCACATTTGTGTAATTTCAATGCTTGAGGTATTTTCACTTCACCCTTTTTTAATACAGTTCACTCTATTTACTTTTTTACTTAAAAGTAAACCTGGAATTCACAAGGTCGGGTAGGTTGGTTTGCATGGGTTATTTTGCAAGAGATTACTTTGATATTTTATACGTATATTTTGAGATGAAATATCAATATCTATAAATCATAGGCATAACATGCATTCAATAATAAATGAAGGTGCAATGTAATTCATTTATTGTCATTTAACAAACTAAAACTAAGTTCTATTTGGTGGTAGGTATAAATGCACTTGCACACACTGATTATGTAAGGGAGGATAGTATTCACAAATATCCTTGGGTCATAACTCTTCCCGTCCTTAACTACCGCCGCCTCAATCTAACACAGCAGGTATAACCGCGCTTGGAACACATTTAAAGCTATTTTGTATCGGTTTGTATAGTTTAGGATTGTCCAGGTTGCTTTAGATGACACACATGTATTTTAAAGATTTTAAGGGTTGTGTAGAATAGTACTTTTTTTCCCTCAATAAAATTCTGTGTAGAAAACAGAGCATTGATCATTTTTAAACTGCATGAAAATGTGGCATCAGGTTTTACTTTGTGATTGTTTAAAAGTAGTAATTGTGTGACAGATGTATGAGACCTTTCTAAGAGCCTTCAGTCTGTATCCATTTTTTATTATTTTTTATTATTTTTCGGTGGTCTTCTACCCCAACAATATCAAGACAAATTTTCAGTTATGTTCAAAACTGAAAATAACAAAATGGCATTGCAGGGACTGTTGATGGTAGTGGGGAAGAAAAGGGAGACAGTTTTTCACCTTGACTATGGAAGACAAGGCTACATATGGGATGATTTTAGTTATAGAAGCGCGAGGACTTTAAAATAATTGTTGTTATTTTATATCTTTCGGAGCTGGTTCCTTCTTTCTTCTTCTATTGGTGTCCCATGTCACTGTGTAGGCCAGTATAGGGGGGACATAACCTTGAGCAATTCACTCACCCCTGGAGCATCAGCTCTTCTTCTATTAAATGGGTTTTCTTTTTGAGAATTAAGAGAGATAATTCTTTTAAACAAGTGAGAAAACATTGCATTACTGGGGACAGGCAGAGGAGTGAAATCACAATCATACACTGCTTACCCTTAGATTCCACATCGATTTTTAAAAAAAATATACTAACCCAATAATGTGATTTGAGTCTGTATGTGGTCAGCATTACAAACCACCGATGTTTTTGTGGAGAGTGGAGCAGGTGTTATGAGTACATTCAAATACAATTACAGTCTGTACTTCATTATTCAGGACTTGAATACTCATTGTCTAGATCACATCAGCCTTTATGAAACTAGAATATTCTTCTTCTGGCCATTTCATTGCTTATGAAACTACCAGAACTTGAGCAGTGAAAAGGGAAGCAGATAAAATAGAATACAAATGATTTTTTTTTGCCACTTTTTAGAGAAAACCCCTGCTGTTAATTTTTTAGGGAATTTAAGCTATGGAATAATGGTATGAGTTTTCCTTTCTGGGTGGGTGGGGGGAATCTGGCAGTGACTGGATTATTTTACACATTTAAATCAGGTTATTTATACTCTACCAATTACTGAAGGTAGTTGTGAATTTCCTGCAATGTGCTAAACCTTAATTTACACTTTACCATCTGTCTGTGTCTTAGGGATTTAGTAGATTCTGCCCATAGTATCCTCTTGTAGATAAAATTCACATTTGGAAAGGCTTCCACTTTTGTGAATTCACCTAACATGCACTGTAGGGTCTCTAAACCAGACACAAATCCTAGTAAAGTCCAAGTAAAATCATTTTTTTAATGCTGCTTTGGGTTTTTTATTTTTATAGTGTAGAGCTTGAAATAAATATTAATCAGTTGACCTGGGACAACAATATTATGGTAACAATGCAGCTGGCAGTATTGTAACATTATTAGTCAAGTGACATGACTAGTATCCTATTAACCTGAGAGTTTGTTTTCTAATTAAATTGATCATGGCATTTCTCCTATAAGAGTAAGATACTATTTTTAAAAATCATATTAAAACTTATCTTCTGGCTTGTTTATAGCACACAGATTCCAGCATTTTTATTTTTATGTTTTTTATAATTTAAACTCCTAATATTTTTTTTAAAAAGAAGGTGAAGTTCAAGAACTTCTTGTGACATTAAAACTAAATAGTTATGTTTTATAAATTGGGGGTTGAATGTGAGGAAGCGAATAGTACTTAATCCACTTGTAACACCAGATGCTATTTAACAAGTTTAATTTATAGTCATGTTCATTTATGTGTTTAGAGATATTTGTATATATACACATGTACTTGTAAATATATCTTTATATATATATTATACATGTAGGTACACACTGTACAGAGTGGGGCAAAAGTAGTTTCACAGTTCATATGGAAAACAATACAGTAATAAATAATACAAGAATAACTATGTGTTTCACAGACAACTGTAAACCTACATTTGCCCCCCTCTATATATATATACAGTATGTATACACTGGCATACATAGATCCCATTGCACAATGAAATATATCTTTGTGTGTCTGTCTTCATATATGCGTTTGTGTCTATTTGTATGTGACACTATATGCTACATCTAAAACTCAAATAATTATGTAATTATGTATTATTAATGTTGTCATAGCCAAAAGTATGCTTGATCTAGAGTCATACAAATCCAGTTTTCAGTTGGGTCTGACCTTCACAGCTTGTAAGATTTTTCCATGTCCTTGAGCCCGTTGCCTCACCCATAAGTTAATGCTTGTAAAAAAGACGAGCTGTGGCAAGGAAATGAGACAACGTGCGCTGTGTCAGGCACCGATCCTGGGACTCTTGGGCTTTCCGGTTTAGCTGACCCCTGAGCAAGGAAGAAATACAACATTCGTTTGAGTCTCAAAAGGACATACTTTGTTAAAAATGAGGTAAAGAATATGATGTTCTTGCCTTTCAACTCCATGTGATTAACCCACATTAGAAGGTGTTTTCTATGACATTATTAAGTAACAATTTTCCTAATAATGCCGATTTTAGAAGAACTGAGTAACTAAAACGCTCCCCCTTTTATTTTTCACTGGTTTAGTCTTTGAGTAAGAGAGAAAGATGAACTCAAATGTGAACTTAGGGAGGGCAGTAGTCCCAGGGCCATTGCTTCACGCATAGAGCATGTGTTATGACTTCCCAGTGAGTCAACATAGAGGAGAAACATTTTAAATTTGATACATGTTTCAAAGCAAAATATTTATAATGCTCATTTTACTTATCCGACTGAGAAAATGTCTCCAATTATACATACCCTAAGTTGTCTTTTTGTTTCGATACTGTAAGTTGGCATAACTGCACCCTTCCTTGTAAAACCCTCAGGTTGACTGGTATGGGGCTCATGTGAAGAAATATGCTTCCAGAAGCAGGACCCGTGAGCAGAGGCGGCTCTGGAGCAATAGCTCAGAGGGATACTTCTCCCCCTCCCAGTCTTCACACAGAGCTGTCCCCCCTCCAAAATCATTCATTTGAATTAAAATAATATGTTTGCTTTATCAATGTAAAAGTGCCCAGCCCACCCCCTTCACCCAGTTCTTGAGCTCCTCACAGGTCATTTTGTAGTCATCACCACTTTCAAGGCAGGCGAGCTCTAAATAATCGGCCATTCAAGTTGCAGCAATGGTTGAAAAACAAGAGCAGATTTTAAAGTTCTACCATTCTAAAGAAGAAGTAAGTGAGGTTGGTAACAAAAATAGCTGTACCTTACATTAACATTGGAGGTTCTGTGGTCACATCTCCTGGGTTCAAATTCCTACTGTACCACTTATTTGCTGTGTGTACTGGACAATGTTCCTTAACCTCTCTTTGCTTGAGTTCCTTTTGTCATTTGGGAGAAATAAAGCCACTAACTTCATAGTAGTTATAAGAATGGTGTAAAGATTAAATGAGAAACCTGTGTAAAACACTTGGCGCAGTGAAGTTAGGTTTACTTGTTGCTGCGATTTCCATTAGTTTTATTAAATGTGGTGTTGTGTTGCATAGAACCAAACTCACGAATGTGCTTGAAGGCTAGAATTTTTTCACATTTTTAATGCTACAATATAGTTGTCTTTTTACCAAAAATGGTATTCATTTTGCAATAGTCTTTAAATGGAGAAAGGAAGGAAGGAAGAACTTTTCCCATTTTTTCCCACTCAAACAGTTCAGCTTTATATAGTGCTTTTTTCAATAAAGCACCAGAAATACATTGGCTGCTGTTTATTATCTGAACACACTGTCCCAATTGCTTCAGTTCATCTAGATATGTAAATTATTCAACATTCCAAACTAAACAGACTCAGCATCCAAACATCAGTAGAAAAATATTTCCTGAGTATCTTATCCAAAAAAATATAGATTACAGCAATTAAAAATTCCAAGGCAGACCTTTAAGGAACAAATCACTTAGCTTTGGTAGAGAAAGTGATGAGGAGGTCCACAAACTTCTTATTTTTATCTAGGTATGGTTGATTTGTACTCAGAGGGACAAATAGGACAACAGCTTACTTTGCATTTTTAAATTTGTCCTCTTTCTGCTGCTACTCACCGGACCTTTTATCATACATATGTTATCATATATATAAACAAATAGTAGGGCTTATTCTTTTGGCTGGATCCATATATAACTTTATAAATCATTTTGGCATATTTGAAGAGAAGCTTTTCCAGATGTCATAGGAATGACACAAGTGCACAATGTCAGAAATATCAGTCAAAATACGATCAATTGTTCAGCAATAATAGCTGTTTAGGGTATATACATCATTTTACATCTTTCTATATTTTTAGAATGCTTAGTGTTTTTCAGTCATACTCTGCCTCATGGTTGCAAGATGGCTGCTACACCTTCAGAGTTAGTATCTGTGTTCCAGGAAGTAAGAAAGGAATGGCAAAGGCTTTCTCCTCCTCCAAATTTGTGTTTTGATTTAGGATGAAAGGCTCCCCCCAAGAGATTTCCCCTTATGTTTTGTTAGCCAGAACTGGACCACTTCTCCAACTCAAACCAATCCCTGGCCAGGGAAGGAGGCTGGAGAGTGTCTGTTGCGCCTCTCTTTAACCAGCAAGAAAACCAGAGTCAGTCCCCCAGAACAGATTTGCATGAGTTTCCCAGTGAGCTTCACGGAAAAGGGACAGGCAGAAGAATGTAGCTGCAACACCAGTTGGGTCTGGAGGAGTGCACCTTCTATTAATCAGCCAAGTGTTCATTGGAATCCTCTCTGGCACTGCATTATTATTTTTGAAAGTCAAATTTAATTGTCCTCGTGGGGTAACTAGAAATATATAGTATATTGATAAATCACCACACTGAGTGTCTGGAGAAAATACTTTTTAAAGAGATATTTCTATTTCTTAGACCTTTAGAGGAACTGATATTTAAATCTTTCAGAAAATTTCTCAAAGTATATTGTTTTCTTCTCTGCAGCTACCATATATTCTGCTGTCTGCCATTTTCATGGTAACAATCACAAGTTGGATGCTCTTTTTAGCTATAATAGGACGATGCTGAATAGGCCAGCGGAGAGCTATTTTACAAGAAAATTTAGCAATCACTTTGTGGTAATGGATATTGGTTTGTGGTGCATCCGTTCAGTTTCTGCCTTGTTGACCACTTTGAAAGCAGCCTCAATGTTTGTAGCTTCTCTCTCTGACCTTCTGGGAGTTACAGGTTTATGCCTGTTTACAATTGGTGGTGAGCAAAGTCAAGCTAATCTTAATGGCATATTTTGCCTGTTGACATTATATAAAGAAGGCTACCTGGACACTTTTTAACAACTTTTAATTTTATGCTACTTCAAATGCCAGAAAAGGTGCTGATTTATTTTAACACAAAGCTCCAACATAATCTGTTTGTAGACTTTCCCAGAATTTTTTTTAAAAGAAGCTCTTGATGGTATAGAGAAAGGAAGCAAACAGCCGGTTAATTCAATTACTATAAAATTTAGCGGAAACTAGTGGTGAATTAGTCAACTTTGTACTTTACATTAGTGACATTTAAAATGTGATTGCTGTTGGAATTAGATGCTTAATAAAATGCCATCTTTAAAAAACGGCATCTACCGTCTCCCTCTTCTGCTCTGAGACTGTCAAACCATATTCAAAACATTAAAGCTGTTCCCCAAATCTGTTTGATGGAGAAAAGGAATGCACAGAGAGTCCATATGTTTATGGTTGAAGAAATAAAGTATGTCCTGCTTTATAAAGTAATATCCACTCTAAATGTCAGCAGGAGATTGCCGTAAGGGCTATATCCAAATTGTATTATTAGGTCCAGTTAGAAAAGTTAATTTAAAGATCAAAGAAAGCAGAAGTTTGTTGCATACTTTTTCACAAAGAATATTCTCTGATTCTACTTTCTACACTTGACATTTTCTCCAACCCTTAAACAATACTTCTGAAATATTGGTAATGAATATGAAACAGATTCCTGGATAGTATTTCTTAATTTCTAAGCC